>SJYX01023412.1:396067-430523 GCA_006410675.1 Oreotragus oreotragus | reverse complement strand
CCGCACCTAAAGCGTCACAGTGTCTCCTGCCCAGATTCCTGACTGGCTTCCAGGAGCAGCTCTTCGAGCTCCTTCTCGTTCTTGGAGCAGCTCAGTTCTGTGGGGGGTCGGGGGAGAAGGGTGGGTGGCCTCCAGTCAGGTGGGAGGGCTGGGGGCAGGAGCCCTGCCTGAGCCAGACTCCTAAGGGAGCACAGGTCCGGGGGCCACTGAGACCCTCAGACTCCAGTCAGCAGACCTGACATGCCCCCACCCCCAAGGGGCTCCCAGGGACCCAAGGGACTCGGCGGGGACCGAGAACCCAGTCCCACTCATCCCTGTCAAGGTCCACTTTCTTCAAGGGGAAACTGAGGCACCACACGGGTGGATGCTTGCCCGGGGTCACACGCAGCACCAGGGGCCCCGCCACCCAGCCCCAGGGCGCCTCTCACCGTGTTCCAGGCCACAGCTTCCCACCTTGGCCTCAGGGCCTGGGGGCGGCTCTGGGGACAGTGCCAGGGCGAACTCAGGCTTCAGGCCGTTGGGCAATGGCGGCCCCACCTGGGGCGGCTCCAGCGGTGGCTGGGGTTCAGGCGGCCCAGGGTCCGGAGTGCTGGCGGCCTCAGTGGGCGTCGGAAAAGGTGAGGGTAGGGGGGAGGCTGAGGCGGGTGGGGACGCAGGACCAGGAGGGGCGGGGGCGGCAGGAGGCTCTGCCCTCTCGGGTGGACTCTCCACCCGGGTCACCACAAACACTTTGTGGCCCCAGCCCGGGCTGGACACGGAGATGCGCTGCTCGGCGGGGGAGGAGGGGCAGCCTGGGGGGCTCCTGTCCCCAGGGCCCAGGGAGTCCGTGGGGGGCACCAGGGCGGGGCAGGGGGCCTCGGCCCTCTCCCCATCCGCCTCGTCCCCGTCCTCCCCCTCAGAGTCTGAGTCTGAGTCTGAGTCCGGCCCGGGGCTGGGGCCCGGCGCCCCGTTCTCCTGCGCCTCAGCGGCGGGCTCCTCCCGGGGCTCATCGTCGGGCTGGGGCCCGGTGACGGTGATCTCGGGCATGGAGGCCGACAGCTGCAGCCGCTGCTCCTTCTCCTCCCGCTCCCGCGCCAGCACGAAGTTGCGCTTGCAGCCGTTCTGGATCTCGGCGAGCAGCGCCTTCTGCGTCTCGATGAAGCTCTTCACCTGCAGGGAGAGGAGCGGGCCGAGCTCGGGCTCTGGGTGGCCTGCCCACAGCGGGTCCCCGGCCCGCCCCCCACCTGCCGGCCGGGAAGAGCCCGCTCACCGCCTCCTTCTTGGGCTCACGGTCGAGGTCCAGGCGCAGCAGGGAATGGTTCACCTTGAGGGCCAACGACAGCGCCATGAGCCCACCTGTCTTGATCTCGTTCTCCCGAAGGTCCAGTCTCAGGAGGCGGGGGCTCTCGGCGATGAACTCCGCCACGGCCACCGCGCCTGGGAGGGGGACCGCAGGGGCTGGCCACGGGCCCACGCCCGGCTGGCCGCCCCCCGCCCTGGCCCCACCATCCCCTGGCGCCCTACCCTCGCACGTGAGCCTGGTGGAGGCCAGGCCGAGGCGCAGCACGCTGCGGTTGCCAATGAGGCCGTTCTTGAGGTTCCGCACGCCCTCGTTCCCGATGGGGTTGTGGCCCAGGTTCAGCGTCTCCAGGCTGTGTGTGTGCGGCTGGAGGGGTTGGCGCACGAGAGCCAGGAAAGGCCCAGGAAGCCAGTCAGGAAAGAGGCAGGCTGTCCTTGGCAGTGCCCCCAGTCCGAGCATCAGCACCTTCCTGCTTTGGGCTGAATCCCTCAGGTACGCAGAAATCTCCCAAGTGCCAGCTGCCCCGTCCATTCCTCGGCCCTCTGAGCGTCCAGCCACCCCACAGCCCCAGGCCCACCCTCTGACCTCGCCAGCCTCCTGAGGGCTCTGGGCACAGGCCTGGCTGTGGGTAATTCTTAACCTGGGTCTGAGGCCTTGTACCCTGTGGGCTTGCTTTGAATACCACGTGATGAAGAGGTTCAAGACTTACTGAAGAGTCCCAGGAATGCTAACTTTCTACGCCAAACGCTCTCCCCTGGCACAAGGCACTGTCCTGTACTGGGCTGTGGCGCTGGGTGTGGAGAGGCAATGAAGGAAGGGCTGGCCCTCCTCAGAGAAAGAGGGAGCAGGAGCCGGAGCAGAGGCCAAGCAGGGCTGGCAGGAGGGGCCAGGTTCCCCAACGGGCAGGATGAGCCAGGACCACGGAAGAGGGGAAGAAGCGGGACGGGGGAGGCGCTGGAGGGGCCACGCTGCCCTCTCCCTCTCCAGCTGACTCACCAGCGTCATGCCCAGGAAAGCCATGCCCGTGTGCGTGAGCTGGTTGTTCCACAGCACCAGGGTCGCCAGCCCCTTCCTCTGCTCCTTAAGGCCCTCGCAGATGTAGGCCAGACCTGGGGAGGCCCGTAGGCAAGTCTTGTCCATGATCAGGAAGTCTCCCCGGGTGATGCTGGCCCAGGAGCCACCTGCGAGTGCTCAGAAAGCCCCGCTCTGGCCTGTCCTGCCCCACAAGCTCTGGCACCACTACCTGGGACCTGGCACACACAGCTTCCCAATCCCAGGGATCATTCGTCCTCTGGCTAAGTAGATGAAGGACTTCCCGACCTGCCTCAGATCTTCACTCAAATCCCGCCCGCTCACAGGACAGTCCTGGCCAGCCTACCCTCAGCAGTCTGTCCACCATCATGGCTTTGCTTCTCTTCACGGCATGTCTCACCATCTAACAGACATTATTAATGTATCTTGGCTTTGTCTCTCCTGAGACAGAGACCTCTGCCTCACTCATCGCTGTGAACCAGGAGCCAACAGGCCCTGAATGTGGTAGGTGCTCAGTAACCATGGTGTCCAGGGCCAGATGCCCTGGAAGAAGGCGCTGGATTTGCTGCCCCATCCTGCACCTCCCTCCCCTGGAACCCTGTCCTCATAGAGGCCAAGGGACTCTGCTCGACAGTGAGCCAGGATGAAATCAAATTCCTCCCGCTGACAAGGCCCTGTGACTGGTCCCTCCTCACTGCTCACTCGCCTTCGGGCTCACTGGGGCTCCTCCCCCCAGATATCTAACATCCAAGCTCTTTCCAGGCTTTCCTGGTGGTTTAAGCAGTGAAACAATCTGCCTGCAATGCAGGAGATGGGGGTTCGATCCCTGGCTCAGGAAGATCCTCTGGAGAAGGGCATGGCAACCCATTCTAGTATTCTTGCCTGGAAAATCCCATGGACAGAGGAGCCTGGCTAGCTATAGTCCAAGGGATCATAAAGAGTAGGACATGACTGACGTGACCGAGCATGCACGCATAAGGTCCTTCCCACCTCAGATCTCTGCACTTAGAATTCTCTGCCTGGATTCTTCCCTAGGCTGTTTAAACGGCTGGCTCCAGCCCAGCCTCCTCATCACCACCCAGAGGTCCCTGCCTGCACACCTGAACAGCTTTTGGTTGATCCTTTATCCCAATATCAACTATCTGGTCAATACTGCACCTCACCCTGAAGGAACAGTTGAGCTGTTCCCTCCTCCCTCATCCTGAGTCGGGGCCAAACCCTGGGGCTCCCACAGCCTGGCCCCACCTGGGCCGTCGCCACAAGGGGCGGGCTGGGACTGTCCTGGCCACTCCTGTGTCAGCAGCACCACGAGCGACTGGCTGGCCACACAGTGGGTACTCGGGGACTGGAACAGGGGTCAGGTAGGGATCTCATACCCACCCGAGTCCAGCACGTGGTTGTTGCGGAGGTCCAGGATCTGCAGGGAGCAGTTGAACTTGAGCAGGTTGCCGAGCTGGGCCGAGTCCTGCAGGCCGTTGAGCTTGTTGTCGGCGAGGTACAGCTCCCGCAGAGTCATGTTCATCTTCAGGGCTGTGGCTGGGGGAGAGGGGGAGGGGGCTGTGACCAGCCAGGCCTGGGGGACCTGGCCAACAGCCCGAGCCCAGCAGCACGTCATCCTGGGGCCTCACCAAGCAGCATGAGGGGCCGCCCCGACAGGCTGGAGCTCTCCAGATGCAGCACTGCTAGGCTGCTGCGGATGCGCAGGGCGCGCGCCACGAAGGGCGCCGAGTGGTCCAGGAGGGGTGTGTTGCGGGCATCCAGATACTGCAGGCAGCTTGTCTGCGAGGCAGGTGCGTGACAGGCGGGGTCAGGCTGGCCCCGGCCTCCCCGCCCTGGGGGCGCCCCCCCCCAGTCCCAACAGCCTCATGGGCAGCAGGGCCACCTGGTTGTACAGCGGGGGACACTGGCTGGTGAAGGGAGGGCTGTGGAACCAGGCCCTACGAAGAGAGGCTGCGGGCCGGAGGTGCCCACCTTGCGCATCATGTGGGCAGCGGCCTGCCAGCCCCGGGTGCCAATGTGCTTGTTGAAGGAGATGTTGAGGTGTGTGGCCGACTCGTAGTACTCAATCATGTCGAAGAGGGCTGAGGCACCCTGGGCAGAGACAGCGGGGCTCGGCCTTAGGTCGCGGCCGCCCGGGGAAGCCAGGAGGCAGGGGCTGAGGCACTAGACTCCCGAAGGCCATACACCTCCGCCCAGGCCTGCTTCCCCATGTATCCCCCCTTGCTTAGGAAGCCCTCATCCTTGGGGTGAGTCTGTGAGACCGTTTCTCTGGGCCCCATCCAGCCTCCAAACCCACCGCCCACTCTGGGCGCTCTGGCCAGCTCCCTGATCTTGCGCCTCAAGAGGCCCCGCCCAGCCTCTGTCCAAGGGGGCTCCTATTTTCTGCTATGCCCTCCCCCCAGACCTCTAAGGGGCAGGGAGCTCAGGGCGTGGGGATGGGCGGTGGCGGGCTGCTCACATCTTCGTCCAGGTTCGTCTGTTCCAGATCCACGACCTTGAACTGCAGCCTCTTGAAGACCTCTTCCAGGGCCTCGCAGGTCTTGTAGTCAAGCTTCTCACCTGAGACGAGACGGAGTGCCGTGTGCGCATGCGCATCTGTGGGCGCATCTCTACGCATGTGCACTCAGGTGTGGGGCGGGGCGCTGGGTGGAAGCATTGGCTCCCGGCCAACCCAGGGAGAAAAGACCCCTGCGCCTCCCCATGGCTCAAGGCACCTGTCTCACCTCCGGGGACGCCCACACCTCTCTCTGGCCCAGCTCTGCCTGCCCTCGGCCACCTCCAGGGAGGCCCCAGCTTTGTCCACCACCCAAGCCCCTTCCAGACACACACCTTTCAGATCCAGGCAGTCGATGCGGTGCCCGAGGTCTGTGAACTCCTGGGAAAGCAGAGCGGACGGTGGTCAAGGCAGGAAGCCCTTGACCAGGCTGTCAGGTTGTCTGTCCCTAACAGTGGGGCAGCCAGGGCTCTGAAACAAGCAATCCTGGAACATTCTGGAATGACCCGTCCAGAGGGAAGGCACCAAGGCAGTGCTTTACCAACACGACCAGGGTGGACGGGCGACCTGCAAGTGACGACTAGGGGAGAGCAGGCCAGAGGCACAGCAAGGCCCTCTGTGTGTGTGTGTGTCAGTCGCTCAGTCGTGTCCAATTCTTTGTGATCCCATAGACTGCAGCCTGCCAGGCTCCTCTGTCCATGAGTATTCTCCAGGAAAGAACACTGGAGTGGGTTGCCATTCCTTTCTAAAGAGGATCTTCCCAACTCAGGGATCAAACCTGAGTCTCCCACACTGCAAGTAGATTCCTTATGGGCTGAACCACCAGAGAGGCCCCACAGCAAGGCCTTAGTCATACAAAAAACCAGAACCTGCCCATGTGTCTACACACCTCTGGACAGTGACTCCTCCGTTTATAAAAGCAGAAAGTCTAGAGGGTGTAAACCCCAAGCTGCCACCAGGGGGCATTCCTGGGGATGGGACTTGGGCAAGAATTGAGAAACAGCTTGCTTTCTGTATCTGCAGTATTTGAACTTTGTAAAAGAAAGAATATACATTATTTTTGTCATTCAGACTTTTAAATTTCATATACATGGCTTTTCCCCTGAGGAAGAGAACTTATTTGGGGAGCGGATGATTCTTGACGAGTAATTTCCTACTTTATATAATTCTGTACTGTTTAAATATTCATGAGGAGCCTGACTGGTTTTACCACTTAAAAGAGGATTTTCAAAGACATATTTACATTAGCCCTTGGCTGGCTGGCTAGGTTGGGGAGGGGGAGTGTTCCATGTACCCTCTCTTGCTTGGGGCAGACATCACGGGCCCAGAGGGCGCTGGGGGGCACAGGGAGGGCAGCTTCACCCCAGGCAGCACTCCCACCCCGTCACCTGGCATACCTGGAGCTGCCTGAGGAGCTTGGGGATCTGTCTACAGTTCAGCTTCTGGCAAGCCTGCTTGTAGGCGCCAATAATCTCATCCACGGTCACATTCTGGGCTGTAGGCAGAAAAGACCCAGGCAGGTGACTCTCCACCCCCTGGGCCTCATTCACCCATTCCTACCCACTAGCCTCTGCCCCCTCTTCCCCTCTCAACCTCCTTCTAACAACCCACTGAGTTCAGTCCTGGCCTTGAGGCCCCTTGCTGTGACTGCTACTCTGGGGACGTGTCTCCCGGCGCCCCCAAACCAAGTTACCCCGTCCTCCCACACCTCCCCATAGCTCCCCAAACACCTTCACATAAACATCATACAACTAACATCACGCCATTTTCTACGTGTCAGCCACTTCCTCCACTAGAATGGGAGCCCCCGCAGGGCAGGACTGGGGCTCCCTTGGTCACCCCCAGGGTCCCCACCACCACCCAGCACAGGGCCAGACCCAGAGCAGATGTCTGATTTGTGGTTTCCTTTGAATGAGAGAATGAGGCCACACTCCAACCTTATGAGGAAGTTGAGCTCAGAGAGGTGAAGCACTTTGCCCAAGGTCACACAGCTGGTGAGTGGTGGAGTCGGAACTCAGCCCTCAACTGCGATGCCACACGGCCTCTCAGATTCCTCACTCCAGAAACTCCCTCAGCACCTAACGGGGCTTTCTGTGCCCCAGGGTCACGGCAGCAGTCAGAGGCGCCCCAAGGAGGCGAACAGTGGCTCCCCAAATGAACGAGGGGTGCAGCCCAAACCCAACCTGCACAGGCTTGTCCTTGGGAATCTCGGGGCCCGTTACCATGTGGAAGGTAGGGCTAGCCTTTCTGTCTGCACAGATCTGCCTTTTCTGGACATTTCATACAAACAGTGGTAAACAGTACGTGGCCTTCAGCGGCCCACTTCTTTCTGGAACGGAACAGTTTTGAGTTTCGGCCCCTTTGTAGTGCTGCGTAGTAACTGTCCAAGTATGCATTTTGTTTAGCATTCGCCAGGTGAAAAGACCAGTTTTTGGCTGGCAGAGCCTGGATTTTTGCCCGGGGGCAGTCAGGAGCACCGGAGAAAGCAACAGCACCGAACTCCAGTGCTCTTGCCTAGAAAATCCCATGGACAGAGGAGCCTGGTAGGCTGCAGTCCATGAGGTTGCTAAAGAGTCAGACACGACTGAGCGGCTTTACTTTCACTTTCATGCACTGGAGAAGGAAATGGCAACCCACTCCAGTGTTCTTGCCTGGAGAATCCCAGGGACAGAGGAGCCTGGTAGGAGGCCGTCTACGGGGTTGCACAGAGTCGGACACGACTGAAGTGATTTAGCAGCAGCAGCTGCAGCCAGGAGTGCAGGAAGGAAGGGCTCTGAGCCGGGGAGGCAGAGAGTCAGGCCTGGGTGCAGGGAGCCAGCAGCGTGGAGTGGACACGGGGTCTGCAGGGCGGGCAGGGGATAGGCCTGCGGGAGCCCCTGCAGAGCTTCTGGGCAGGCATTTCCAGGGGACGCTCCCTCCGGCCACCACTCTGCCAGGAGCCCAACACTCGACCCTATCAAACAGCACCACGACTTCTTGGGAGGAAACCAAGGTCCAGGGAAGGAAAGCTGCCTCCCTGGGGCAAGGCAGAGCAGATACCTGCTCCGGAACTCTCTCTGTTGTGTTAGGTAGGGATGCTGGAGGAAAGAAGCCGGTAGAGGGCCTGGGCTCCCCAGGGCTCAGGCTCCATCCTAGACACCTCGCTTCCTTCTTTTGTGGAGTGGGCAGCATGGAGCCTGAGAGAAGCTAGCTGTGGGTGACCAGCAGCTTCCCCCGTGCCAGCTGCCCCCGCTGCCATGCCATCACATGCCCAGTGGCTCCCAGCTCTGGGGGAGGGGGACTGGCACTGGCCTGTCCTCAGGGAGTCCGCCAAGCAGAGGGCCACTGACCCCTCAGGGGGTCCATGAACTTCAGAAAAATTGCCTCTTTAGTTTCACTAGCTGAACTGTGACGTAATTTAGCATTTCCTTCTTAGAGGAAAAAAAGAGAGAAAAGAAACACTCTTTAGCAGACCCCAACACTCTGTCATCAATAGAAATGGCAGATGTTTTCACGTCACGTAACGGTTACTGCAGATCCTGAATGCTCATCACTGCTTTGGGAGTCGTCCGAGCTGCTGCTATATCCTGTTATTTCATGTGTCAAAGAGGATGAGTATAAATACTATATAATGATTTTAAAGGTATTTAATAAACTGCATCTTAACTGGTACCCTTTATAAATCCCGTTTTTCGCCTTTAAGAATCGCTGCTCCATGGGGCTTCCCACGTGGCACTAGTGGTAAAGAACCTGCCTACCAGTGCAGGAGATTAGATTCTAGAGTCGAGAGTTCGATCCTTTGGTCAGGAAGATCCCCTGGAGGAGGGCATGGCAACCCACTCCAGGATTAAAAAAAAAAAAAAAAAGTCACTACAAGAAAGTGTACCCAGGCTTTACCAGATGGCCAAAAGGCAAAAACTGCTCCCTGAGACCCACTCCCTTCAGCAACGGCCCCCAGGCCAAGGTGGGGTTGGTTTGGTCACCTCAGATGGGGATGAAGTAGGGACAGGGTACACATGGGGTTAATTAGCAGTTCTCGGTATCCTAGACAGTCTGCAAGAAATATGAGCCCTTAGCAACCTCTCAAATTGCACTTGGTCCTTTAAGTCCAGCTCCAACACCGCTTCCTCCGGGAAGCCCTCCCTGACTGCCTAGGACTTCTGGCTCCTGATGTCCCCTGAAAGCCTACCCAATGGGTTGGTCTTTGCTCTGAGAGGCCTCCTGGTGAGTCTGAGGGCCAGGGTCTCTGACCTTGCCACCTCCATACCAGCCACGGGTACCATCCAGCCACTCCTCCAGCGAGGCGCCCATGGGGTTTCGATGCCGGTACAACCTCACACAAGGTCACTGCCAGGGCTAGGGGAGGCAGCACCTGCCCACTCGGGTGCAGTAGGGGAAGTTGAGAGCAGGGGCAGGAGAGACAGGCTCAGAGACCTGGGGCCCAAGGCCCAGAGCAGCTGCAGACAAGAATGACAACTGCGGGCTTCCCTGGTGGCTTGGTGGTGAAGAATCTACCTGCCAACGCAGGGGACGTGGCAGATGCCACATGCCGTGGAGCAACTAAGTCTGTGCGCCACGACTCCTGACGCCCGTGCACCTACAGTCCCTGCTCTGCCACACAAGAAGACAGGTGGCAACGAGAGGCCCACACACCACGACCAGAGCAGGCCCGCTCGCCGCGACCAGAGAAAAGCCAGCGCGCAGCAGGGAAGACCCAGCTCAGCCCCAAACTGGCAAATACAATAAAATTACTTTTCAAAAAGAATGATAACTGTGGCTTGTCATTTTCCTCTGATGCTGAGACACACATTCCAGGTGGGGGCAGCAGTGGGGTGAAACACAGAGGAACAGAAGTGGGGTTCAGCCTGAAGGCCCCCCAGCCCCGCCTTGCTTTTCTCAACAGCACCGCCAGCCATGTCCCCAGGCCTGGCTGGTCACCAGTGGGCACGTGTGAGTGTCAGGTGGATTGGGAAGGACCTTGAGGTCATCAGTACGTATGAGCATTTCATTCATATATAAGAAAAAGGAACTATTAAAACCAGCATTTTGCATAGATTATCAGTGGAAATAAACGAGAAGAAACATATTCAAATTTTTTAAATGAACCAATGTGAAAAAACAAACAAACAAACCCCGGTAAGGAAACGGCAGTACAGGTGGTTCAGAGAAATTACATAGGGCGTTTACAAAGCACTTCCGCTGTGCCAGGCGCCACCCAAGCACTTTACAGGCTGGGGGGCTAGCCTGGGCGGCCGGCTCAGGACCAGCCCCCATACACTTGCTCATCTGTGATGCTGTGACGAAATCATCAAGGCCCTGCCTCGGGTCATCCGCCCTTGACTTGTCCAGCCTTAACAGAACCACAAGGCCGCTGCAAGTCAAAGGGCGCGGGCCTCCGGCTGCAGCCAGGCACCCACAGACGAGCAAGCAGACCCGGAGAGCTACAGTGAGGAGAACCGCTCACACGGTGAGGTCACTGGCCACCAGGGCTGGGCCGGGCTGGGAGGCCCAGGTCAGAGCCCTGCCCCCAGGTTCCGAGGGCAAGGCTCCAGACTGGTGAGGGCCCAGCTCCAGCCTGAAGGTGGGGGGCCTGGAGCCTGGCTGCCCCCGCGCCCGTGAGCTCAGGAAGCCCCTGCCTGGACGCAGCTCACCAGACACGGGGTCTCGCAGCGTGGTTGAGCACGGGCTCTGGAGCCAGAGCGCCTGGGGCCAGGTCCTGGCTCCCAACTTAAACCCTGGGACTCTGAGCAAAACGACGGAATGTCTGACCTCAACCACCCGACCCTGAAAACGGGGCCGAGTGGGACTCCTCCCAGGGTGAGCGTGCACTGAGTCAGCACAGCACACCCCTCCGACCAGGGCTGAGCTCACGCTTGAGTGCTCCTCGAGGCCGGCTGGCCGTCACTGCCCTGTTTTGTCCCCACACTGGAAGGCGGGGACCCGGAAGAGAACAAAGCACCTGTTGAGTGACGGAATGGTTGGTGAGGCGTGCGCGAGGGGGACACGCCTGTGAGTGTGTGTTTCCAGCTCCCATAGCCACGGCTGCCAAGGTCTGATTTGGGCAGGGGCTGGTGTAAGCAGCTCTCAGAGAGGAGGGGCAGTGAGGTGAAGGGCACACCCCCGGGCGCTGGGAGTGGGGTGCGAAGTGGTCACTGCTTCAGGTAAGAGGACCCATGTTCCGATCCTCATCCTGAGAGGCTGTGATGAACACAATGACCTCTTTTCCTCTCTGAAAGGGAATATGGAGTGTCTCAGGAGAGAGGGACATGAGAGCACCCTCCACGGAGCTGCCCGGCGCAGGGCCTGGCTCAGCGGGAGACACAGCTGGAGAAAGGTGGTGACGGTGGCCACAGCCGCCACGTCCAGGCATCAGGCACTTACTCCGCCTAAGCCACCATGCTGAGCACTTTCCATGCAGTTTCGTCTGCCAGCTGCGTGACCTTATGAGTCTGGTAGGTACATTTCTACTTTGTAATCAGGGGAAGCAAGCTCAGAAAGGGCAAGTCATCTGTCCAAGGTCACGGAGTCAGGAGTGGCCGGGCTGGAATGCACACTCCGACCTGTCCTGCTCTGTCACTGGGACATGGCTCCATTCTCACATGACCTTGATGGGCCCGGGGGGACGCAGGGGCCGGGGCGAAGGCGTGAGCTGTGGGGAGCGAGGCCCATGTGCAGCCGGCGCCAGTCTCCTAGGAAGAGGCTGTGGGGCAAACGAGACTGCTCCCCCACCCTTGCCGCACAAAGGGGCACAGAAACCCGATGCCAGGCGTCAAGTGACGGCCGAGAGGGCTCTCTCCTCTGCACACAGGTGCAAAGGCACCCACGAGAGGCAAGGACAGGGTGTACCAGTGGGCGGCGGTGGCTCAGGCCATACCCCTGCCAGCCTGGGGCTGTGGTCACCCCAGTGGGCGCCAAAACCAGGAAGCCGCAGTGCGAGTCGGGGGGAGTGGGACAAGGGGATGGGAGCCAGTTCTCACTCCTGAGGCTTCAAAAGCAGGTTGCAGACACAGATGAGAGACAGAGAGCAGGGGGCAGTAGCCCCGGGGAGTGGAGAGGCAGGGCAGCAGGGGGACAGGCTGGGCTGGATCCAGGGCACCAGGAGAGGTGGAGGGGCGGGGATGGGGACCCAGCGGGCCTCAACGAGCACTCCGCTCTCTGTACAAGACAGGAGCCACCAGGCTGGTTCAGAGCAGTGTCAGGAGCTATACGAGGTCTGGGGAGGACTGCGTCTGCAGAGACCAGGGCCAGGGAGCGGGGAGCCCCGAGTCCCCTAACAGGGAGGCTGTCAGGACTGGCGTCCAGAGCTGAAGAGGGAGGCTGAGGCCACTGGGTGGCCCGGAGCCAGGCCTGAGTTCTAACCGCACGTGGTCCTGACTCCCAGGGCCTGGTCAGCCATCTGCGGAGCCCACCCTCAGAGGATCCTGTCCTGCCTTTCTGCCCCAGACAGAAGGGCACCATCACCATCACCCTGCCCCCTCAGAGGGTCCTGTCACGCCCTTCCTGCCCCAGACAGAAGGGCACTGTCACCATCACCCTGCCCCCTCAGAGGGTCCTGTCACGCCCTTCCTGCCCCAGACAGAAGGGCACCGTCACCATCACCCTGCCTGACAGAGAGGAAACCAGAGCCTCGCAGCAGCAAGGACCCAGGCTCTTGTGGCCCACGCCTCAACGTCTGGGGAATGCCATCCTCGCCCGCCCAGGCAGCTTGGGCTCACACCTTCAGGGGGTGCCAGGCCAGCAGCCCCCAGGCAGGCGGTGTGCCAGGCTCACAGTCCACGCCTACGGTGAGGCTGCCTTGTCCGCGTCCCCTCTGCGGCCCCGGGCACTCAGCACCCGGGCCCCATCGCCCTCACGACGCCATCCCCGGGCCCCAGGTGGGTTGCTGCGTTACCTCCATGTCCCGCCATCTTCCCCAGAGGTGCCCTGTCCGCAGCCTCCTTTGAGTGACTCGCCAGGGACAGGGGGATGACCCCTGCAGGGCCTGGTCAGGAAACAAGAGCTTGCGTCCCCAGGGGTGGATGAGGTGGCCTCCTGCTTTTGGAGCAGCCACTCCGGAATCCACCAAGGGGAGAGTGCCTCCCGAGAATAAAGCCGACTTGGGAGAGGTGAGCCCAGAGAAGAGAGACACAGGATCCAGTGAGGCCAGAAGTCAAGCTAGTCAAGACTCCGCAGATCCAGAAGACAATAAAATCCCCCTTCAGCCTTCAGCCCCTTGGACTGAGGCTTCTAACCCAGAATTCCCACTTAGACACCATCTTTCTATTCGTCAGCCCACACCTCCCAGGCCCGGGCCTTGCCAAGCTGTGTGCTAGCACTGGGAGGACAGGAAGGGCTTGGACGGGGAGCGGGGGATGGGATGGGGGGGGTCCCCAGGGGGGTCCCCACCCTCCAGGGGTTCTCATCTTGGGGGAGGAGCATGCAGTCCATCCAGGGAGGCCCTCTAGGGGCGCTGTGCAGGCTCTGGACTGAGCTGGGACAAGGTGGAGGGGGAAGCTAGGTCTCAGAAGCCCCCTTGAAGACTTGCTCAGGGAGCCCCTGTACCCCCGCCAGCAGTGTGCTCCAGCCACACTCACAACTCCTTTCCCAGAAAGGCCCAGGGCTTCACCTCACCCCATTCTCTCCCTCCTCTTAGGCAGGAGTCTCATTTCAACCCTCAGCTCAGGGCCCCCCTTCTCTGGGGAGCCCTCCATGACCCCCCGCTGGTCAGGCTCCTTCCCCTGGGCTCCCTGCACATCCCCTGCACTGTCCCTAATAGGGCCAGGCGCAGAGAAGGCACCGTGACTGCGTGGGGAGGGAGAGGCAGATGGCGGAGCGCACGCCAGGCCACGGTCCCAGGCCCTGAAGGCAGACAGGGCCTTCTGACATCGTGGGGCAGGGGGTCAGCTCTACGTGCAGAATGCAGAAGAGCCTGGAGGGAGGCGGGAAGGATGCCAGGGCCCAGACTGCCAGAAATGCCCCGTGACCTGCCTTGGGTAGGCATCGTCACCCTGCCTTCCAGGTAAGGCACGCAACGGGAAGTGACCTGCCCAGGGGCACTTCTCCAGCGGGAGGCAGAGGCCGCAGCTGGCCCCGTCTCTATGGTCCACACCCTGCGTCTCCAGCCGCCGCGCTGGCTCCTCGGCTGGGGAGGGGGCCTCGTTGAGCTCTCCCCACCACCCCTCGACGACGGCCTCGGCCAGTCCAGTCCCCAAAGATGAAAACCGAGGTTCGGAATCCTTCCACACTCATTCTCAGAATAAAGAGAAATCTGAATTAAATGCAAGTACACTGACGTATTTCTCAGACAGGCCGACCCCCATGAGCGGGACAGCACCTGCTGGCGACCGTGGGAGGCGGGCGCACCCTCGAGGAGCTGGTGTCCGCACCAACAGGAACAGCCCCTTTCGACAGCAGTGTGGCTATATCAACCGATCAACACGCCAAAAGACAAATGTATGTGCCCTTTGCTCCAGCGCCTCCACTCCTGGAGACTCGTCCAGAGATCCTTGAAAGGTGCTAACTTGCATACCTAACAGGTTACTATCCACGGCGCGGAGCAGAAGAGTATGCCAGTGAACACCACCTTTCACGGAACAGCGCTCGTTGTTAGAAAGCAAGCTAACCCAGAGATGCAGCAGCAAGGGACGCCGCCCAGGAATCGGAGCGTGACAGCCTTCCTGGCAGCCTCCGGAGCCTCGCCCTGGGGCGGGGGGTGCGCCTCTCCGAGTGTCAGGTACCGTGTACAGGGCCACAGGGAGCGTGGTCTCGTCCTGCACTGGGGGAGATGACCACCCACAACAGAAGGTGGCTGGCTTGGGGCTGAGTGCCCCGCCAACTCAGAAGCAACTCAGAAGAATGCATGGGGGGATGGTGGGTAGCTAGGATTTGCTGCGAAATAATGGGGGCGAGGCAGCCTGAGGGTCAAGACTGGCCACATACGGGTCGTTACTGAAGCCAGAAAGCGGGTTCACCATACCCCTACAGTCACTATGTTGGAAGACGCCCATAATGAAAAGTTAAATGGGGGGCAGAAAGCAGCTGCTCAGAGCTGGTGGTCCACACAGCGCCCCGGGGCAGCACTTGGGATCGGAGAGAGGAAGCTTGAGGGAAGCCAAGGCCAGCCTTTCACGACACCCTTAATCACACAGTCAGGTCTGGCCCAGCAGGTGACCAGCCAATATGGGCTGCAGGAAGGAAGGGAGGAATACAAAGCTGGGCCTCAGACCCACACCAGCGGGACAGGGCACCCAGATAGAGGGCTGTCCCGGGGAATATGAGGCACACGGTGGTGAAGCGGGGCAACCGAGGGCTCCAGCACTGGCCTGCTGATGGCAGCGTCCCTGAGTTCTGCACGGAGCCCGCCAATGGTGACAGCCTTCACCTGCCTGAACTGATGCCTCACAGCACCCCTGGGAAGGGGAGGTGATCAGGCCCACAACCTAAGACAAACAAACTCAGGTGCCGACAGGAAGCGACACCTGAGTGGGCACACAGGACGCACACACAGGGCCTCCTCTCTCACGGCTGGGCCACTATGGCCTCCAGAGTCGGCCGAAGTCAGCTCCACGGCTCCGCGTCCACCAGGAGGAAGCGCCCTTGGGGGCCTGTGCCCATGGCGGTTACGACTCCTCAGGCCTTGCCCCCTGCCAGGCCGAGGGCTCCCCCAGGACCCAGCCACAGGGTGCTCTGGGGGCCAGGAGGTCCGGGGCCAGGCCGGGGGAGTGACAGGGCCCAGACAGAGCGGAGGGGAGCAGCAGCCTTTGCTAGGACGGCTTCCACCAGTAGGAGTTTCTAGCAGCACGGCTGGCTCCAAAAACAGCCTCTGCCTGTGACTCCTCGGGAAAAACGAAGGGACACGGTCATGAGTTATTCTTCCCGATGACGAAGCACTGGGCTTCCTCCAGCCCTGCCAGCCTTTCCGTAGCTCAGAGGGACCGAGGCAGCGGAGGTCACGCCCAGGCTGGAAGCACTAACTTTCCCAGCAGAGGGTGCCCATGTTGCCACTGGTGATGCCAAGCTCCATCCGTCCTGGAGCCGCACCAGAGCCAGGGGCTGCTGCCCCTCACTCCGGCCAGCCTGGTCTCCTGGGCCTTCGCTTGGGCGGGCCCCTGCCTGTCCCTGGCAGAGCTGACGGGGGGGTGGGGAGACCCCCAGGGGGTGTCTTTGGGTGTGCAGCTTCAGAAACACGGTGAGCATGTGTGGGGACACTCCAGCAGGTCCCCCAGGAAAGGAGAACGCTCCACCTCGCAGTTTCTGCCCTTCGGAGACAGGCGGGCACACAGCGAGCCATGGGGGCCCCGGTGAGGAATGGACCGGCCTCTGGCTCTGAGTCTCCACGGCCTGTCCCCGCGCTGGGGCTCAGGCTGCAACTCCTCGCCCAGGACAAGGCCCCTGGCTCGATCCTGCAGCGGTCCTACTCCCATCCCCGCGCGCAGACCTCCCCAGCCCGACCCTGCTTGTTTTTGCCTCTAGGTCGGCAACTGCTGTTGCTGTGGCTCAGGGCGCTCCCCTCCCCACACCCCCTTCCTAACCTGTCATCCAGGTCTCAGCTCAAATGTCGCCACTTCTGAGAAGCCTTCTCTGGCCCCTTTCTAAATCAGCGCCCCCACACCCGTATTCTCCACCACGTCCCTCTGGGGCCTCACGGGACGCACCCCAATCGGTATCTGTTTCCTTGTTCGCTCTCTGTCCTACACCAAGGGCTCCTTGAGTCTAGGGACGTCACTGCGGCAAATGAATGACTCGCTCTGTGAATAGCGCGAAGTTTCTCTTCCTTTCTCTCCAGAGAGCCACGTGACGGGGGCAGGAAGCCACACCGTGCCCTGGACAGGAGGCCCCTCGGGAGAGGCTGGGCCAGTCCTATCTTCTCAGACTCCATGCCCCTCCCCAGGCCTGCGAAGGGGCCACTATGCCCACAGCTTCCTGGGTGATAAGCGTGGTCTTCCCTGTCCCTCCCGGGAGGGAGGCATCATGACTGGGGGGAGGGGAGACAGGATCAGGGACACCAGCTGCAGGGGGTGGGCTGCGCTTATGCAACCAGCCAGGAGTCCCAGGCCAGGAAGAGGGAGGGCCTGGCTACTCCACCTGCGGACCTGCATAACCTTCCAAACCGCTCGGCCCATCTGAAGATCCTGCTACAGAAACCTGTGCAGTCTGAAGGTACCGGAAGCTTTCTAAGTCACAGAGGACTCAGCTCGCCCCACCATGGAGCCTGCCCCTCAGCGAGAGCTTGACGAAGCTCCAGGGCGAGGGGGGAGGTCACGGGGCACGGTCACACAGGGCACATTAAGGACCCACGTGCCAGCCGTGAGACAGCCACTTCTAACTCCAAGGCACTGCTACTCACGGCAGCAAACACACAGGGACAGCACCTTGCTGGCGTTTACGGGCAACCAGGTGAGGGCGGACTTACTCCCCAGGTGAAAAAAGGAACCTGAAGCACGGGAAGTTAAGGAGCCCACCAGAGGCCACAGAGCCAGTGGGAGGAGTGGGGCTCAGGCCTAAGCAGGACTCCTCAGTCCTGGCTCCTTTTCCTTTGTTATCATTTCCTTGGCTGCGGTGGGTTTTAGTTGCGGCACACAGGATCTTCCTTGTGTCAAGCAGGTCTAGCTGCTCTGTGGCACACGGGATCTTAGTTCCCCTGACCAGGGATTGAACCCGCGTCCCCTGCCCTGCAAGGGGGATTCTGAACCCCTGGACCATCTGGAAGTCCCCACAACCCTTGCCCTTAACCACACCCGACGCTTTCTGTCCACAGCCACAGTCTTGGCTACAGTACACGCCGCCTCAAGCTTTCTAGAAGAGGAAAGCGAGGCCCAGGGAAGTTGGGTGCTTTCCAAGGACACGGCCAGGAGAGAGGAGCGCGCGGCGGGCTCAGGGTGGGGGTGGACAGTCCGAGGTGTCTAAGGCTCACCTAAGCCTCACGCTGACCCACCAGCCGCGCCCCCTCTTCTCTGCGCCGGCCCTGGGCTCCATCATCCTCCCGCCCCCAAAGTGGGTCTGTGGTGGCGAGGGGGACTTGCCTCTCGCCTCCCTGGTGGTGCTGCGTGCCCAGCACACGTGGGTGGGCACAGAGCTCAACGCCCGCCAATGCTGAACCACCAAGATGATGTGTCCAGCCCTGCGCTGGGTGGAGCCGCAGCACGACCCAGCACAAGTGCCCAGGACGGGCCCTCTGACTGCGAACTGCCTCCTGGGGTGTGTGTGAGACACCGAGCTGTCTCCTGGTATGTGTGTGACACTGAGAGCTGTCTCCTGGTGTGTGTGTGTGTGTGTGTGTGTGTGTGTGTGACACTGAGAGCTGTCTCCTGGAGTGTGTGTGTGTGTGTGTGTGTGTGTGTGTGAGAGACACTGAGAGTTGTCTCCTGATGTGTGTGTGTGTGTGAGACACAGAGCTGTCTCCTGGTGTGTGTGTGTGTGTGACACTGAGAGCTGTCTCCCGGAGTGTGTGTGTGTGTGTGCGTGTGTGAGAGACACTGAGGGCTGTCTTCTGGAGTGTGTGTGTGTGAGACACTGAGAGTTGTCTCCTGGGGGGTGTGTGTGTGTGTGTGTATGTGACACTGAGAGCTGTCTCCTGGAGTGTGTGTGTGTGTGTGTGTGTGTGAGAGAGACACTGAGAGCTGTCTCCTGGTGCGTGTGTGTGTGTGTGTGTGTGTATGTGACACTGAGAGCTGTCTCCTGGTTTGTATGTGTGTGAGACACTGAGAGCTGTCTTCTGGTGTGTGTGTGTGTGAGACACTGAGAGCTGTCTCCTGGAGTGTGTGTGTGTGTGTGTGAGAGACACTGAGAGTTGTCTCCTGGTGTGTGTGTGTGTGTGAGACACTGAGAGCTGTCTCCTGATGTGTGTGTGTGTGTGTGTGTGAGACACTGAGAGCTGTCTCCTGGAGTGTGTGTGTGTGTGTGTGAGACACTGATGAGTTGTCCCCTGGTGTGTGTGTGTGTGTATGTGACACTGAGAGCTGTCTCCTGGTGTGTGTGTGTGTGAGACACTGAGAGCTGTCTCCTGGTATGTGTGTGTGTGTGTGTGTATGTGACACTGAGAGCTGTCTCCTGGTGTGTATGTGTGTGTGACACTGAGAGCTGTCTCCTGGTGTGTGTGTGTGTGACACTGACTGAGAGCTGTCTCCTGGAGTGTGTGTGTGTGTCTGTGTGTGAGACACTGAGAGCTGTCTCCTGGTGTGTGTGTGTATGTGACACTGAGAGCTGTCTCCTGGTGTGTATGTGTGTGTGACACTGACAGCTGTCTCCTGGGGTGTGTGTGTGTTTGTGAGAGACACTGAGAGCTGTCTCCTGGTGTGTATGTGACACTGACAGCTGTCTCCTGGGGTGTGTGTGACACTGAGAGCTGTCTCCTGGTGTGTATGTGTGTGTGACACTGAGAGCTGTCTCCTGGAGTGTGTGTGTGACACTGAGAGCTGTCTCCTGGAGTGTGTGTGTATGTGTGTGACACTGAGAGCTGTCTCCTGGAGTGTGTGTGTGACACTGAGAGCTGTCTCCTGGAGTGTGTGTGTATGTGTGTGACACTGAGAGCTGTCTCCTGGAGTGTGTGTGCGCGTGTGGCTGGTGGCTTTCTGCCTTGTGATGTGAATCCATTTTCTTGACCCAGAACAGTGCAGGCGGGTGCGGAGGGCATGGCCTCTGGAGGCAGACGGTGCGTCTGGCAGCGTCTGAGGAGCCCAGGTCCCCTTCTCTGAGCTGTCCCCAGGCCCCACGAGGCTGAGCCTGGCCCTCTCAGGCCCCACTTGACAGGAAGGATGTGGGATTTCTGCTCAGCCTGCACGACCACCAGGACGGCCAGTGACCGGAGAGAGGAACGAGTCAGCCGCACTGTGGCCCGGAGAGCTGGGGCCCGCTCTTCCCATCAGCTCTGATCCCCTGCCCCGCGGGAGCGCACAGAGCCCTCTGTGACCTTCCCGTGACGCCTTCACGTACCTCACGTGGCCCCAGTGGTTTCCCACCAGACCCCGGCCGCCACAGGGCAAGGCCCTGGTCTCTTTCTGGTCGACTTTCAAAGGAGCCAATCTTTCTCACACACACACGCGCGCGCGCGCGCACACACACACGGAGGCTTCTAGCAGCAGCCACAGAGATCACTTGTGTGACATGTTTGGCGGGAGGCTGGTTGCACGCGTGCGCACACACACACACAGAGGCTTCTAGCAGCAGTCACAGAGATCACTTGTGTGACATGTTTGGTGGGAGGCTAGTTGCGCGCGCACGCGCGCACATACACACACACACACACACACGGAGGCTTCTAGCAGCAGTCACAGAGATCACCTGTGTGACGTGTTTGGTGGGAGGCTGGTTGTGCGCGCCCACACACACACACACACACACGGAGGCTTCTAGCAGCAGTCACTGAGATCACTCGTGTGACGCGTTTGGCGGGAGGCTGGTGCTGGTTGACCAGCCGGCCCGCCATCAGCGCGGGCCCCTGAGCTGACACACCTGGAGAGCGAGCAGAGCCCCAGGCAAACAAAGGCTCGTCGCTGCCCGGAGGCTCCTCGGGCTCCGCCCACAGGCCAGCTGCATCCACCTGTCCCGGCCACCTGGCTCGGAAATACTGGTCGCACCACCGCTGCCTACCCGGATACAAATATTTACCAAGGGCTGGGCACCTGAGGGCACAGGAGTGAAGGCTTGGGGACAGAGGAGGATCTACAGGGCGGCAGAACGAGGAGGAGCCCAGGCCGGCTGTGCAGCTCTAAGCCAGCCCCCTGCCTGCAGAGGGGAGATGCTGCTCCACTCCCAGTGGGCCGGGAGAGCTGGACTCCCCGCTCTGCGTCTCACCGTCCCCCCAAGTCTGTGAAATAGGACAGCGACCCACCCACCCCAAGGGACAGGGTGTGGACAGGGCCGGCTGGCGCACGGACGGTGTCAGCGCTGTGCCCAGCTCCGGGCGGGTGCTCTGCCAACACCAGCCACCGCCATCCTCGCGGCTGCTGATGGACGGCCCGAGCAGCGCTCACCACTCCTCCGGGACGCCTGGTGCCCGCCTCGTCCATGTCTGTGAGGCTCACCGCAGCCTCCCAGTCCTGTCCTCGCCAAAGGAACGTGAGTGCCAACTCTTAACTCCCGCTCCTCAGTGGGGCACCCACCAGCCGAGGAGGCAAGAGCTGGGCGGCAGCTCCTCTCGGCTGCCCAGGGCAGAGGCCACGGTCCCTCCTTCTGCCAGGGGCCCAAGTTTAACTCTGAGTACTGGATACTGGACTCCGCTTCCCTCTTTAATCCCACCTGCCTCAAGGTTCAGTGTCTCAGCAGCGATTCAATGGATCCTTCACTCAACACCTGCTCTGTGCTCCACCCCTGGAGGGTGATTCTGGGGACACAGCATTCAAAACACCTCTGATCCCTGCCTCCACAGTGGAGACAGAGCAGTTCCCAGACAGTGATGAACCCCGAGGGGGCAGGACTAAGGCAGGAGGGCCCAGGAGTGCACCTAACCTGACCCGGGTATCAGGGAGGGCTTCCTGGAGGAGGGGCTACCTAACAACACCAGTCACGTGAGCACGGGGGCTTGAGTCTCATTCACCATCTCACCCCGGAATATAACACCTGTGCCTGGTCCACGGCAGGTGCTCCATCTACTGAAGGAAATAAAGTGGGGGTGGCGGTGAGGAGACGCGGGGGGCTCTGAGTAGGAGTTCGCCAGGTAAGGGGAGGAAGAGCCACTTGAGAGGGCTGGGTGTGATCATGGACCACTGCACAGCTCCAACTGCAACCAGCAACTCCACCTCAAGCTCTGTACCCTGGAGAACTTTTGCTCACATTCCAGGTGACGCGTACACAAAGTTCACAGCTGCGCCAGCGTGTCACACCGAAAGCCAGAAACAGCTCAAATGTCCATCAAGGACAATCTAAGGCAGAGCCACGCAACGGAAGGCTCGGGAGCATCTCCGTGGATGGAAGTGAGAAACGTAACGCTGAGGGGAGAGGAGAGCACCAGGTCTCCACTCACGACACACCGTCATTTTCATAACACTCAGAAACAAGCAAAACCAAACTCCTTATTTTTTCATCATACACGCACAGGCGATAAAACTTTAAAAAAGAAAAGTAGGCATGACAATCACAACCTGCAGGATAGTAGTCATGGGTCTCTGGGCTCCATCCACCCTCCCACCCAGACAGACCTGAGTTAATAGTAATGTTCTCAGCCCTAAATTGGGAGGTAGGCTCACGGGTCTTTATTATACTACACTTTAACTTACGTGTATGGTACATACATAATTTAAATGCCGTAAAGAGAACTTAATAACAATAATTTTAAAAGCAGAGGGAAGGAGGGAATTCCCTGGTGGTCCAGGGGTTAGAACTCCACGCTTGCACTGCAGGAGGCACAAGTTCAATCCCTGCTCTGGTCTGGTCGGGGAACTAAGATCCCATAAGCTATTCTGTGCAGCCAAAAAAAAAAAAGTAGAGGGAAGGAGAAGTGTATTGCACCAAAGGGAACAGCACGTGCAAAGACTCAGAGGACAGAGAAGTGAGATGCCTCTGGGGAACTGAAAGTCACTGTCAGGGTCAAGTGAAGTAAATAGGCAAGGGACCCAACACAGGGCTGGGGACAATGCGGTACCTGAAAAAGGCCTGCAAATCACTCGGTGGCTCCCTGCTTCCCATCGCTCCCACTTACTGAAATCCTGGGTAGGCAACGGGCCCAGCTCAGGGAAGGGGACCTCTGAGAAAGCTGAGGGCCATCAGGGGACAACCAGGCTGGCTATTTCAGGCTGCCTGCCTCAGGCTTCTGGTTGGGGCACCAGATGGCCAGCTGGACTCAGAGGCACTGGGGACTTTAGTTTGGAATTTTAAAATCCAATAACTGTGAGCTGTTTACTGGTGTAGTGAAGGCTCCAGGGATGGGCACTGAGTGCCTGGAACTTCTCACTGCCCGACTTGACTTTCCTCCCCTATGAAAGCCAGCCTCACAAGGCGTGTCTGGGTGCTAAAGGACATGTTCATTCATTCTTTATCAAACAACCTGGGCTGGGCGGACAACAGAGCCCTCGGGGAAGAGATTGCTAGGAAGGCAGGCAGATAATCACACAAATAAAAGTGACAAACTATAACCAAGAAAGCACTCAGAGGAAAACACAGGTGATGATCACTTGGATTGGAGGCTGTCACCGGGAAAGGCCTGTGGAGGGAGAAACACTTCGGCTGAGACCTAAAACACAAGTTCCGAGGCAGAAATTCATTCATCCCCTCAAACGCTCCTCTTCAGGCGCAGGTGCAGTCCCACGTGAACACCCTGAGGCAGGGAACGCAGCCTTGGACCATCCCCTCCCAAGTCCCTTCCGATGGAAAAGGCAGACACAAGACAGGGAGTGGATGTCAGCAGACAAATGGTAACCCCACGGAAGTTGGGGAGAGCCTCTCAGGCAGAGGGAGAGCCAGCACAGAGGCCCAGCATGTAGACACTGGGGGAGCGGGGGGGTCTAGATTCCTGGGGGTGAGGCAGACTGGATGTGCCCAGGGACAGGGCTTCGGCCACGTTCCGCACAGGGCCATGACCTCAGCAAGTGACGGATGGTGCCAGGTCACCAACTAGGGGCCCCAACAGCTTCGCCGGGTGGCTCGGCCTGGTGCTCAGCGAACAGCGGCTGCAGGTGTGTTTCCAGGAGAACCTCTTGGGAACCTGCTGTCCCCTCTGCCCAGGCCTGGCTGCCACTAACATGACCCCCCTCCCCCCACAGTGCCACCAGGGTCCGGGCCAGGGGCACCACCGCCCCCCTACCCCACCCTCCTGCTGCAGAAAGCCAGCAAAACAAAGGCCACAGGGACTCTTTTTAAGGAGGCTCCCCCACCTCCAGCTTTCCAGCAAGGCCAATGATAAATGAGGAAAAATATATCTGCACACGATGTAATGCCCAAGAGTGGATATCTGAAATAGAGACACGGGGCTTACAAAACGTCCCCAAACAAAAATGGGCCCAGCTCACGAAGAAGCAACTAATGCGGTAACATGAAAGAAACAAGTTAACTAGTAGTTCAAAAAGGCTCATTAAAACAAAACACCATCTGGGCACCAAGACACCCAAATGCAAGTATTATTCATTCATTCTTTAAAAAAAAAATCAAGAGATACAACCAAGTGCTGTCTCTCGAGGATTTCAAACCTTTGTGAGCACAGACGGTACATGAGACTTCAAAGGTTCCTACCCTCTGACCTGGTAAACCACCTTCTGAGAATTTCTTCTGAGAAAGCTCCCCTCGACAACAGAAAAATTTACGGACAAGGCTGAACATCGCTGCATTATTCATGCAGCTGAAAACTGGAAAGGGCCTAAATGCTCAGCAACGCGGAATGGCTGGAACAAATTACAACAGCCTGACGGTGGATTTTAATAATGCTTTGTTAAAAAAAAAAAGAAAAGAAAAATGAAATGAAAATGCAGGACATTCAACTGTATACCCAGGCTCCGCCCAGTTTTATTTTTACGTGTTTGTGGCACTGTAACTTAGCCATTGAAGAGATGGGAAGGAAGTGCTCTAGCATCTCACGCCGACGACATTCCAGGCAGTGCGCATCGCTTCTGATAAAGAGTCTTGCATCCAGAATATATATAGAACTCTTACAGGCTAACCAGAAGACAAATGATCCCATTTTAAACCAGGCCAAGGATCTGAATAGACTTGTCTCCCAAGAAGACATACAAGTGCTGAGAGGCATGTGAAAAGATGCTCAACACCATCAGCCGTCAGGGAAACGCAGATCAGATCAAAACCACAGTGCGATGCCCCCCACTGGGGTGGCTGGGATCTAAGGGCCGGACAAGGAAGGGAGGATGTGGCGTTGAGGGAGCGGAAGCCTCGCTCAGTGGAGGGGAGTGCTAAGTGGGGCAGCCGCCAGGGGAAAATGGTCTGGCAGTTGCTCAGAAGGTTAGAGTCGCCGAACGAGCAATCTCACAGAAATCTCAGAAACATGAATGCCTGGGTCCGCACAAAAACCTGAATGTGAACATCCACAGCAGCACTATTCATCACGGCCAAAACGTGGAAATAACTCAAATGCACATCAATGGACGAAGAGATGAACCATCCACACGATGGAATGTTATTTGGTGTTAACGAGGAATGAAGCACAGGCAGGCGCACGACGTGGGTGAGCTCTATGAATGCTGTGCTTGGTGAGAGGAGGCAGACACAGGAGGCCCCTGGCGGCATGACTCCACTTCCAGGAAACGCCCAGAAGCTAACCAGAGCAGACCAGCGGGGGCCCGAGGGGGCAGGGGAGGGGTGCTGGGATTCCCTGCTCAGGGGCTCTGGGTTTCTTGGGGCAGGGAGAGGAGGTCGGGTAATGAAACGTTCTAAAAATGGACTGTGATGACAAACGCACCATTTTGGGAAAAACTGAACTGTATGCTTTACATGGGTGAAATGTACGTGAATTACATCTCAGTGGAGCTTTTCAGTTTCATGCATTGGAGAAGGAAATGGCAACCCACTTCAGTGTTCTTGCCTGGAGAGCCCCAGGGACGGGGGGATTCCAGATGGTAAGCTTAAGAAGTGATTTTCATTTTCTTCTTTCGACTTTCCAAGTCTTTTTTTTTTTTACAGTGAACATATCTTATTTGTAAAGTCAGAAAAAAAATCAAAGTACGGGGTCGCTCCCTTAGTAACAACCATCCTGAGCGTCTCAGGTGACCGCACAACCTCCACCCCGGCTCCCCTCACCGACCCCCACTAAGGGGATGAGGAGAGAGCTGAGCCTCGCGCAGGACTTGCTCAGCTGCACCATGGGCTACAGACGGCACCTCTACTGCCCCAGGGCTCAAACCCTCTCTTTTCATAATAACATCAGGCAGGGAACCCAGGGGCACAACAAGGCAGGTCTCTCAGCTGCCCTCCTCGAGGACGTGTCACTCTGACCCTCAAAGCGACAGAGGTGGCCGAGCAGCAGCAGGGGCCATCCTGGGTGCCAGGCCACCCCATCCGGCCTGCTGTCTCACTTGTCAAACCAGGACAATAAGCCTCCACCCCATAAGCCTCCACCCTGGATAATCCGGACTCGGGAAACAGGGGCGGAGCCTGCGCCAGTCGGGATCCTCACGGCTGGGTGGTCAGTGAGCACAGGCATTTGGACCCAAAAGCTGGCGGCCGCCCAGCAAGTCAGATGGACCTGCCCTCCCCCGCCCCCCGAACTCACTGGCTTGGGGTGTCTGCTCAGGACCAGCCAGGGTCAGACTGCTGTCAGACATGCGGGCTCTGAGCAGGGCTCTACCTCCGGGCTCTGCCCACACCAACCCCCCAACTCCATGCTAATGGAACGACACTCGCCAAGCACAGGCCCTGTGCTGCTGGACACAGCAGTGACCAGGACAGCCCAGCTCCGCCCTCCCGGGGCTCGCAGCGCAACGGGGAGACAGCGGTACGGCAGGGGAGCCCAGAGAAGCTCCACACCGCAGAGCCCAAGGGCTGAGCCCAGGCCCGGGGGACAGAGGACCCCCAACCCCCATCCCAGGGAACACAGCCCTTTCTAGTCACTGCGATTAAAGTCGGGAGAGCTGCGTAGGAGAGAAGGGGATCACAGGGCAAGGAGTGAGGGTGGAGGCCTGAGCTGGCTGGGGAGCGGGGGGGCTGGACCCCCCTGACAGCCTCCACCCCCCCAACACACACACCTCTCTGGCGGGCAGGGAATCAGGCCACTTGCCACAAAGGCAGAGAGGCGGGCCAGTTACCACCGCCTGAGCTCTCTTGCCCCACCCACCAGCCCACGGTGAGGAGGTCCTGGCACTCCGTTCCCTAAATGGTGGGGGTGGCCTACCATTTACAGAGACAGGGAAACACACGCGGTGGGAAGGGACGTCGACACCTGCTTGCTGCACAGAAAGGCAGTGCCTTGGCTGAGGACCCACAGCAAGCCCACAGCCAGGACGGCCCTGCCGGCCGACCTGCACTCCCACGGGCTCTGCACATCTGGCAGGGGGACACCCGCGGCAGACTCGGGGCCCTCCTCCTGTCCTGTCCTGGGCTGCCAGAGGGTGGCCCGCCTAGTCCCTGAGGCCTGGCAGCACCTGCCCTTCCTTCTCTCGGTGCCACATGCTGGGAGCACCAGGGGATATGGGAGCACCCAGCCAAAGCCACGCCCACCCTCCTGATGCTCACAGCCAAGGGCGCAAGAGTACCTTCCAGCTCACAGAGAACCAGGTCGCTGACCTTCTGGGGGGAACCAGGTGGGAGGGCCAGGAAAGAGGGGCTTGCTGCTACCTGAGGACAAGCTAGAGCTGTGAGAGCAAGGCGGGACGTGGGGAGCGCCCGGCAGGCTGGAACTGAGGAGCCCCCACATTTGAGCCCAGAGAGGACACGCGCGGGGGGCCCAGGCACGGTCAGTGAAGCGCGAGCTGTTTTAGGGCTCCCCATGGGGTGTGAAAGGCAGTAGGGCGAAGGGGCCATAAGCCTGATGCGAAGAAACAGGGCTCGCTTCCTCGGGAACGGAGAGAGGACTTGAGCGGGGAGGGCAGTCAGGACTCCGTCACCTGGTGCACGGTGGGGAGAGGCGGTGGCAATGGATGGATGGATGGCAGCGTGGACAAACGATCCGAGTGACCCTATAAACATCTTCCTTGGCCCCTGCTCCCTTTCGGGCCCCCAACTATTCTGGGGCCCAGTCCTGGGTTAGGGGCCCGAGGCTTCCGACCTGGGGTGCTCGTCAGCAGGCCTCCTGAGCTCCGAGTCCCTGTGCCGCCTGGGGGTGTGCACACGGAGCCAGAGGGAACGGATGCGGTCTCTCACAGTGTTCCTGGGTCCAGTGCGGGGAGACAGACCCAAACAAATGACAGCGTGAGGAGGCACCATGGGAACCCAGGAGAGCAGAGCAGCGCTGTCTGGAGACGACATGTGTGCCAGTGTGGGGACACAGGGCAGAGGGAACCGTGGTCTGTGGATTAGATTGGCGGGGCGGGGGATGGACGGGAATGGACACCGGCTTGGGAAGGGCTCCCCACTGGCTCAGGGGCGCAGTCTCTGTCCTGTGGTGAGGAGGCTGGGAGGCTTCTGGGGAACAGAGCAGAGGGTGAGCCCTGTTCCCTCTGGTTTGAACACGGCTCCTCCCTTTACTGTCTGTGTGGCTTTGGCACCCCTGAGCCTCAGCTTTCCCCTTCTGGCTGCTGTGAAGATTAAATGAGTGAATGCACACGAAGAGCTTAGATCACCCCACCACGGTCCTCACCATCACGACCACCCTGAAGCCTGACCCTCCGCAGGGTCGCTTCCTTCCCTGGCGGGGGCTGGGGGCTTCCATCTCCTGGCAGCCCCGCCCTGCCTCCCCCCACCCGCCCCAGGGCTGAGGAACCCAGGGGCTTCAGCTGTGAAGGTGCTGGCTTCGCACAAATGGGAGGGCACAAATGGGAACACCAGCAGTTCCCCCACCACACGGCTGATGGCAGCTGGCAGGAGGCTACATCTATGGGGAGACAGAGGGGTGGGCGTGAAAGTGGCTCACGAGTCTGACCCCAGCGGGTTCCCACCCACCCAACCGGGGAGGACATCCCAGCTGGGATCCAACAAGGCCTCCGCAGCATCAGACCACAGGGCTCCCACCCCAGGCTTCTGCTGGAAAGGGAGAGGGCGTCAGCAAGTCACATGAGCCGAGCGGCTGTCAGCAGACACTTTCAAACCGCCACCCCCACCTTGAGGCAAAGGCTCTAGAGCTGCTGCAGAGAGTAAGGAAGAGGGTGAGAATAACTTCATATAGAGTGCCCACTGGGTACCTGCCCCCACCACGACTTGCCAAGGGGAGGGCTGCCGAGCAGCTCTGGGGACACTCAGGGGAGGCAGACCAAGCCGGGCTCTGCCCTCGTGGAACTGCCTTCCCAGCGGGGAGAAAACAGAAGCGAAGCACGATGGACGTCGGTCCTTCCTGGGGGCACCCGGCCTTGGAACCCCCCTCCTGGAAAGAGGACCCCTTCTGCCTGTCCCGCCCTAACTGAAGCACCAGACCCCCACCTCCTGTTGCAGCTCCAGCCCAGAAAGCACCCCCGAGAGGGAGCTGCCCTGAGCACAGCCCAGCTCAGGGCGGAAGTGATGGGGGCAGCCTGGGAGCGGTGAGGCCAAGGACCCGGCCTTCTCACCAGGCCTGCAGGGGCTACGGGGTGCCCCTGGCTCGGAAGGCTGGGCATGGCTCCCCACCAAGAGTCAGGAGGCTTCGAAACACACTCCTCTTGTGCCAAAATGGCTCCACAGACAAGCCAACTGTGACACAGAGAGGTTTCAGGACGTGCCTGCGTTCACGCAGTGGAATTCACAATCGGCTCAGGGCCTCGGGCTGGTCAGTCTGCTCTTGGAAAGGAGGGAGCCAGGGCAGGCTCACCAGGACACGGCCCCGTTCAGCTCAACGAGCCCTTACTGCACGCAACAGCTAGTTACCGGTCCAGTCGCCTCCCAAGTTTCTCAATCCCCACACAAGAGGGGATACTGAGGCAGAGAAGCCAGGCAAGCACCTCCGGACAGAGGGCAGCGGTGGACTGGCACCAGAGTGCCCCGAAGCCCGAAGCCTGGGCTGCCTTGCGTTACTACAGCTTCAAAGAAACAGGGGAAGGGGCCCACTGGGGGCTCCATGGTCTCCTACTGGAAATTGCTGGGCCAATATTCTAGAGCTCAGAACTTCCTGATCTTAGAAAATCACCACAGGATGCCTCCTCTATTAAGTTAGACCCCAGTTTTTAGAGCTCTCTGCATCTGGGAAGTGTGGGACCTGGGGGACTTTACAGGTGAAGCCAGTTGCTGAGGTGGCACGGGGGAGGCCGTGCAAGCATCCAAGTGCACGACGCCCCTACTCACCACCCCATCACCCCACCCCAGGGCAGGGGGCACGAACTAGGGTTGGGGGGTTGGAGCTCAGAGACCCATGGGGAGAACACCACAGTGCAAAACCTTCTGGGGAAGGAGAGATAAATCCGGTGACTAAATCAATCAAACAAATGCAAGCTCCTAGCCACCGCAGCGCTTCGCAAAGACGAGAGTCTCAGGCTTGCTGCCCCAGCCTTGGTCTCAGCCTCTGCAGGCCACACTCCCAGAAGGTTCTGCTGAAAACAGTGGGCAGGCCCCTTCTTAAAGCCTTCTGCTGGCTCCCTGCCACCCTCAGCTAACAGGGCCCAAAAGGCCCCACCTGGGTGGATGGTCCCTCCCTGCCTTCCCCAGTCTGGCCTCGGACCCTCCTGCCCCTACCTCCAGACTTCTGACTCCAGGAAGACTGGCTTTTTTCTCCTCCTCGGATGGCCTCACTGGCTCCGCCTCCAACCCTCTGCACTTCTTCCAACTGCTCCTCACCTGGCTCACTCCAGTGATTTCTTTAGGCCTGAGACAGCCCCTTCCTCCCCAAGAAGCCACCTGTGCCTTGCCCATCAGCTCTTCCCAGTCAGGGTCCTGGGCACCCTGATTTGATTAGAACTGTTTACCGCGTGGCTCCCTTACTCAACTGTGACCTCCACGGAGGCAGGGCCTGCCTTCTTCCCCGACCCCTAACATCGGCATTCACTAAATGAGAGGCTGCGCTCACCTTCCGCTGGAAGGGACTGAGCGCGCACCACATCCCGATGCTGGAGAACACAGGAGGAATTCGGGCCAAGGCTGAGGACAGGGGAGCAGCGAGGACCTCCCAGGACGCTTGAGCTGCCCAAGAACCACAGAGATCCCCTCCTGAGTGCCACCCAACCGATTCCTTCACTCAGGCTGCTTCTCGTCCCTGAGCTTCCTGGTGAGGCTGGAATGGTCTTCTCCATCTCACAAAGGGTTATGGGTTCAAGATGAGGAAACCACGCAGCAGGCAGAAGCGGATGCAGCCATGAGCCAAAGCTCACGCAGCCAGGACTCAGGGTCGGAGAGCGCAGGCCCCCCACCACACTGCCTGGCTTTGTGATGGCCTCCAGTAACCTCGCCTCTCTGTGCTCCCAGTACCTCATCTACAAACCGGGAAGACTGGCACCTGCCTCCCGGGCGGCTGGGAGACATAACCGAGACACCCACTCAGCACAGCGGTGGCACGTGGGAGTAATGAACGGTGACCAGGGTCGCCTGGAGAGCAGGGGCCTCAGCCTGGGCCCCTCCAAGCTCCACTTCACAAGGCCGCCCACCCAAATCCCGTTTCTGCTGTTACCACACGTCAGACGCTGCAGTGTGCTCTAAAACGAGTCTGCAAGGCCAGCCCCAGCCACCCTTGAATTGAGGTCTGGAATTGAGCCTTGGGACTGAGCGCTGGGCAGCTGGGCTGAATCAGGGGCCCTGAGCAGGACAGCCAAACCTGGCCGCCTGGGGAGCTTTCTAGAAACACAGATTCCTGGCTTCCATTCCCAGAAGCCGCCCCCGTCATAGCCAGTCCAGTCCAGGGCGTCTGGCTCCACAGTTCTTAATACTTTTGGAGCCAAACGCCTGTGAGAGACAGGAGACGCCTGGTTCCCAGAAACACGTGCACACACTTTCGACAGCCCCCTTGGAGGACCGAGTGCCAAGCACCCGAGGCATGGGGCCTGGCACAGACCCATCAACTCCTCCGAGAGCCTTTCTCCCCAGTGCCTCGGTGGCGTGAGATCTGATGGAAAGCCTCACTCCCCTGCCGCTCGCCCACCCTCCTGGGCGCCAGACGCAGGTCACAGGTGTGACCCACAGTCTTCACCTTTCAAGAGGGAAACGTGAGGCGAACACAAATAAAGCCCTGGAGGTGGAAAAGAGGACCAGCCACTCCCCACAGAGGCCCGACCACAGAGTCAGCCTCCCATGGGGCTTAGGGCTGGGCGCCAGGCCATTCTACAGAGGGGACAGGGCTCGGGGGGGCAGCTGGAACTTGTCCACAGTCCTGGCCAGTGTCTGAGAGGCTGCGGCTAACACTTCAGCGCTTTGCATCTAGACCCTCACTGCCCTTGCTGCCTCTCAGCCGGAGGCCGAGACGGCTGATTGAGTTTCAGCTCAGAGAGGCTGGGCAGCCTGCCCAGAGTCACCCAGCTCGTCACAGACAAGACTGTCCCTGTCAGGGATGTCAGGGAACTCTTCTCACGGATAGACCGCAGGGTTTTGATGAGGGAAACGCTGGGGGAGAGGCGAGCGCAAACACACAGCAGAGACAGCGCAGCACGGAGGCCAGGGGCTGTAGGCGGGGGGCAGAAGACTGGCGACGACAAGAACAGGCCCCCCCAGCACTCCCCAGGGACACTTATCTCACCTAATCCTCATCGCCCTATGAGGAGGTATGACTGTCAGCTGTATTTCATAGACAGAAATATCATTATGGACAGAGAGAACGACTGCCCAAAGTCACATGGCACAGTCTATGTGTCCGTCTATGTGCCAATGCCAGCAGGAGGAGGTGAGGGTGGGCCCTCCCGGGGGAAGCACCAGAGCCACCCCACACAAGGGCACTGGCTCCTCACCAGCCAGACCGCCCACCACTCAGGTAAAATGAGCCATTAACTAGCAAGAGAGCCTCTGTCCACTATGGACAGGTTCCTTGCCACCTGTCAAAGCCGTTTCAAGGACTCAATCTGCAGCCCAGGTTTCAGTGAGAACAATCAGGAAGGTGTTTCCACGCCCTCTGATCCTCACTGAGGAACACGATGGCCACCGTCCCCACCAGCCCCTTGCCCCCATCCCAGCCCTGAAGCTCGGGTGGCCGGAGCTGGGCACGTCTGGGCCCCCTCCACCCTGCAGACGCCTCCACTCCACATGACGAGTTTCCCGGGGCCGCAAAGCTCCCATGCCCCAACTCCAGGACAGACTGCACAGGGTGGAGGTCAGGGAGCGGGGAATGAGTCATGGGTAGGACTGGGGGGAGGGGGGAGAAAGCTGCCCAGACTACAGCCGGTGTCACGTGCTCCCTGACGCCTGCCTCGCCAAACCCATGTCTCCTCCCCACGTGGTGGTCAGCTGGGACTAGGGAGACAGCTGGGCCTCAGGTCACCCCTGCAGTTTGGTCCAAAGAGTCCCTGGTACAAGACCCTGGGACCGCAAGTCCTGCTGCTATGGATGGGGGTTGCGGCAGGTGAGCCCCTCCTCCATGGGGGCCCACTTCCACCCCCCAGGGAGTGTGAGGCGCACACTGGCCCCAGCCCGGCAGTACAGAGGTGGCCCCCTCTCCAGCTTCACAGCCCATCCACTGGCAACCGGCTTGCTGCAGAGATCCCCCTGCCCCAACAGGTCCACCCCGTCCACTCAGACATCCTGGAGGTTAGGTCAGCAGGACAGGGCTCACAATTTCACAGATGAGGAAACAAATCACCAGCTCAGCGAGAATCAGGGCTGGGCCGGAGCCACAGTACACCGCGGCCGGGGCCGGGCAGGGAGCACACTGCGGCGAGAGGGACCCCAGGTACGACCTGGCCTCAGCCTGTCTGCATGGCTGCACGTGCCCCTGGCGCTCATTCGGCCATGATCCCCATGTGTCTTTCGAGGGGCTGAGTGGGAATGAGGATGGACAGTGCCTGCTCTCCCATTCTAGACAGGGAGAGGGACCACTGGCATGAAACAAATGTGTATCTTAACAGCAAGCAGCCTTCAGTGCAATGAGGCAGACAAGCAGGCCCCCAAGTTGGGGGCAGGCGGGGACATCATGTGACATGGGAGCCAGGAAACGCCCTTCTGAGCACTGGGCTGGGTTAAGCCTCAGTAGGCATGAGACCCTCCCACACCTCTTTCAGATGTCTGGTCTCCAGGAATTCCCCAAAACGTGACCTCTGACAGGCCTGACAGGGCTCCTGTCTCAGGCAGACACCCCTAGAAGCTCCCACCCAGCTGGGCCCCCACCTAGCCCCAGGCCCAGCCTCGCATACCGCAGCTGGAGGCTGTCAGGCCTGGCCAAGCTTTCTTCCCAGGGCAAGGCTCTGCTGACTGGGTGCCTGCTGCTAGGGCCCAATCCCTCCAGTGGCTGCTTGCTCCCAGCCTGGGGGTGCTCCTGCACCTCCGGCTGGCTCAACTTCTCCATCTCTGCGATGGAAGAGCAGCTTCTGAATGACCTCTTCCAATTTCAATGCACCAATTCCTCCCTCACCCTTGGCCTCGGGGTTGTGTCACCAGGGCAAGCCCCAGCGTGACCCCTCCCTCACCCTTCCCACAAGGACCAGAGCTCAAATGACACCCTCTCTGCTTTCCCGCGGCTCACAGACCACCTCCAGCAAAGCTTCTGCCCCTCCTCCAAGACCTGCCAACCCCTTCCTGAAGCCCCCAGCTGCGATCCTCAATCTCTCAACAAGCCCCTTGGCCCAACTTTCCACAGCCTGGCGAGCCTCTGTCTCCCTCAGTCCCAGACCAGCCAACAACTCCCCTGTCTTCCCCAGACACAGGGCGACTCACCGGCCAGCACCACCAGGCCTGCCAAATCCCATCACCTGAACTCATCAACTTCACCAATGAGCCTTCCCCTGCCTGGGAACTCCTTCCCCTGCCACCCAACTCCTTCCCTCTCAGGTCGACCTCAGCCCCTCTCCCTGGCCCAGACAGACCAACTTTCCCCGCCCTCCCATAAAATCAACCCATTTCTTCTCCAGGTCATCACCTCTCCACCTCAGACCCACCGATGTTTCTGGAGAGTGAGTGCAGACCAGTCCCGCCATCCCTCCCAGCCACCATCCTCTCAACCCCTTCCAGCCAGGCACCAACTGACCCTCCTGCTCAACATTCTGCCCCCCACCCCCCGCCTTCACTGCCTCTTCACGACTGCCCGAGACATTAAAAAAAAACCCAAACAACCAAAAAAAAAAAAAAAAAAA
>SJYX01023412.1:261789-395943 GCA_006410675.1 Oreotragus oreotragus | reverse complement strand
AAAAAAAAAAAAAAAAAACCAGACTGAATCTGCCTGGATAACAGCAGCTGCTATTTATGTGGCAGGAACTTACAAGGACTATCTTATTTAATCCTCACAACTTCCCCACAGTAGAAATTAGCACCTCCATTTGCAGAGAAAGAAACAGGAGGCTCAGAGAGGAAAAATGGCTTCCCCAAAGCCCAACAGATGCTAACACACAGCTGTTGCTCTTCTGGGAACCCGAGGGCCAGAAACGTTCCCCTACTCGCACCCCGCCCCCGGCCCGGACTCTCCAACTGCCGTGGCCACCACCACCACGTTCCAGCCCACAGACGGAACATCTTCCCTTCCCCCGGGGCCGAGCCCACCAACCGACTGGAAGCTTGTGAAGCACGCCCCCCACCCCCAACTCCATGAACCAACTCATCCAGGCTAGCCCCTAAAATGACCAGTAGCACCTAACATCACCCCTAAAACGACCAGCCATAACTGCAGCCTCATGAAGGCCTATCCTGGCCGACCACTTTCCACACACAACCTTATTCAGTCCTCTCTGAAACCCCGTGGCATGGCTATTCTCATCCACTTACAGGTGGGAAATCGAGGCTCTGAGGAGTTAGGAACCCAGCCTGAGGTCATGCTTTGGGTAAATGGGACTCAGGACTGAGCTGGAGCCCAGGCTAGCCACCATCCCGCTCTGCCTCTCCAGTTCTTTCCCTCCTGCTCTGAGCTCCCTGGACCGGATGCTGTATCTGGGGCCTGTTCCCCCTTCCCTTCCTCAGCCCTAGTTCCCCAAGCCCTCCAACCTAACCTATCTTGAGGGCCGAGAGCCCAGGGACTTGGCTGGCTCCCAAGGCCAAGAATTTTAAATTAACCACTGTCTCTTTAACAATAACTGGCTGGGGAACTTCCTGGAGGTCCAGTGGTTAGGACTGTGCTTCCACAGCACCGGGCCCGAGGTTTGATCCGTGGTCGGGAAACTAAGATCCCCCATTCCACCCACACCGTGCAGCCAAAAGACATAGCAAACAATACTAACAGGCCAAGACGGCATTTATGGCCGCTCCTCGTGTGTTCAGCTTTCAGTTCCCACTTTTCCCACCCTCACATCAAAGCCATCGCTTTCTCCACTGCCCACAGACCAGCAACATTTCTACCTTTCTCCCCAGGGCCCACAGACCAACTTCTATAGACCAGGGTCCAGGCCGATCCCTCTCGTCTTCGGCTCCATCCCTGCATGAGTCCCAGACCTGTCCAGGACTCAACCCTGCCATCCATCTCTGGAGCCACTTTGCACCTTCCCAGCCCTACAGATAAAACACACTCCTCCAACTGCTCTTTCAGTTCCAACACAGAGCCGACCTTCTCTAGAGAACTTATAACCTGTGCAGTCGCTCTCTTCCCACCACATCTCGAGCCATCAAACTTCTGCAGCGCTCTCACCTTCCACCGCCAGCAACTCCAATGCTTTCTCAGGGCAGGCGGGAACAAAACAAGGACAGCCCTTCCAGAGCCAGGCTCCAAAGTTCCTCTGCTCCTGAATGACTGACTATGTTCTGCTTCCCTTTTTTTTTGGTGGGGGGCGGGGGGGGGGGGGGAGGGGAGGAGAGGAAGAGGAAGCACGCGGTGACTTTTCTTCCTAATGCCAAGATCGAACACCTGCCTGGACTATTTCAACCAGCCCCAAACTGACCACCAGCTAGCTCCTTTTTCTGGCAAGTTTCTTTACCTTGCCTNGGGGGCGGGGGGGGGGGGAGTAGGGGAGGAGAGGAAGAGGAAGCACGCGGTGACTTTTCTTCCTAATGCCAAGATCGAACACCTGCCTGGACTATTTCAACCAGCCCCAAACTGACCACCAGCTAGCTCCTTTTTCTGGCAAGTTTCTTTACCTTGCCTCCCTTTCCCAGTCCCAGGATTGACTGACTCCTCTACCACCAGACTCCAAGTTTACTCCTTGTCCTCCTTTCAGCCAAGGAAGTTGAGTCACATGACCATCCCCAGCCCCGAGGCTTGCAGACCGACAACTGTAACCTCTTTCTGTCCCCATGGGCCCATCAAACTCCTCCAACTGCCCTTTCAGCGACAATGTTGACCCACTCTTCCTCCCCTGACTGTTCTATCCTTCTCTGAGGGAACTATGAACTCAAAGGCTACTGCCCTCCTAATCAATCTCCCAAGCCACTTAACTTTCTTTGATTGCTCATCGTCTGAATTCCTCAAACGATCACCATCAGCGTCCCTTGGGGAGGGGAGAGAGGGAGTAGCATAAACCAGCTAATGCTCACCTTCCCAACCCAACAGCCACTCCCTCTCTAACACCCTCCAAGCTCTAAACGGACGGCTGTCTCCTTAAATCATTATTAGGGGCAACTTATTGAGCTCCACCTCTGTACTGGTCGCCGCACCGACTCCCAGGTCCCCAACCAGCCCGCCCCCGCGCTCCAGCCGTGGCTACCGTGTCTCCAGGGGTCTTTGGGTTCCACAGCTCCGGACACGATATCTTCGTCGGAAGGGAACGTAACGCGCTTGGCCGCAGCCTTGAGGCGCCCGTCGGCCGGGGGCGATGCGGGGCCGAGAGACGGGGCCTCGGCGGGGGCCTCCTCGGCTTCGCCGTCCGCGCCCGGCCCGGGCGGCGCCTCCTGCGGCGGGATCTCCATCGCCGCCGCCGCCGCCTCCTCACGGGGGCCCTGGGGACATGCCCCGGGCCCCGGACTTGTCTCTCCGGGCCCTCCCGCCGTCCCGGGGCATGGGCTCAGCCACTGCTTCAGGCGTCGACTCCGTCCCCTCTCCTGGTCGTCGTAGTCGTCGCCGCCGGGAGCTCGAGAGCGCCTCCCCCGAGCCCCGTGAGCGCCTGCTCGTTCGCAGCCGCACTTTCGTGAAGGGCCAGTGAGCCCGCCGCATACACGGAAAAGCAGAAAATCAATTTAAGTTATTTTCAGGTAGAGTTGTCTCGTGCGTTATTAAAGCGGGTACCAAAAAGCAGAAAGAGCCACGGGAAAAAGAAACGTGAGTAGTGAATCTGCAGAGCCGGAACTGCAGAATACGAGGGGCGGGGCGAGATAGACGCCGTCTCCCGGAGCAGCGCGCAAGCGCGAACCTAAGCCGCTCCCCCGCCCCACGCCTCCCCGCTTCAAAGTAGATAATTAACATTCAGGCCCTCACACATTCGTCACGAGCTCAGGCAACGGAGAAAGGAGTGGAGGTGATAGGAATAAAAACATATGCTTGGTGAGGCTAGGCCAACTGATATGGAGAGAAATAAAGGGATGGAAAGCTTGAAAGGCTATGGGAGTTGTGTTGACTATATGAGTACAGGTGATGGATGCTGACAGAGGGAACCTCTGCCTGGAGACAAAGCTTGTCTCCATTTGCTGGTTAGGCTCCAGCTTTCCATTTGCAGACTGCAATTTCATCAATGACCCTCTTTGGATGTTGTGGTTATACAGACGGTAAGTCGTGTCGGGCTCTTTTGTATAAATTGTATTTTATATAAACTTAAAAACGGAAATGTGAGTCTATAAGGTGTGTTCTAGCCTTAATTTAGCTTTTTTTTAAAAAAAAAACAAAATGCTTGACGAAGGAAGAAATTCCGAAAGCAAGGGACGAATCTTCCAACCGAAATACCCGGCGATGGAGCAGGTAGATCACCGAGCCAGTAGCGAACTAGCACGAACTCAAGCCACGCCCCCACAAGGGCTGACTCTCATTTACTATTCGCCTCCGCACTTTCTCCGCTCTATCCCAACCCAACCACAACCCTGGGTGGGCGGAGCTAAAACCAAAAAAGGTGACTTGGGGAGGAGCAAGTGACGTCGTTGCTAAGGCAACTCGAAATCTAGGCCCAGGAGTCGCCAGAGGTAGCGTTGTGAATGAACAAATGGGAGCTGAAGCCCTGCATAAGCTTCATTCAACTTTAGTGGTTGCCGCACCTGGACCACTGATGACCAAAGGAAATCACATCTATATTGAATGGAATCTTCACTTACATTCTTAAACTGATGGGACTACACAGGGGGCAGAAATTGCTTTTTAAAACAATCTACTGAGGTAATTCCCTGGAGGTCCAATGGTTAGGACTCTGCGCTTCCCCTACAGGTGGGGATGCGTTCAACCCCTGGTATGAGAAGATCCCAGTGTCATGGCCAAATAAATAAACCTGTTGAAAGACTGCTAGTAATGGAGCTAAGTAAAGTGTGTGAAATGGACAGCCAGTCTACAAAGCCAGGGTTAAATGGAGAAGGGGCGAAGTTTCACTCTAACCCCTTTTTCCCAATGGTGCTGCCATGCAGGGTTTGACTCACCTAAAGGCTACCCACCCAGAGGCCAGGCAATGGGAGGAACCTCTTGTATGTGACCATGTGACCCAATTCAAGTCATTCCCCTCACTGTATACAAGCCAGCCCACCAGAAAAGTCCAAGTCTCCCAAGTCTGGCATCCAGGTCACACCAGCTGTTCCAGACTACCCATGGTCCAATCCCCATATCTTTATCCCAGCTCCTCCCATTCCACAGGATTCAGCCTTTTGATAGCCACCCTTTCACTTCCTAAATCTGGCTCAATCCCTATAGGCTACATTAAAAAGAGAAATAAAACAAGAAGCAAAGTTTCCTGAGATAATTGATTCCTTGGCAGGAGGGAAACATTGGGGAATATTTCCAGGGTGGCTGAACTTTGCACCCTCTTCAATAGACAATTTCCCATCAGGTAACCTGCTGTCCTTTATTCCCTCCCTCTGTCCCAAATCTTCAGGAACTGGCATGGGGCCCATATATCTGTAGAGTTGAGAGTTCTGTGAGGTAGAGCATTCCTTTCAACAGGAATGTAGAACCCATGGGGTTGCAGAAGTTTACTGACTACACCCTGGATGTCCAGAGATGTCAGAGTTGCTTGGAGCTTGGTGCGAATTTCCAAGGGGGTTCTGAACTCTCTGGGGCCCAGAGGTCCAAGCTCAGGAACATATGGAGGCCTGGGAGACTGTAGCTACGTCCAAGGCAGAAAGATGAACACAATGAAGTCTTTATGGCTTGAAGGTGTATGAGATAATGTCACTACACCGGAGCAGTGCTTCAGCCTGCACGCCTATTGGAGTTTGCAGCTGCGACACGTAGAAATTGGCCACGTCCAGGTCGGTGGCTCCGAAGTGGGCAATCACCTGCACACCCTCGTGCAAAGTGAAGCACACCTGGCGCCCCACCATGGCCAGCAGGCTGCGGAGGTAGCGCTCCCGAAGGGAGGCTCGAGCCTGCTGTTCCCGGGTTTCCCAAGATTCTGGAGGCTCCAGGACTTCAGGGACTTCCGGTTTCAGGGGGGCTCTGCGTCCATCAGGAGCAAAGCCTCGGTTTGAGCCATCAGGACCCCGGGGGAGCCGGAGCACAGGCACAGGAGTGGCCAGCGGAGTCTGCATTATCCTGGCTGTTGGGTGAAGAAGCAGACCAGGGAGTCATTATGGGGAGTGTGGAGCTACAGGAAGAGGGGGCTGGGGGCAGAGGCCTATCTAACCCATCTCCACTTAACCTGTCCAAAACCCCACTAAGTCCCCCTTCTAAAATCTGCACCATCCCTCAGCCAGTCATGCCCCTTCCCAGGACCTAGCACCCCCGTTTACAAGGTCCATGAAAGCAGGGCCTTTGCATGGCTTTTTAAATTTTATTTTTTAAATTTCTGACTGTGCCACCCAGAGGATCTTGGTTCCTGGACCAGGGATCGAACCCATGGCCCACTGTAGTAGAAGTGTGGAGTCCTAATCACTGGCTGCTGCTGCTGCTAAGTCGCTTCAGTCGCGTCCGACCCTGTGCGACCCCAGAGATGGCAGCCCACCAGACTCCGCCATCCCTGGGATTCTCCAGGCAAGAACACTAGAGTGGGTTGCCACTTCCTTCTCCAGTGTAGGAAAGTGAAAAGTGAAAGAAGTCACTCAGTCGTGTCCGACTCTTTGCAACCAACCCCATNCTGTGCGACCCCAGAGATGGCAGCCCACCAGACTCCGCCATCCCTGGGATTCTCCAGGCAAGAACACTAGAGTGGGTTGCCACTTCCTTCTCCAGTGTAGGAAAGTGAAAAGTGAAAGAAGTCACTCAGTCGTGTCCGACTCTTTGCAACCAACCCCATGGACTGCAGCCTACCAGCCTCCTCCGTCCATGGGATTTTCCACGCAAGAGTACTGGAGTGGGGTGCCATTGCCTTCTCCCCTAATCACTGGACCACCAAGAAATTCCTTGTACTGCTTTTATGCCGTCCCTGGCAATAAATATTTGCTAAAAGACCAAGTCGTGACCTCTCTCACAAACAACCCATCCAATCCATTATTTGTGGAGGAGGGCGTGACAACCCACTCCAGTATTCTTGCCTGGACAATCCCCATGGACAGAGGAGCCTGGGGGGGGGTACAGTCCATGAGGTCACAAAGAGTCAGACATGACTGAGGGACTAAGCACAGCATATCTTCCAAATAAGTTCCCATTCACACAGGAGTCAGCTCAAAAGGGGGATTTTTTTTTAAGGGTGAAATTTTTTGAGTCATACTTATTTTAAATAAATAAATGAAATAAAGGGAGGAGAGGGGAAAGTCCTTACCATATGTTTGAGAAGGTCCAGGATATCTGCAAAGTGTTAAAAGTACCTCCTCAGAAGATATTCCTTGTAAAGACTTCAGAGGAATTTTGCAGTGGAGAAACATGGTAGACACCACTCTAACATTGGCATTAAAATCAACATGTACAGTAATGGGGCAAACAAATACCAAGGGCATCCTGATATGACACACTCAGGACAGGGCACCCCTTCTATGGTGGTCCTGCCAAAAATGGATGACCTCAATCTATTGAGGCAACTCAAACCGAGGGACAGTCTACCAAAAAAAAAAAAAAAAATTAGCCTGGTTCTTCAAAAATATCCAGATCATAAAAGACAAATGTTGGGGCAGGGCCACAGGCAGTTCCCTAGTTAGGATTAACCAGTGGTTAGGATTTGGTGCTTTCATAAGAGTGTGTGTGTTAGCTGCTCAGTTGTGTCTGAAAAAAAAAAAAAAAAAATTAGCCTGGTTCTTCAAAAATATCCAGATCATAAAAGACAAATGTTGGGGCAGGGCCACAGGCAGTTCCCTAGTTAGGATTAACCAGTGGTTAGGATTTGGTGCTTTCATAAGAGTGTGTGTGTTAGCTGCTCAGTTGTGTCTGACTCTTCATAACTCCATGAACTGTAGCCTGCCGGGCTCCTCTGTCCATGGGATTCTCCAGGCAAGAATACTGGAGTGGGTTGCCATTTCCTTCTCCAGGAGGATCTTCCTGACCCAGGGATTGAACCCACATCTCTTAGGTCTCCTGTGTTGGCAGGCAGAGTCTGTACCATCTGAGCCACCAAGGAAGTGGCCTGGGTTATCCCGGCTTAAGGAACTCTAACCAGGTTATTCCTGATTAGAGGCGGCAAACAAAAACAAGAAATGCTCAGGGAGAAAAATATATATTTTAAATTTAAAACATATATATATTCTTGAGAGTCCTTTGGACAGCAAGGAGATCCAACCAATCCATCCTAAAGGAAATCAGCCCTGAATATTCATTGGAAGGACTGATGCTGAAGCTGAAACTCCAGTACTTTGGCCACCTGATGTGAAGAACTGACTCATTTGAAAAAACCCTGACGCTGGGAAAGACTGAAGGCAGGAGGAGAAAGGGACGACAGAGGATGAGATGGTTGGATGGTATCACCGACTCAATGGACCTGAGTTTGAGTCAACTCCGGGAGTTGGTGATGGACAGGAAGGCCTGGCATGCTGCAGTCCATGGGGTCGCAAGGAGTCGGACACAACTGAGTGACTGAACTGAACTGACTGATTCACAACCTAATAGTTTTCACTCTGTCCAACAGCTCGGTCTGGCCACTGTCATGTCCTGCCTGGGCTATTGAAGTCAGCTCCTCACTGGACTCTGGATTCTACCTTCACCCGCTGCCAGTCTGTCCTCACACACAGCCAGAGGGACCCCACTAACACCCAGGTCAGATCACATCCCTCTTCAGCTCAGAGCCCTCCCCTGGCTGCCGTCTTGCTCAGAGTCAAAGTCAAAGTCCTCACCACAGCCCTCAAGGCCCTGCCTGCTCCGGATCCCGCCCATGCCCTGGCCTCACGCCCCCGCTTACTCTCTCCACCTGGCCGCGCTGGTCTCCCTGCTGGTCTCAAGCACGCCTGGCGTGGTCTCTTCGGGGGCCCTGGTACTGGGGTTCCCTCTGCCTGTACTGCCTTCTCCCCATTCCCAGAGCAGCCTGTCTTCAAGATCTCCCCTTCAGCCCCCTTCATCTGAGTCGGCTTCCTCATTCTTCAGAGCATGCCCCTCTCTTACACGTGATGTTGGCTATTTACGGGTCTGCTTATGGTCTTTTTCCCTGCGAGATGGCTGCCTCCCCACAGGTAGCGACCTTGCTTTTTCCCCTCTGCGTAGCCCCAGTCCTGGAACATGGGGTGGCATACAGACCAGACTCCTTAAATACTGTGTCTGCTGGAATGAATGGAATGGAAATTGAGCTCTCAGGCCTGCTTAGGTGGGTGACCTCAAGCAAGAGACGTTTCCTTTTCCACTGTGTGGAGAAACGGCACCGATGGCCACCTCCGCTTGGTATCAGGATTCAGCAGGCCCGTGCACCATCGGTTCACGACCCACACACAAGGTTCTCCCTAGTGTCATTCAAGTTACACTTGAATAACAACTGTATGAGTACTGGTACTGCTGTGTGACCTGGGGGGAGTTGCTTAATCGGTCTGTGCCTCAGTTTTCCCATCTATAAAATAGACTGACAAGGGGACCAACCTGACAGGGTTGCCACGGGGACTAACTGACCCACCAAACGTGGAAGTCCAGCACTCGCCTGTAACATGCTACTACCCTGAGGTCGGGTTTCTTTTTTATTTTTTCAAGTATAGTTGTTGTGCTAGCTTCAGGTATACAGCAAAGCAATTCAGTTATATGTATATATATAAAAATATATACATAATTCAGCGATATATATGTATATATATATATTTTGCTCTTTAGTTGTTAAGTCATGTCCAACTCTTTGTAGCCGTATAGACTGTAGCCCACCAGGTTTCTCTGTCCATGGGATTTCCCAGGCAAGAATACTGCAGTGGGTTGCCATTTCCTCTACAGGTATCTTCCCTACCCAGGGATCAAACTCATGTCTCCTACATTGGCAGACAGATTCTTTACCACTCAGCCACCAGGGAAAACTATACATGTACTTCTTTAGATTCTTTTCTCTTATTATTTTCAATATTACAGAATATTGAATATAGTTCCCTCCTGTGCGATACAGTAGGTCCTAGTTGGTTATCTATTTTATATATAGTACTGTGCATACGTTAATCTTACCCTGCACCCTGACCACTGCACTCATGCTGACTGCATGTAAGGAGATGCTGGCATTGTGGGCAGGAGAGAGGACCTAAGTTTCAGGCAGTGCACCTCTTTCCCTGCTTCAGTCCCCTCCTCTCTAAAGTGATTCACTGAAGTGACTGACACGAATCAGGTACCCAGTGTCCCATCCCAGGGACACTCACCATACAGAGATGACTGGGATTGTCTTTTTTCTTGTGAGGCTCTTCCTGTCTCGGCAGCTCAACTTTCAGCTCCTTGCAAGAAAGGATCCTGCAGAGAAATGAATCAGCATTTCTCAACTTCAGCTCTAGGTCTGATCTCGCACCTCCTCTGCTCAGAGCCCTCCCATGGCTCCCACGCCATCTGGCCAAAAGCAAAAGTCCTCACTCCAAGGCCCTATCACCTCTCTGACCTCATCTCCTTCCCTTCTACCCTGTCGTCACTGTTGTCAGTCCCTGAAAATGCCAAGCACATTCCTGCCCCGGGGCCTTTGCACATGCTATTCTTACTGCTTGGAACCTTCTTCCATACATGAGACATATATATTTCCAGATACATGGCTTGCCTTCCTCCCTTACTTCACTCAGGTCAAACAATCCTCCTTACAGGGAGGAAAATAATAGCCCTTTCACCGTGCAGTATCATTTTTTTTTCACAGCACTATCACCTCCTGACAATATGCATTTACTTGTCTGCCTACGTGCCATCTGTTCTGCCACAGAATGTAAGCCTTTGGGAGAAGGGACATGTCCGATTACATCACAAGGGCTGGCAACCAGGGGTCACTCAATAAATACTTGTGGAAGGATTCACTTCTTCTGTCATCCAAGCGCTTGCTCTGTGCCTGACCCACACTGGGTGGTGCTGGAGACCCAGCTGGGAACCAAAGAGCCTAGCCCTACTGTCCAGTGGATGACAAACACTAGGGCTCCAGACAGTGACACCAAGAGTAGGCAGAGCTGGAATGAAGGAGCCCGGGGGGGCCTCATGAGCCCAGAGGGGACACCTGGCCCTGCCTGGGTAGGTAAGAGGTGGTTTCCAGGAAGGGGCTCGGGAAAGAAGGCTCTGATAAGCTCACATTGGAGCAAAGACCAGAATGGAATGAGGAATTGAGCCATGAGGAGATATGCAGGGGAAAGCCCATAGAAGGGTGACTGGGTGATAGTAAGGAGGCCAGTGTGCAGGAGGTGGGGGCAGGGGCCTTGAGGACTGGGGTATCTCTGAGCAGAGGAGGAGCAGGGTCTGACTCATAGGATCCCTCTGCCTGCTGCACAAAGAATGGACTGTGAGGGGCAAGGGGAGAAGCAGGGAGCCCAGTGAGGAAGCCACCTCACTGGGGAAGGTGGAAGATGGCATTATCTTGGGCAGTGAAGCGGGTCGGGGAGAAATGATTGCATTAGGCTACGGAAGGTGGAAGATGGCATTATCTTGGGCAGTGAAGCGGGTCGGGGAGAAATGATTGCATTAGGCTACGTGTTGAGGATTGAGAGCCCTCACTATTTGCTAACACACTGGGCAGAGCCAAGGAAGACTCCCAGGTTTTCACCTGATGGGCAAGACCACAGTGAACAATGAATTAATGGGACTGCTAAATTCATTATCTCACCACAGATGGCTGTGAATGAGATTAAGGGATATGTACATTTTCTAATGTATCTGACCACTGCATTCCCAGTTTAGTCCAGGGTCACCAGCCCCCAGGGCTTTCTCTCAGCACTTGTAGGTTAACACTTGAGTGTTTTAGGAGAAACACTCCCCTCTAGGGCTGATGGGAAATACGCAAGTTGCCAGAGTTCTGTTAAATTCCTTAGTAAAACAAAATTAAATTAAACATGGGCCAGCATAGGCCATGTTTTTGCTACCATGGAAAAAAAAAAAAAAAAGATTTGGTCATACCTGCAATGATCCCCATTTTCCCAAAGAGGAAACTGAAGTTGGGTGATGCCAAAGCATTTACTGGGTGCAAGCTGGTGGCTGACAGGAAAAGGGAGCAAACCCAGGTTGGTCTGCTAACAGTCAGGGCCATCACCCCTACCCTATGCAAACGGGCAGTTTTTTCAGTGAGCAAAGGAGAGCCATTGAGGTCTGGGAGTGACTTGATAAGAAACTGGTTTGAGAAAGGTCACATAGGGTGTGCCCAAGACAGCAAAAGTATTCTTCCTGGCGACCAAGCCGAGAGTCCTTAATCCTATCAGTCTCCAATAAGGATTTCCTGCCCAGGTTTCAGGGGGAAAAAAAAAAATTGGATCCCATTCCCCACTAGAAAAAACTAAAGTGCCCATCACTTGGATCAATGGCAGGGGCAGGAGACTCACAAACTTCCATCCTTGGGGGCCTCAAAGTTCGCTTTCTGGAAAATAGGAATGGTTGGCTCCATGGACAAACGCTTGGCTAAACTTTCAATGGCCAGGATTGGGGACCAACTGAGCTACCAGGCTAACAGCGAAGACTCTAGACCGAATCCACCGAGATAATGACCAGCCTACAACCACCACCCCAAGGGCTGGCCCGGCCTGGATACAAATTAGTTAAATGGGGCGTCCGGGCAGCATGTGGACACCGAGCGCTGAATCCCCCAGCCCCCTACCAGGGCCGGTCAGTTTCCTTTCATTTCCGCCCCGGCCACCCGTCGCTCTCCTTTTCTCATACTAAGTAGGTCCTCCCGGCCCGCAGGCGTCCACTCCCCACTCCGCCCTGGGCTGGACGTTCTTCCTACCTCCCGACAGATTAAGCGAACGATTCTGCTCCAGGAAAGGCCGGAGTCTGAGGACTGCAGCCATTATACTGTTATTATCGTCGTCGTTATTATTTTCCTGAGGGGTTGCATTCCGACCTCCGACACCTCCCCCCGCCCCCGCAACTCACCCCGGGCGCGGGGATGTCTCCGCTGCTGCCTTGGGAGTGCAGTCCCTCCCCGATGCAGGTGTTCGGGGACTAGAACTTCCCAGTAGTCGGTGCCGCAAGCGCGGACCCGCCGCTCCCCGCCGCTCGGGGTCTTACACGCGGGTGGGAGTCCCGTGCTGGGACCGAGGAGCCGGATCTTACTCGCGACCCACCACTCTGAGATTCTCGGCGGCTGGCGCCCCTACTTCCGCCGGCGCTCCAGCTGCAGAGGCCCGGGCAGGCCGCTAGCCTCCGAGCCTGGGTTCCGCCCGCGCCGCCGCCGCCCCACGTGGTCGCCGGCGCGCGGGCGCGGTCTCGGAAACCAGCACAGACCCCGGGCGCCACCCAGCAAGCGGCTTGACCCTGCGCTTAGCTCCTGATCTACCAGTCTGCGAGGTGTAGAGGTCCAGGATGTCCATTTTACAGAAGAAGAAATTGACGCTCCTCTAGTCTGCTTCAAGGCACATGGGACTTGGCACCCCCACCCCGTACACGTGCCCACTCCTACCCCTCACCTCCGTTCTGAACCCCACCTTCCCTTTGAAACCTTGAGATCATGCTTTCAGCAGCCACGCACCAGGAAAAAGCCTTGCAGAGCAGCACCTGGGAGAGACCAAAGGCGGTCATTTTGCCTAGCAGGACTCCCCATAACCCTGTCTTACAATGGAAAACTGAGGCCTTGAAAGGCACAATGTCTGTCCTGCACTGCTCTGGGCTCAGAATGCATTCTTCCCCACGGTTTCACTAAGGGAGGGGTCTTGTGGACCTCGGCTTACCACCAAGACCCAGTGCCTGGTACAGAGACCCTCTGCAAATATATTTTGAAAAAAATGCATATAGAAGGAGCTCAATACACAATCTGTTAACTGAACTATGAACCATTAGGAGCTCTGTTCCTGAACAAGATGGATTTGGAACCTACATTCTAGCGAGATTGAGAGAGATCCGATAGGTTATTACGTGAACAAATACACCAACAAGGTCCTTCAAGGCTTAACAAGGACGTAAAAGGAATAAAATAAGGAGAATAAGATATGGGGTAGCAGGTTGGGGGAGCATCTTTACTTGGGCCGTCATGGGAGGTGGCACTGAAGAAGAAGCCACCTCAGGTCACAGATGGGAAACCTGAAGCCCAGGGGGAAACTGGGGACAGATGGAGGTCATGGAATGTAAATTGTAAGGCCTTCGGCAGGGTGGGGCTCTCAGATCCTGTGGTCAGGGAGGTCCTCTGGTCTTTGGAGGTTGAGCTGAGACCTGAATAACAATATGAAGGAGCCCTCAGGCTTGCAGCAGGACTCCAGGAGATTAGCATGTGAAATTCCCTCAGTGTTGGGCTGAGGACACAGCCGGCAGGCCACAGCCAACTGACCCTGGCCCTGACCTCTGGGGGGGTGGAGGGGCTTGTGTTAGGGAGAGGGGAGATAGGAGAGTAAATAAACAGTTCTAGATGGTGATGTGGTCGGTGCCAGGAAGAAAAGAAAACTTGCAAAGTTGGAGGGTGGGGCAGGGTGTTGATGCCACTTCAAATAGCGATCAGAGAGCAGCTTTGACAAGGGAAGTTGGAGGAAGCCCCAGCGGAAGGAGGCTATTGGTTGGCTATTTGGTTTTAATGGCGAGGCCAGGTCTAGGAGCAGAGTCAGTGTATGTGATTATGACCCTCCAGGGCTACAAATCCTCCCAAGGCTTCCGTCTCAAAAAACCTGAAGACTTTAAAGTGGTCAAAAGATGTCCCTGGAGCTGACCTTGTTTTCTCACAGAACTTAATACAGAAATTAATTTACAGAACTCGAATACATAGGCCTGGCATGGGGAGAAAACTGAGGTTCCAACCCCACCCCAGTAATCCTGTCCCTTTATAACCCTTCCTAGCTCCGCGCCCCTACCATGGCATTTGTCGTGGACAGCACTTCATATTTTAGTTTATCTTGTTGAGACTCTGTCTTTCTGAACGAATAACCTGCAAGAGGCCAAGGTTATTGTCTGTTTTTCTACCCTGCTGCGTCTTAGTGCTTAGTCCAGAACCTGGCACATAGTAGGCGCTTAACCCTTGTTTGCGTAAGGAATTTTTATTGTAATGCATTCAGTGGAATAGGTCAGATTACTATCAGGCGTCTAGCTAGAAAACTTGGCCCCTACCATTTTCTCGCTTGGGGGTGCGAGTGGGCACCTTGTGCCTCAGTTTCCACCAGCCAGGAAACGGGGTCAAGAATAGCTGTTTCTGTGCGTGGTCTTGTGAACTCGTTATCTTTAAGATATTCAATCGTTCAGCCAAACGCAGGGGTCACGGTCCTGATTGAGTTTGGCTGAGGGTGGAGCAGTTCTCTCCCGGCAGGCCCCGCCTCGGTGGGCGGAGCTACGGGCCGGGCCAGCACGTGTAAGAGTTCGCTGCGGGTCGCCGCAGTCACTCACCTGGCGCCTCGGTGTGAGCGCGCACGCCTCGCGTGTCCTCAGCCCGCCAGTCCGCCAGTCCGTCAGTCCGCCTGCTCGCGACCCATGTCCCGCCGCAAGGCCGGCTGCATGCCTCGCCGAATAGAACCCGCGCCCGCCGCCAACTCAGACGACGAGATGGAGATGCGAGACCTCGTCATCGACGTGAAGCCCGAGCCGGACTCGCGGCCCCTGCAGGCCCCGGGGTTAGGGCCCTTCACCGCGAAGGAAGTGCCCGCGCCAGAGCGGTTCGAGAGCGAACCCCGCCACTGCGCCGGCCCCGTGCCCGCCGGCGGCCTCATCCACGCCCTCGGCCTGAGCAACCAGTGGACGCCGTGGACGCCGCTGTCCCTGAGCCCTCACGGTGAGCGCCCCCTACCCCAGCCCCGGGCCAGCCTCCCTCCCTTCTCTCTCGGGTGGGACCTCCTCGGGGCACCGACCCCCGCCCCCCTCCCCCCCAGCTCCCGGCNCTGAGCAACCAGTGGACGCCGTGGACGCCGCTGTCCCTGAGCCCTCACGGTGAGCGCCCCCTACCCCAGCCCCGGGCCAGCCTCCCTCCCTTCTCTCTCGGGTGGGACCTCCTCGGGGCACCGACCCCCGCCCCCCTCCCCCCCAGCTCCCGGCCCCTGCCTTAATTTCCTGGCCAGGTCCTGGCCTCCAACCTGCCTTTTGACCTTCGGGTTTCCCCTCTCCCTCTGAACCCCCAGGCCCCATCCTGGCCCCACCCCACGCTCACCACCCGCTTCCTCCCTGCAGACCGCCAGCCGTGGACCGACAAACATCCAGATCTGTTGACCTGCGGCCGCTGCCTGCAGACCTTCCCGTTGGAGGCCATCACTGCTTTCATGGACCACAAGAAGCTGGGCTGTCAGCTCTTCAGAGGCCCCAGCCCCTGCCAGGGCTCAGGTGAGTAGAGCCGGGATGCAGTCACCGGTCTCAGGTTCAAGGGCCCGGCTTCCTGTGGGAGAGGGGCTGAGCCGGACAGGCGGGGCAGTGAGCACTACTTCCCCTTTCTGGCTCCCCACCGGGTGCAGCCTAGGCGTGGCCTGGGCCTGCCCTGTCCTAGGGCTGAGACTAGTGGTGGTGAGGGGGGTAGGTGGGGGCGGGGCTGGGCAGGGGAGGAGGGCCACCCACAGGGTGTGGCCAGCCCCAGAAGACTGGTCTGGGGATTTGCCATACACACACCCCCAATCTGGTTTCACTTCTCCTTCCCCTTGGCCAGAAATAACTGGCCAGGTGGCTGGACCAGTGTGGCAGTAGGGGGGACCTCTGGGGAGGGCAGCGGCCTGGGGGAGGGGAGCTGAGGCCAGCTGGACTGGGGGTGTTGTCACCCCCTTCCATTTAATTATCACTTCTCATCGAGGTGCTGGGCATTTGCTTGGAGTTGGGGAAGGGGCTTCTGGCCTCCCTCCCTGATGGAATCTCCCAGCCTTGCATGCCCGTTTTCAGCCAGGTCCTGGGTGTCTGGATACCTGGGCTCCCGGCCGTGGGTGGGAATTAAAACCCTTAACTTGGTACTAGATGTCTGGCGAGCTGAGCTTTTGGTCAGCATCGATTGTGAAGCTCATACACAGCTCTGGATTTCTAGCCCCTGTGCCACGTGCCCCTGGGATATGTGAGAAATGGAATTATATTCAGGGCTGGGCCAGGGAGAGGGTCCTGCAGTGAGAGGGGGAGGGGGGATTTTGATTGCAGCAGGGAGGCTGGCCCGGTGGGCAAGGGTGGGGCTGTGATGGGATCATGGGAACAAAACAATTCAAGGTGTTTGGGCTTGGGAGAATTGTAGACACTGATGGGCTTCCCAGGTGGCTCGGTGACAAAGAATCCACCTGCCAAGGAGATATGGTTAGATTGATCCCTAGGACCAGAAGATCCCCTGGAGAGGGGAATGGCTACTCACTCCAGTATTCTTGTCTGGGAAATCCCAGGGACAGAGGAGCCTAGTGGGTTATAGTCCATGTGGTCGCAAAGACTTAGTGACTAAACAACAGTTAATGCTTATAGAGGGCTTGATGGACCAGAAATCTCAGCTATTCTCCATCTGAAGTCACAGCAAGTCTAAAAGGGAGAGGACCCCTAGGATCCCCATATTCTAGCAAATGAGGAAACTGAGGCTCAGAGATGTGTATTTCTTGCCCAAGGTCACACAGCTAAGGGGCAGGGGAACCAACTGGAAGTCAGGACAGGCTGACCCTGTCCAACCCCCAACCTGTGCTCTTGACCTGTGCATCGGGAAAGCCGCCCCCATCCAAAACATAAAGGCAAAAGGATCTGGAAGTACATTACTAATAGTACCTGAGGGTCAAAAGAAAATGTTGGTGACTGCTAAGCCTTCTCCCCATTTAAACCTTGGCACCCTTGTCTCTAAGGCAGGAAAAGGGGATCATGGATGGAACCCAAGTATTTGGGGCCTGGCAGAGACATCCAGTTATCAAGAGCTGTTTTTATGAGTAAACCAATCATTTTTCCTAAAAAAATTTTCCTCTCTCTCCCACTCCCCGGGATTTCTGGATTGAAACCCCTTCCTAACTGTGACCTTGGGGAAAGGTCTCTTTGCCTCAATTTTCCCATCTGGAAAATGAAAGTCTTCTTTCCTAAGGAAAATTTTAAGAGGGAGCTGCGGGTGGCAGGTGCCCAGCAGGCCTAATTAGGTCAGCCCTTTGTGACCCCGATATAAGCTAGCACTCCTCTATCCATCCCTCTCCTCTTTTAACCTTTTCTTGAAGACTTTTCAAACACAGAGGGAGTCCCCAGGGACTCATGTACTGCATGGATTTTCTTTGCTCCCTATCTGTCCGCCCCCCTCTCTGCACACCTTCCCCCCAGGTAGGTGGGGGCGGGGCTGGGCAGGGGAGGAGGGCCACCCACAGGGTGTGGCCAGCCCCAGAAGACTGGTCTGGGGATTTGCCATACACACACCCCCAATCTGGTTTCACTTCTCCTTCCCCTTGGCCAGAAATAACTGGCCAGGTGGCTGGACCAGTGTGGCAGTAGGGGGGACCTCTGGGGAGGGCAGCGGCCTGGGGGAGGGGAGCTGAGGCCAGCTGGACTGGGGGTGTTGTCACCCCCTTCCATTTAATTATCACTTCTCATCGAGGTGCTGGGCATTTGCTTGGAGTTGGGGAAGGGGCTTCTGGCCTCCCTCCCTGATGGAATCTCCCAGCCTTGCATGCCCGTTTTCAGCCAGGTCCTGGGTGTCTGGATACCTGGGCTCCCGGCCGTGGGTGGGAATTAAAACCCTTAACTTGGTACTAGATGTCTGGCGAGCTGAGCTTTTGGTCAGCATCGATTGTGAAGCTCATACACAGCTCTGGATTTCTAGCCCCTGTGCCACGTGCCCCTGGGATATGTGAGAAATGGAATTATATTCAGGGCTGGGCCAGGGAGAGGGTCCTGCAGTGAGAGGGGGAGGGGGGATTTTGATTGCAGCAGGGAGGCTGGCCCGGTGGGCAAGGGTGGGGCTGTGATGGGATCATGGGAACAAAACAATTCAAGGTGTTTGGGCTTGGGAGAATTGTAGACACTGATGGGCTTCCCAGGTGGCTCGGTGACAAAGAATCCACCTGCCAAGGAGATATGGTTAGATTGATCCCTAGGACCAGAAGATCCCCTGGAGAGGGGAATGGCTACTCACTCCAGTATTCTTGTCTGGGAAATCCCAGGGACAGAGGAGCCTAGTGGGTTATAGTCCATGTGGTCGCAAAGACTTAGTGACTAAACAACAGTTAATGCTTATAGAGGGCTTGATGGACCAGAAATCTCAGCTATTCTCCATCTGAAGTCACAGCAAGTCTAAAAGGGAGAGGACCCCTAGGATCCCCATATTCTAGCAAATGAGGAAACTGAGGCTCAGAGATGTGTATTTCTTGCCCAAGGTCACACAGCTAAGGGGCAGGGGAACCAACTGGAAGTCAGGACAGGCTGACCCTGTCCAACCCCCAACCTGTGCTCTTGACCTGTGCATCGGGAAAGCCGCCCCCATCCAAAACATAAAGGCAAAAGGATCTGGAAGTACATTACTAATAGTACCTGAGGGTCAAAAGAAAATGTTGGTGACTGCTAAGCCTTCTCCCCATTTAAACCTTGGCACCCTTGTCTCTAAGGCAGGAAAAGGGGATCATGGATGGAACCCAAGTATTTGGGGCCTGGCAGAGACATCCAGTTATCAAGAGCTGTTTTTATGAGTAAACCAATCATTTTTCCTAAAAAAATTTTCCTCTCTCTCCCACTCCCCGGGATTTCTGGATTGAAACCCCTTCCTAACTGTGACCTTGGGGAAAGGTCTCTTTGCCTCAATTTTCCCATCTGGAAAATGAAAGTCTTCTTTCCTAAGGAAAATTTTAAGAGGGAGCTGCGGGTGGCAGGTGCCCAGCAGGCCTAATTAGGTCAGCCCTTTGTGACCCCGATATAAGCTAGCACTCCTCTATCCATCCCTCTCCTCTTTTAACCTTTTCTTGAAGACTTTTCAAACACAGAGGGAGTCCCCAGGGACTCATGTACTGCATGGATTTTCTTTGCTCCCTATCTGTCCGCCCCCCTCTCTGCACACCTTCCCCCCAGGAGGGCATGGGGCCTGGCCTCTTCTGCTGCCTCTCAGCCGCTGGACCAGAGCCTCTCCCACCTCGCGTGTCCAGCTGGCAGCTGTGAATTGCAACTGCTCCTACTTGCCAGTCACACTGCTTCCTGGCCCTTCTCCCCTCTGCAGAACGTGAGGACCTGAAGGCTTTGAACTGCCTTCGCTGTGGCCGACAGTTCACGGGAGCCTGGAAACTGCTGCGCCACGCCCAGTGGGACCACGGACTGTCCATCTACCAGACGGAACCTGAGTCCCCGGAGGCCCCGCTGCTGGGCCTGGCTGAGGTGGCCGTGGCTGTGTCGGCCGTGTCAGCGGTGGTGGGGCCCGAAGCCGAGGTCAAGGGCTCCCGGGTGGGGCCCCCCCGGCGGAGCCCCACCTGCCCCGTGTGTAAGAAGACCCTCAGCTCCTTCAGCAACCTCAAGGTGCACATGCGCTCGCACACAGGCGAGCGGCCCTACACCTGCGACCAGTGTCCCTACGCCTGCGCCCAGAGCAGCAAGCTCAACCGCCACAAGAAGACCCACCGGCAGCTGCAGCCCCAGAGCCCCTGCCTGGCCGACACCGGCCAGGAGCAGGCCTCCACCGCCCCTCCCGAGCCCGCCGCCCATGCTGCAGCCCCCGCCAGCCTCCTCCCGTGCAGAGGAGGAGAGGGGGCCGGGGCCGCCGCCACGGCAGGGGTCCAGGAACCCGGGGCTCCTGGCGGCGGGGCTCAGGCGGGCCCTGGTGGGGACGGCTGGGGCCCTGACACTAAGGAGCAGAGAACGGACCCGGAGAAGAACCAGAAGACGTCACCCAAGAAGCCGCTGAAGCCAGCGGGCAAGAACCGGGGGCTGGGGCCTGGGGGCAGCTGCGAGTTCTGTGGGAAGCACTTCACCAACAGCAGCAACCTGACGGTGCACATGCGCTCGCACACAGGCGAGCGGCCCTACACCTGCGACCAGTGTCCCTACGCCTGCGCCCAGAGCAGCAAGCTCAACCGCCACAAGAAGACCCACCGGCAGCTGCAGCCCCAGAGCCCCTGCCTGGCCGACACCGGCCAGGAGCAGGCCTCCACCGCCCCTCCCGAGCCCGCCGCCCATGCTGCAGCCCCCGCCAGCCTCCTCCCGTGCAGAGGAGGAGAGGGGGCCGGGGCCGCCGCCACGGCAGGGGTCCAGGAACCCGGGGCTCCTGGCGGCGGGGCTCAGGCGGGCCCTGGTGGGGACGGCTGGGGCCCTGACACTAAGGAGCAGAGAACGGACCCGGAGAAGAACCAGAAGACGTCACCCAAGAAGCCGCTGAAGCCAGCGGGCAAGAACCGGGGGCTGGGGCCTGGGGGCAGCTGCGAGTTCTGTGGGAAGCACTTCACCAACAGCAGCAACCTGACGGTGCACCGGCGCTCGCACACAGGCGAGCGGCCCTACGCCTGTGAGCTCTGCTCCTACGCCTGCGCCCAGAGCAGCAAGCTCAACCGCCACCGCCGCATGCACGGCCTGGGGCCCGGTGGGCCCCGCTTCGCGTGCCCCCACTGCTGCGTGCCCTTCGGCCTGCGGGCCACCCTGGACAAGCACCTGCGGCAGAAGCACCCCGAGATGGCTGGGGACGCCTGAGCAGAGGGATGCCCCCCTGCCATCCAGGGCACCACGGTTACCCACCTTTGTGACCTGCTATCCTTCCCCCCAGCCCGTGAGTAAAGCCTGCCCGCAGCTACATGTGTTTGGACTCTGGTTTTCTTGGGGTGTCTGAGCTGGGGCGGGAGGCTTCCCTCCTTGGGGTGGACAGCTGGACAGACCGGTTTGGAATGATGGGGTGAGGGGAGAGGCTGGCCCCCAGCGCCCGGGGCATCACAGGACTGGCACAGAAAGCTGTGCTCCCGGTTCCTGGTGTGGGCGAGGCCAGGGCAGGGGCCGAGGCGAGGGCGGGGAGAGGCCTGGACCTGTCACTGGAGGCCCCTGGGCAAAGTCCTGGCCCAGCCTCCACAGGCGGGGTGCTCAGCCCTTTTCCCACCACATGGCACCCAGGCCCTGAATATGGCAGGAGCAGCAGTTCTGATTACCAAGGAGCCATGCTCCAGTGCCCAAATGTGGGCGGGACACCCCACCAGGTCACACTGGCACCTGTTCCCTGAAGCCACTAAGCACCTTCCCCCCGCTGGCCTCGGTGGGCACCGGGGTTTGGGGGTCCTGCACTGACCACACAGACGAAAACAGGAGACCAGGGGAAGGGAATTAAATAACGTGTGACTTTATTAGAGATAAAACCAGCAGCATCACAGCTCGAGCCCTTGTCCCCCCACCTCATCTCTGCCCACACTTATGCCTAATGTCGGTAGTGGGGGCTTCGGGATCTGGACCTCGACCGTCTGGAGGGAGAAGCAGGGAGAGAGGCCTCGTGAGGGGGTTTGGGCAGGAAGCAGGGAGCCCAGCCGTGTGGGCACACACAGCCACCCACATGGGACCACTGGGGCTTCAGTGACACAGAAGTCGGCTGCGTGCAGCATGAGGCCAGGCCTTGGGCAGCTCTGATGACGGCAGGGGGGCCAGGGCAAGGATGGGGGACCAGGGCTGGGACCTCCCACCAGAGGACAACAGGGCCTGCCTGCTTACCTTCGAGAAGAACTGTATTCTCGACCTGGAAAGAAGGGGCACAGGAATGCAGGTGAGAAGAGCAGGACACTGCCTGCCCCTCGCCCACACCCACGCGCTACGAAGCTCTTCCAACTCCTGCAGTTCCCTGGGGACTGAAGCGCTGTGTGTCGTGTGTACAGCTTAAATGTTTTAATTTATTGAAGGCTGATGTGGAAGGTGTACCATGGCTTTCTGTAACCCAGTTTTGACATCTCTTTTTAATGTCCCAGAGCCTCCAGCCCAGCTCTCCTGACCCAGCGACCAGAGAGGCACTGGCTGTAGTGGGGGGAGGGCCACCGGGGCACACTCACTGTAGAGGGGGAGGGCCACCGGGGCACACTCACTGTAGAGGGCGAGGGCCACCCCCCGTGTGAGTGACATCAGGAGGAGGGTGACCAGGGGCACACTCACTGTAGTGGGGGAGGGTGACTGGGGGCACACTCACTGTAGCAGGGGGAGGGCCACCGGAGCACACTCACTGTAGAGGGGGAGGGTGACCGGGGCACACTCACTGTAGCGGGGGGAGGGTGACTGGGGCACACTCACTGTAGAGGAGGAGGGTGACCAGGGGCACACTCACTGTAGTGGGGGAGGGTGACTGGGGGCACACTCACTGTAGCAGGGGGAGGGCCACCGGAGCACACTCACTGTAGAGGGGGAGGGTGACCGGGGCACACTCACTGTAGCGGGGGGAGGGTGACTGGGGCACACTCACTGTAGAGGAGGAGGGTGACCAGGGGCACACTCACTGTAGTGGGGGAGGGTGACTGGGGGCACACTCACTGTAGCAGGGGGAGGGCCACCGGAGCACACTCACTGTAGAGGGGGAGGGTGACCGGGGCACACTCACTGTAGCGGGGGGAGGGTGACTGGGGCACACTCACTGTAGAGGAGGAGGGTGACCAGGGGCACACTCACTGTAGTGGGGGAGGGTGACTGGGGGCACACTCACTGTAGCAGGGGGAGGGCCACCGGAGCACACTCACTGTAGAGGGGGAGGGTGACCGGGGCACACTCACTGTAGCGGGGGGAGGGTGACTGGGGCACACTCACTGTAGAGGAGGAGGGTGACCAGGGGCACACTCACTGTAGTGGGGGAGGGTGACTGGGGGCACACTCACTGTAGCAGGGGGAGGGCCACCGGAGCACACTCACTGTAGAGGGGGAGGGTGACCGGGGCACACTCACTGTAGCGGGGGGAGGGTGACTGGGGCACACTCACTGTAGAGGAGGAGGGTGACCAGGGGCACACTCACTGTAGTGGGGGAGGGTGACTGGGGGCACACTCACTGTAGCAGGGGGAGGGCCACCGGAGCACACTCACTGTAGAGGGGGAGGGTGACCGGGGCACACTCACTGTAGCGGGGGGAGGGTGACTGGGGCACACTCACTGTAGAGGAGGAGGGTGACCAGGGGCACACTCACTGTAGTGGGGGAGGGTGACTGGGGGCACACTCACTGTAGCAGGGGGAGGGCCACCGGAGCACACTCACTGTAGAGGGGGAGGGTGACCGGGGCACACTCACTGTAGCGGGGGGAGGGTGACTGGGGCACACTCACTGTAGAGGAGGAGGGTGACCAGGGGCACACTCACTGTAGTGGGGGAGGGTGACTGGGGGCACACTCACTGTAGCAGGGGGAGGGCCACCGGAGCACACTCACTGTAGAGGGGGAGGGTGACCGGGGCACACTCACTGTAGCGGGGGGAGGGTGACTGGGGCACACTCACTGTAGAGGAGGAGGGTGACCAGGGGCACACTCACTGTAGTGGGGGAGGGTGACTGGGGGCACACTCACTGTAGCAGGGGGAGGGCCACCGGAGCACACTCACTGTAGAGGGGGAGGGTGACCGGGGCACACTCACTGTAGCGGGGGGAGGGTGACTGGGGCACACTCACTGTAGAGGAGGAGGGTGACCGGGGGCACACTCACTGTAGTGGGGGAGGGTGACTGGGGGCACACTCACTGTAGCAGGGGGAGGGCCACCAGGGCACACTCACTGTAGAGGGGGAGGGTGATCGGGGCACACTCACTGTAGCGGGGGGAGGGCGAGCGGCTCTGCCGGCTGTACTGGCGTTCCCACTCCTCTCTCTCCTTCTCTCGGCGCTCCCGTTCCCTGCAGGAAGAGGCGAGCCAGGGTAAGAGGTGAGAATACTGAACTCGAGGGCCAGCTGGGTCGCCTGCCAGGTCAAGTGGAAAAGTGAGCCAAGGGGCAGGTCCTGCTCCTCTCCCCACCTGGAAACGAGGGCACTGAGCTCAGAGAGGGGACACCAGTCGGCAGCTGAATCCCAGTCTACCACCCAATGAAAGGTTTGCTGAGGGCTGGATAGTTTCCTGTTGTGCTCCAGGCGCAGCCTCTGAACAAAGGGACTTATACGCTAAGTGCTTATCTGGCCTTTGTCAGAATGACCGGGATTTGCTTTGCTCTCCCAAGGGTTGCATTTATTGAGTACCACCGCAAGGGCTGCATTTATTGAGTGCTGTAATGCCTGGCCCTGATCACACAAAATCCTGCCCACAAGCCTATGAGATGGAACATCTCATTTCATCCCCATTTAACAGATGAGCACACTGAGGCTCAGACAGGAGAAAGGCCCACAGCTAGGGGGTAGCAGAGGTGAGGTAGGATCAGAAGCTGGGCCTGACTGACTAGAATGCCGAGTCCCTACGCACTGCGCTCCCCACCTCCTGATGCACCCATGTAATGGGTGTGTAATAAACAACCAACCAGTATCTAGCTCCAGCCATCAAGCCTCTCCATGTGCCAGGCACCAAACATCAGGAGCCTTACAGTGGGATTCCAGAGATGGCTGCCTTATTACATCTACCTCACATAATGAATCCTGGCTCAGAGAGGTTAAGGTACTTGTCCAAGGACCCACAGCAAATACAGGGTAGAAAGAGAAATAAGTAACAGGTGACACAGCTCTCAACTGACTCCCCTCGTTGCCAACACCAAGCACTACAGCCTCCAGTTCTGCTCATGGGCCCCACACAGGCTGAAGCTCTAAGGGCACTAATTCCTCAGTTACCCTGTGCAGTTGGCACCAAGGACTGTTCACAGTCTGGACGAGCACCCACCCCAGGACCACAGAGTCAGAGAGAAGCAGAGCCTGGATTAAACCCCAAGTTTGTCTGAACCAGGCTCTGGGCCACTCAGCTCTGCAGAAGAGTCAGGCGAGGAGAGGAGCAGAAAGGAAGGGGAGCGAAGCCCAGGCTCCTGGCGCAGGGCTGGCCTGCGTCCAGCCCTCAGCATTTACGAGCACCAGGGTTCTGGGGGCTGAGCACACAGCAGAAGCCTGGCAGCCAGACCCAACTTCTCAGTGGGGACGCCAGCAAGAGTAAGGACATAGACAGGACGCTAGGATGCCAGGGAGATGAGCGCTATGAAGGGGGGGTGCTGGAGGACGGTGCTTTTGGGGGTGCTACTCCACACAGGACAGTAAGGAAGGATCCGAGAGCAGCCTTGGGGAACAGTGGGTGGGTATCTGGGAAAGAGAAGGAAAGGCAACCCCAGCTGGAGGCTGGCGGAGCTGCGAGGCGGGAAGGACACGAAGGTCCAGAGAAGGCTTTGACTGTTCTCCACCCGGAGGGCCTGGTCAGAGCTCTGGGTTGGGCTGGTGGTGGGGAACACAGGACCACCCGGAGACAGGCTGGGGGCAGTCTTACTTCATGCGGATCTTGCGGGCCATGGCGCGCAGCTCGTCTTCCCGCTCCTGCAGCGGAGGTGGTGGTGAGGGCGGGGCCAGGCTGCGCCCCGCGTGGGCCCCGCGCCTTCCCGGGCCCCGCGCCTTCCCGGCCCCATACCTGGCGCTCGTGCTCCTGCTGGATCATCTTCTCCTGCGCCGCCTTCTTATCTGCCTTGACTGTGGGGAGAGGGCACAGGGGATGAGGAGGTAGAGACTGAACTCAGAGAGGCCCTGGGCCTGGCGGCCACAGGGCGGGTACACACCCGCTCCTCCCCAAGGGCCTCCTGTCGGGAGAGAGCAGGGCCTTCCCCGGCCAGATGGGGAGGAGGAGGAGCAGGGGAGCCCCGGAGGGACAGGTCCAGGACGTACACTGCCTGTTGAGTGCCTTCTGCATCCTCAGCTTAAGCTTCTCCTGCGGCGTCAGCTTGGGCTGGGGAAGGGGGAGAAGAGGCAGGAGAGCGGGTGGGTATCCCGGAGCGCCCACAACCCACCTCATCCAAAGCCTGGGACTGGCGGGGGCAGGAGCGGAGGATGGGCAGGCTGCGGAGACCAGCCACGAGGGTCTGGGAGCCCCAGTGGACAGCGGAAGGGGGGAGTGGGGCATGGATCTTAATCCCTGGGGCTGGATCTCCCGGCCCACCCGGGCCCCCCTGCAGGCCCACCGGGCCCAGCTCTCGGGCACTGCTGCTGGCGGGAATTAGACGGGCGAGTTCCAAATTCTTACTGACTTTGGCAGCTCCTGTCTCTTTACCAGCGGCAGGTTCGGTCCTGGGAGGAAGAAAAAGCAGCTGCCACCTCCAATCCCACGTGGCCTCAGCACTGCCCTCGGACCAGACAGCAAAGGCCGTGTTCCCCAAACACCCCCAGGCGGAAACCACGTGCCTCCTGGATCCTGTAGGGCAGGGTCGTGTCCCCCTCGGACCCCTCACCCAAGGCAAGGCTGGGACTCCTCAGCACCCCCACCCCCGCCAAGGGCAGATCCCCCAGGGCAGGACTAAGTTCCTTCTGAAACACAACACCTCCGTCCCCCAGCCCTGGCCCCACTCACTTTTTCAGCTTCTCGCCCACAGCGGGGGACGCCGCCGGCCTGCTCAGCTTCTCCCTCGGCGGCGACGGCGAGTGACTGCGGCTGCGGCTGCGGCTGCGGCTCAGGCTGCGGCTGCGGCTCGGGCTGGGGCTGCGGCTGCGGCTCAGGCTGCGACTTCGGGATGGGCTGAGGGACCAGCTGCTGCGGCTGCTGCTATGGTGCCGGGGGCCCCGGCCGCCTCGCCGGTAGCGGTCCCCAGAGCGGGAGCGGCTCCTGGGGGCACCGCAGAGCAGGAGGGAGGCCGTGAGACTCCGGGGACCCCCCCGAGCGTCGCTCCAACCCTGGCCCTGAATCTACGCGCCTCCAAGAGGCCCTGTGCTCTCTCTGTCTCCAAGCTCCTCCCACTGCTTTCCTCAGACATCCTGCCTGGCCTCCCCGGTCTCCAAACAGACTATCCTCGACACACTGGCCTAGAACAGCTCTCCATGTCTCGCTAGACACCTGTGTGCCCACTTCCCTGCGAGGTGATCTCTGGGAGGGCAGGACTTGCCTGGTGACCCCCCTTGGACGCTCACCTCCTCACCTTGCCAGGCCTAGGGTCTCGCCACCAGTGGGGACGACCCCTCAATCCTCCCAATTCGCCTGCAACACAGACCCACAGAATCCAGTCTGGGAATATGTAAGCCCCATCCTCTCTCTGCTCAAGACGTGGGGACTCCTCAGCAAGGGCCCCTCCTCAGGGTGACCAGGCCCCCCTCTGACCCCGAGCCTGTCTCCTGCCATCGCCCTGGGGCAGGCTCCAGGCAATGATCTGGAAGCCAAACCAACACCACACACTGACTCTGGGGGGACCGTCCCGGGTTTTGTCAGCAATATTGAGAAAACAAGAGCTGTCCTTTAAACATCCAACTCAGTATCTCTGGAAAAATCAGAAAACTGGGCATGCCACACCCGCCACTGAGTGGTCTACAACCCCAGCAGAGGGGAAGTGTGCTCCCAGGCCACCAGGCCCACAGGGTGCCTCGACTTTACCTGCCAGACCTCATGGGCAGCTGACACTGAGATCCCCACAACAGTAACACAGCTAATAACACTGTCAACAACAAGAACACTCATCAAGTGCTAGGCTCTGGACCAAGCACTGAAGTAATCTGTCACAACTTTGTACTCAATGGAGGACACATTATGATTCTATTTCTTCTACAGATGAAGAGGCCCCAACAGCTCAGCAATAGGGCCAGACTCCTCACCCGGCCGGCTGCTCTGAAGTCCCGCTCTCACCCAGCAGGTTGTGCTGTCCCTCCACGGGCAACCCTGACCCCCGGGAAAGGGCAGGAGGGATGCTCCCGTCTCCCGGGACGGTATTCCTGTCCCACCTGTAGTGCTTACATCACACCCCGGGCACCCTGGTCCTACGAGGCATCTGCTGTAAACACCCAGGGAGCCCCTGGAACAAGCACAGTCCAGTCTCCCGCCCACTGGCACCAAATCTGGGATGACCACCATCCCACCAACCCCACAGCTCCCTCACAGAGCCTGGTCTCACTCAGATGGGCCCCCCGCCCCTCGCACCTGCTTCTGCGTCGGGGTCCATAACCGCAGCGCCGGGCCGGCGAGCGGGAGTAGCGGTGTCCGTCTCGGGAGCCCCCACCTGAGTGCCGCCGGCCACGGCTGTGGGAGCGAGAATAGCGCCGGGAGCGGGACCGGGAGCGCGACCAGGACCGGGAGCGGGAGCGGGCGTGGCGGCCGGAGCGGTAGTAGCCCCCGCCACGGCGGGAGCGGGAGCTGGAGCTGGAGCGGGAGCGGGAACTGGAGGTCCTCGAGGCGGAGGAGGAGGAGGAGGAGGTGGAGGAGCGGCGGCTGCAGGCAGGCACGGGGGCGGTCAGCGCCAGCCCGGGCCGTGGCCCCCCGCTGCCCCGAGTCCCCCCCCACGGTGCCTGGGGTGTAGGGCGGGCAGCGTGAGCGTTACAGACCGGGCGCTGGCATTACGTCCCGGTGCGGGGCCGCCGGGCTGGGGAGGCGCCGGGGGCTTCCCTGTGGCAGCCCCTGATGCAGCTGCTGCAGCTGCGGCTGCAGCCGCCTCCTCATCACTGCCCCCGAAACTGGTGATGAACGTGATCTTCTCCTCCCGGCCGGGGGTCGGGGAGCGGGAACGGGAGCGGGATTCGGAGCTGGACTCCGAGGGCGACCTGAAGAGCAGGGAGAAGGGGCTCAGTCACCAGGCCCCTCGAGCCTGTCCACCCACGAACAAACCCTCCACAGTGAGAAGTCACTGAAGAGCAGGTTCCCGAGCAACAGCAGACAGCAGGTACAACAGAGCCAGCGGGCAGAAAGACAGCAGGCCTGCAAGCGTCCGATTCACGGCCACAGAGGCCTTCTCAATGCAACCAGGAAAAGCAGTGACAGAAAACTATTAAGAACAGATGCACAGATCTGTAACAGCAACAGGCTTCCTCTACATGGATGTCAGCGTAGTTCAGTTCATCCTCTCAGTCGTGTCTGACTCTTTGCGACCCCATGGACTGCAGCATGCCAGGCCTCCCTGTCCATCACCAACTCACAGAGTTTACTCAAACTCATGTCCACTGAGTCAGTGATGCCATCCAACCATCATCTCATCCTCTGCCATCCCCCTCTCCTCCCGCCCTCAATCTTTCCCAGCATCAGGGTCTTTTCCAATAAGTCAGCCCTTCGCATCAGGTGTCCAAAGCACTGGAGTTTCAGCTTCACCATCAGTTCTTTCAATGAATATTCAGGACTGATTTCCTTTAGGAAGGACTGACCGGATCTCCGTACGGTCCAAGGCTCTCAAGAGTTTTCTACAACACCACAGTTCCAAAGCATCAATTCTTCGGTGCTCAGCTTTCTTTATAGTCCGACTCTCACATCCATACATGACTACTGGAAAAACCATAGCTCTGACTAGACGGACCTTTGTTGGTAAAGTAATGTCTCTGCATTTTAATATGCTGGTCATAATTTTTCTTCCAAAGAGCAAGCGTCTTTTAATTTCATGGATGCACTCACCTTCTGCAACGACTTTGGAGCCCCCCAAAATAAACTCTCTCAGTGTTTCCACTGTTTCCCCATCTATTTGCCATGAAACGATGGGACCAGATGTCATGATCTTAGTTTTCCGAATGTTGAGTTTTAAGCCAACTTTTTCACTCTCCTCTTTTGCCTTCATCAAGAGGCTCTTTAGTTCTTCTTCACTTTCTGCAGTAAGTGTGATGTCATCTGCATATGTGAAGTTATTGATATTTCTCCCGGCAATCTTGATTCCAGTTTGTGCTTTATCCAGCCAGCTTTTCTCATGATGTACTTCGTATATAAGTTAAATAAGCACGGTGACAATATACTGCCTTGACGTACTCCTTTCCCTATTTGGAACCAGTCTGTTCAGTTCTAACTGTTCAGTCATGTTCAGTTCTAACTGCATACAGATTTCTCAAGAGGCAGGTCAGGTGGTCTGGTATTTCCATCTCTTTAAGAATTTTTCACAGTTTGTTGTGATCCACACAGTCAAAGGCTTTGGCATAGTCAATAAAGCAGAAATAGATGTTTTTCTGGAACTCTCTTGCTTTTTCCATGATCCAGCAGATGTTGGCAATTTGATCTCTGGTTCCTCTGCCTTTTCTAAAATCAGCTTGAACATCTGGAAGTTCACGGTTCACGTATTGCTGAAGCCTGGCTTGGAGAATTTTGAGCATTACTTTATTAGCATGTGAGATGAATGCAACTGTGGCGTAGTTTGAGCATTCTTTGGCATTGCCTTTCCTTGGGATGGGAATGAAAACTGACCTTTTCCAGTCCTATGACCACTGCTGAGTTTTCCAAATTTGCAGGCACACAGAGTGCAGCACTTTCACAGCATCATCTTTCAGGATTTGAAACAGCTCAACTAGAATTCCATCACCTCCACTAGCTTTGTTCATAGTCATGCTTCCTAAGGCCCACTTGATTTTGCACTCCAGGATGTCTGGCTCTAGGTGAGTGATCACACCATTGTGATTATCTGGGTCGTGAAGATCTTTTGTGTACAGTTCTTCTGTGTATTCTTGCCACCTTTTCTGAATATCTTCTGCTTCTGTTAGGTCCATACCATTTCTGTCCTTTATCGAGCCCATCTTTGCATGAAATAATCCCTTGGTATCTCTAATTTTCTTGAAGAGATCTCTAGTCTTTCCCATTCTATTGTTTTCCTCTATTTCTTTGCACTGATCACTGAGGAAGACTTTCTTATCTCTCCTTGCTATTCTTTGGAACTCTGCATTCAAATGGATATATCTTTCCTTTTCTCCTTTGCCTTTAGCTTCTCTTCTTTTCACAGCTATTTGTAAGGCCTCCTCAGACAAGCATTTTGCCTTTTTGCATTTCTTTTTTTTGGGGATGATCTTGACCCCTGCCTCCTGTACAATGTCACAAACCTTCGTTCATAGTTCTTCAGGCACTCTATCTATCAGATGTAATCCCTTGAATCTATTTTCACTTTCATTGTATAATCATTAGGTCATACCTGAATGGTCTAGTGGTTTTCCCTACTTTCTTCAATTTAAGTCTGAATTTGGCAATAAGGAGTTCATGATCTGAGCCACAGTCAGCTCCTGGTCTTGTTTTTGCTGACTGTATAGAGCTTCTCCATCTTTGGCTGCAAAGAATATAATCAGTCTGATTCTGGTATTGACCATCTGGTGATATCCATGTGTAGAGTCTTCTCTTGTGTTGCTGGAAGAGGGTGTTTGCTATGAGCAGTGCATTCTCTTGGCAAAAGATGTCAAGTCAGGTGTAAAGCAAGTTTGAAAGCATTAAGTGTGAAATAACCTCAATTTTGTTAAAGAAACTACGCAATCTCTCTCATGACACCCACAGTTGAGCACCTACCTGAGCTAGACCTTTTCTCAAGTGTACCTGCCTTATCTCATCTGTCCTCCCAGGAGCCCCAAGGGTCCCTCTCACCCCATCCAACAAAGGAGATGGATCAGACTGAGACCTGTCCACCCGCAAGGCCTCTGAGCAACCACTCCCACGGCAGGAGATCCATGCTGTGTGTGACCAGGCCATTCTGTGCCTGCCCCTCACTCTGTGCCTGTCCCTCACTCTGTGCCTGTTCCTCACTCCCTGGTTATTTCTGGCCTCTAAGTCCCGCCTTTCTGCCATGTTCGATCACTTTTACCACAAAGCTCCATTATGTTTAAATCAGAAAAAAGCAGAACGCATCCCCCAGTCTGTGATCTCAGGAAGGCAGCCTACAGCACACAGGCCCCGCCCCACCCTCCACCCCCATCAGGAGGGTGCTGGGCCCTGGGAACTCACCGCTTGTAGGGGTCATAGGTGGGGCTGTCTCGGCGTGCGTAGCTGTGGAGAGAACCAGATGGGACGGGGTGGGGTGGGGGGTGGGGTCAGTACGCATGGAATTAAGGCCAACCCCTGACCTAGCTGCCCCAGGCCACGCACCGGACAGTGACGAGGCGGCTACCAGCCAGGTAACGGGCCCTGCCTTCATCCCTCCTCCTATCCCCTCACACTGGCCCAGAGCCTGAACCGCAGCCCGTGCACTTCTTTGGTGACGATGGCAAGAATCATCACAGCTCGTGACTGAACATTTTCCAGATCACGCATCCAACCCTGAGCCCACCGCAGGTCCCTTAAGCCTCACAGCAACCCTGAGACTCCCCTCAAACAGAGGAGATGTGGCAGAGGCATGGGTTTGCCTGGGCCCCAGGCTGGGCTCTCTGCACATCAGCTGCCTCATCCAAACCTGCCCGAGACCTCACTGTGGGCACTGGTGCAGCCCCCAGCCTGGAAGGTGATGGTGCCCCTTTCCCAAAGAGAAAACTGCAGCTCGAGAAGAGAAAGTCACCTATCCAAACTCTTAATAAGGAGGAGGCGGCCCACAATAGAAGCAATGATGCCCCCTTGACTCTGCTCACAGCCAGGGAACGTGACATGGGTTCCAAATCCAGCAGGGAGAGGAAGATGGCTGGCAGGATGGGTGTCCACACGTGCCTCGTGGCCACACCTACCCCAGACCTTCTCTGATTGCTCTATTAGGACAACTCTGCCCACAGGCCACAAGCTTGCCCCCGAGACTTTCCTGAGCCTTGGCTCCGCCCCCAGAGTCCTGCAAGACTGATGCTGGCAGGGTGGGCGCACAGGTATGAACCCCACCTACCTGGGGGGGCTGATCTTGCGGCCCCTTAGCCGCTTCTCCCGGAACTCCCTCCTCTGGCGCCGGGAGCGACGGCCCTGGAGCAGGGTGGGGATGAGGCTGGTGAGGCTGTGCCTTCCACGAAGCACACACCTGCCCTACCACCCAGGCCTAGCCCTCACCGAGTACATGGCCTTCTCCTCCTCAAGGGCCTTGGCATGTTTGATGGCCTCCGCCTCCTCCTTGTCTTTCCGGAGCATTCTGCAGAGAGGGAGAAGGGCCACCAGGAGGAACAAGGTCAGATTACAGGCAGAGTCACTACAGGAGGTGAAGGACCCCAAGCCATCCTGGTGGGTCTCACATTCATTCAGTACTACTACTGAGCACCGACTGCACGCCAGGCGTTATCTCAGGCATCAAGGATTACTGAAAACAAAACTCCCTACTCTCATGGACTCACTCTCAGCCCGTCCGCTGCTTGTTCAGATGTGTGTAAAGCCCACTTGCCACTCAGCCATCAAGCATCCCGCTCCCGAATACCTGAGACCTGCACCCCTGCCTCCACCCACCTAGATCTTCAGCCACCCTCGTTCACACCCCTGTGTACATCACTCCCTCCCCATCACGTCCCCCCACCCCCACCCTCACCCGCTGTCTGGTGCTTGCTCCTGGCCAAGCAAGAAGACAGACAATGACCAAAGTCACACAACACATGACTCGTTAAATGGTGAAAAACTTGATAGGAAAGGAAATCACAGAAGGGGGAGAGAAGTCCAGGGACCTGGTAGAGGCTGCAGTTTTTAACAGGGAGGCTGGGGAAGCCCCTCTGAGACTGACAGCTGATGAGACCCCTGGGGAGTGAGCTGTGCAGGTGCAGGCAGAGCCTACAGCACCTGAGTAGCCTCAGATCAGGTGGGGCCTTGGGCATCTGAGGGGGAAAGAGGCCATGGAGGCCGGGCAGGGGTGGAGTGTGTGGGGAGAGGACCAGAGAGGTGAGACTCTGGCTGTGGTGAGGACGCTGGCTGCTCCTGAGTAAGGATGCTCAGATGCTCAGGCTATGTTCAGACATGGAAGTACTCAGGACTCAGTACCCTGTTAGCTGGGACCAGTCTCTGTGACCCACCCGGGTGAGGCACAGGGCAGAGGCCCAACCAACAACTGCCAGTGAATGCAGGGAGAGGAGCCACTCCACTAGAGGGCGCTGTCCACCATGCCCAGAAACCCCCGAAGCTCTCAGGGCTCAGGTCTCAGGTCACACAGCCGGGGGCGGCCTCTGTCTCAACTTGGCTGAAGCTGACCCCAAGGGCCACCCCGTACAACCTCCACCCCTCCTCCATGAGCTCGGGAGCCTGTGCGTGTAACGTCCCTGGCGCAGAGTCAGGGACACCAGCGCTCAGGAAGAGGGGTAACATCAGAGACGCCAGGTCCACAGGGTGGGGAGCGGTGCCCGCAGACCTCACCTAACGAAGTCGCCATCGGCCATGCCATAGGTCGTGGCCTGTTTGTTGAGATCTGCCACCTGCTCCTGGTTCAGTTCGTCCACGTCCACCTCCACGTCTGCACCAAGAGAAAGGCTGTCAGGGGCCAAAGCCGAGCAAGAGGATGGGAGGGGCAGCGCCCCAGGACACGGCGGTGGGGGTGCCCACCAGACCTCAGGCCTCTGTGGGTGGGTGGGGGTGCGGACACAAGTCAGCACGTCCTGGTATCCCCAGGCTGGCACAGGGCTCGGCCAGGAGCAAGCACCAGACAGCGGGTGAGGGAGGGGGTGGGGGGACGTGACGCTGTCTCTTATACACATCTTAAGTGTGCTAAAGAAGTCTATATGTCACTATGTCACAGATTAATTTTTATTTTCTTTTGAGAATTACATTTAAACATAATAGGCTTTCTTTAACCTCAGGTATTTTNCTCGGCCAGGAGCAAGCACCAGACAGCGGGTGAGGGAGGGGGTGGGGGGACGTGACGGGGAGGGAGTGATGTACACAGGGGTGTGAACAAGGGTGGCTGAAGATCTAGGTGGGGGGAGGCAGGGGTGCAGGTCTCAGGTATTTGGGAGAGGGATGCTTGATGGCTGAGTGGCAAGTGGGCTTTACACACGTCTGAACAAGCAGCGGACGGGCTGAGAGTGAGCTGGATGAGGCGAGGGGAGAAATGGGTGGCCGGTCTGATCAGTGGGCATTTAGCTGGTGGTGGGCAGTGGGGTGGGGGCTGAGGCCGGCTCTGTAACTGGAGGAACATGTGTTTTCCAGAAGAGAGCGCAAGAGAAGGGCAGGGAGAGACCAAGAGGCTGAAGTTAGAAGAGAACAGAACCAGAGCCCAGGTGGGGGCAGTGTCAGAGGAGCAGAGTCCTAGAAACGAGGAAGGAGAGAGAAACAGCGAGGGAGGCCGGACCAGGGGGACACGAGTGAGACGGAAGGACAGCGGGGGCTGTCTCTTATACACATCTAGATGTGTATAAGAGACAGGCTTTGTTCATAGTCATGCTTCNGGAGAGGCGGGGGCGGGGGGCAGGAGAGGCGGGCTCGTAAGCACGGGCGCCCCGCACAGGGGGAGGGGCGAGACACGAAAATGCTGCCCGGGGACTGTGGATGGGGAGGGCAGAGAGGGGACCCCACCGATGTCGGGGATGACCTCATCTTCATCCGAGTTGCTCTCCTCCTCGGCCGGGGACTCCTCCTCCTCCGGCTTCTCTGTCACCTTCTCCACCTCGGCCACCGTGCTGTCCTCATAGGTGTAGCCAATGGATGCCTTCTTCTCTGCCAGCCTGGCAAGGGGGAGCCGAGAGTCAGGGCCACACCGGGAGGAGGCAGGCCCCAGGCCGAATGCAGCCCAACCAAGCCTCCAGGACCCACACACTACCCTCCTGAGAGCAAAGGCAGCCTGGCGCCCTCAAACGGTCCCTTGGCCTAGAACGCTCTGCAGCCACCTGCCACCAGCCCTTCCCTCTTCCTACAGCTCCAGCGCACCACCCTCCAGAAGTCCTCGTCTGGGGGTGGCGGCCGTCCTCAGCTCCCAGGCCCGCTCACACTGGGTCTCTCCACCGCCATCCCTGACCATGTGTCCTGCAACAGCCGGCCCGAGTTCTCTTGGGTAACAACGCAGCCCAACTGGATGGAGCAGGGGCCTAGGGCATGTGTGCTGCTGAACTCAGCTGACACGCCCTGACGCCATCTCTGTGCCAGCCTTGTCCAAAAACAGGTGGCCGTGAATAAGGGTCAGTCACTGAGACCCTCAGTCACCTCTGTGAGGACTGCGGTGGGGATGGCTTGGCAGCAAGGGCTAAGGAGGCGGCTCCAGGACTGCAGAGCAGTGGAGGGGCTGGACAGGCTGGCAGAGGGATGAGCCATTCCTCAGGGCACACAGCCCGGAGAAGCCCTCTGCAGAGTGGTAGCAGCTGCTGTGGGCCAGACGCTTACTGCCTGGCAGGGGACAAGCACTCCCCCAGCTCCATCTCCTGCAGTCCTGGGGCATCCAAGCAGCGGGCACCGAGGCTCGGAGGGCAGGACTCAAACCCAGGCCCTGGCCCAGTCCAGCTCCTGCCCTCCTAACTGCACCTCCTCCCAACCCAAGGGTGGAAAATGCCATGGAGAGCTTTGTCAGCAACCCATCCCATCCAGCGCTGCCTGCTCCTTGCAACACTGATGAAGCAAGTACCTACTGGGCGCCAGCGCCAGGCCCGGCTCTGGGGACACCGGGCAGACAGAGCCCTGCGGGGGGCACAGTCCTTCCGCCCCCGCAGCCCTCACTGCCCCGGACCCCGACTCACTTCTTCTTCTCATCCTCACTGGGTCTCTGGAGGCCTCCGTACAGCTCGTCGATGTAGATCTGGTACAGGCACTGCTCCTCGGAGACTGGGGTGGGGCAAGAGGCACGTGAGTCAGAGGGGGCTGGGGACACTGGGAATTCACGGGGGACTCAAGAATGCAGTGGGGCTTGGGCAGGTGTGAACCCAGCACGGCTGGCGGCAGGCTCATGGATTCCCAGATAATCACAGCGTGCGTGGTGACGACACAGCAGCTGCAGGAGGGCCCTGGCTGCACCGCTGACTCGCCATGCAACCTTGGGCAAGGACTCGGCCACTCTGTGCCTCGGTTTCCTTCCCTGTAAAACGGGAGGACCACTGGCAGAGGGAATGCCTGGGCACTGCTACAGTTACCACTGTCACACAGACCTTTGACCGGACCCTTCAGAACGACAAACCTATCCTGAGAGCTGGACATCAGTCACCTGGACCCCACAGGCCTGCCACTCTGGGCCTCTGGGCCCCAGTTTAAACTAAGCGAATCTGGGCACTCTCTCAGCTGTAACACCCAACTTGAGGAGCTCAGCGATGTACCAGAGCCCCCTGGTCCATGCGCAGTAAGACACATGCCCAGCTCCAGTGGGACCCTGGACACGTCCCCTTCCCTCGGAGGGCCTCAGCTTTTCTATCTGTAAAGCGAGGTGGGGGGTCTGAGTGAACCCCAAGGTGACACAGCACAGCCATCACTGCAGGCTCCCCCGTTTTGCTGGTGGTCTACACAGCCCCAGCGGAGGGCCCTGGGGTTCTATGCAGGCTTCAGGCTTAGGCAGTCCCATGAGCTGTCTCACGTGAGCTCCAGCCAGGCTGGCCTTCCCTGTCCCCCAGGCCACCCTCCTCCCGTTCCCTCATGGCTGTTCTTATGGCCCGGACAGAGTCGAGAGGCACCTCCCCTCACTGGGAAGCTCCTTCCCCTCCCCACCCCACCCCACCCCACCCCTGTCTCTTATACACATCTCAAGAACCCCACCCCACCCGCCGCTGATCCAGCCTCAGTCAAGAGCCTCCAGGAACAGCATACCATCTGTCGAAACAGTGCCTCAGTTTGTAATGAGCACCCGCTTTCGTGATTACGTGGCTCCCCCACTAGATCCCTCCTCCCAGAAGAATGCCTGACACACTACAGGTGCTCAGGAATTGTATCAATGAATGGATGGATGAAGAGATGGAATCAGGCACAACTAAGGGAAACCCTGGCTCCATCATCAAGCACCCGTGTGGCCTTGGGGGAAGGCAAAAACCACCACCACGTCAGTGACGCTTCACTCCCCTGATGTGAAGGCTTCACTGGTAGCCAGAATTTGAAAATCTCTGCTTTTAAAGATGCTAAACATCTATTTCAGAAACAAAGAAATATGGGGGCAGTGAACCCACAGTGAGGGTGGACTCTGCCAGGCTCTGTGCAAGGGCCCTAAACATCCCTCATGCGAACCCTCACATCACCCTGAGGGACAGAAACCTTCACGCTCACCCTTCTCCAGGAAATGAGACCAGCCAGGCTGAGGGACGAGTGTGTGGCCCTTACTCTCACAGGGGGATCTGGGAGAGAGGCTCTGAGTCCTTCTCAGGAGGTGAGCTACAGTTCAGAGCTGTCTGCAGGAGGCTGCAGTGCTTAAGGGCAGGGTGAGAACCCCAACTCCTTGGAGGGTCCCTCCCAACCCCTGAGCCTCAATGTCCTTATCTGTAAAATGGGGCATCACCCCTACCCTCCTGGGTGATCACACAGATGTACTGCAGTAACAGAGATGAAAAACTCTGTCAGGGTTGGAACCTCCACAAGTCCAGAGCAGGGAACAGCCCCTACACTTGTTTTCTCTTTTGTGAGGTGACAGCTTGGGAAAAGAACCTTGGATATGTATGAACACTTGGCAAGCTGTCAAACTGCCTAAACAGTCATTTAATTTCCTCTTCTGAGCTAACATTCTGACCCATGCAGGTGGGAAAAATACAGCAAAAAAATATGTTCTTCCTATTTCTCCCAGTTTTTTAGGAAAAAGATCACAGAATTAGAGGGTATGGGGTTGTGGAAGTGGTCATCTGGTAGGACCATCTAGGTCAGCAGACATCTCCTGTACCAATTCCAGAGACAGAGGCCCCAAGAGAGAAAAGGGATGGGAACAGAGCAGGTCCATGACAGAGCTGGGACCACACCCAAGGCCCTGGAGTAGAAAGTACTGGGATAACTTTTCTTCCCAGTCTTGTTGCGGTCTTCCAGCCTCCAGGGACTCCTTCCCCGAACCCACTCCCCACACCCCAGGTCACTTACTGCCGGCAAAGTCGTTCTGCACCAGACCTCGGTAGCGCTCGTAGTTACATTTCCGCTCATCCGACTCCTGTTCTGGGGAGCTGTGGGGGAGGACAAGGTCTTGAGATCACAGGGAGCTCCCACCCCAGGCCTGCAGGAAGGCGGATGAGGGGACAGGGGCTGCCCCACGTGCACACCTCCTTCCCTCCCAGGAGGGACGGCCGGCAATCCCGGGGGAGGTGGCTTACATGGTGGTGAGCAGCGGGGGAGTGTAGTCCGGGATGTGGTCCAGGTGGGCGCGGACGTCAAAACGGTCAATCATGTTGTTGGTGTCCCCCTGCCAGGGCATCCTGAAGTGGGAGCAGGGGAGCAAGGCGCCTGGGGTCCCAGTGCCCCAGACACACAGTACCTGCGCCCTACCACCTTGTGCTTGGGAGCCTGGCCCTCAGCCCCTCGGATGCCCAAGCCCGTCCCAGTCTCAGCCCCCACCTCCTGTTCCTTATGCCACAACGCACCCTGAATCTACATTCAGGCTCCTGACCTGAAAGGGCCCTGAGGAAATCGGGGCCCTAGTTTGCAGAACCAAGCAAGAGTGGGACCTTGAACAAGGTCCCATGGGCCACTTGCTAACACCCCAAAACACCCCCTCTGGCAACCAACTCTCTTCTTACCTGGGCCTCTGGCCATGGCCCTGCTCGTCCCCTCTAGGTGCTCCAACCACTACACCATGGGGTCTTCATCCCAAACCCTGCCGTCTCGCCTTAGCTAGTGACCTTTACCCTCCCACTCAGGCCAAGGCTTTCCTGTCTGAGGTGCCACAGGTCTGTCCATACACCAGGTCCCTTTGGACCCTAACCCTCAGCCACAGATACCACCCTCACACCCAGTCTTACATGTTAACGGGGCTCTCCGCGGCCAGGGCAACTGCAGAATCCAGGTGCACCTTGCAAGCTCGACCGTGCACCTGCAGGAACTGGGCTGGGTCCTTCTTCTGTGGGGACGGACAAGATGGAGGCCACCACCCAACTGAGCCCCAAGCCCTGCCACTGCCCACACAGCCAAGTTTAGCAGCAGCTTCACCTCCACGCCAAGCAGGCCGTACTTCTGAGGTAAAAGAACCCGCCAGGGTGTGCAGGCAGCACCAACAGGGCCACCTAGCCTCTGGGGACAGGTTTCCTCTCAAGGTAGCCACAGGAGGCTCTGAGCCAGAGCTCAGTCTTCTTCAGAGCCAGTACCAAGACTGACCTCCCTAAAATATCACTCCCCAACTCTTCACCCCACAACCACCCCAGGGCCACTCACTCAGAGCCAGGTGCAAGCACGTTGGCCAGGAGCAGCCTCGAAGACACCACAATTGCATAAACTCATGAAAAGACGATCAACGTCACTATTCGTCAGAGAAACAGCAATCAGAACTACAAGACACCACCTCACACTCCCTAGGATGGCTAAAGTTGAAAGGACAGGCAACAGCAAGAAACTGACAGGAATACCGAGAAATCAGGCTCTTCAGAAAGTTAGAGAAAGGACTGCCACATGACCCAGCAATTCCACTCCATACCTGAAACAGCTAAGGACAGACACTGAAATATTTGTAACCAACAGTGGCACTGGGCACAACAGCCAAAAAGTGGAAACAATTCAAATGTCCATCAATGCACGACAGAGAAACAAAACATGGCATAGCCAGACAATGTAATATTATTTAGCAGTAAAAAGCAATGAGTACTGATCCATGCTAAAACCTGGATGAGCCCTGCAAACACTACGCTAAGTGAAAGAAGTCAGTCACAAAGGGCCACATACCCTGTGATTCCATTTTTGTGAAATGTCCAGAACAGATGAATCCAGAGAGACAGAAAGTAGATAGTGCTTACCCAGGGTTGTGGGGAGGGGGGAACTAACTGCTACTGGGCATGGGGCTTCTTTTGGCGGTCACAAAGAGTTTCTAAAATTAGACTGTGGAGATGGTTGCACAATCCTGTGAATATACTGAGGGCTTCCCTCGTAGCTCAGCTGGTAAAGAATCCGCCTGCAATACAGGAGACCCCGGCTCGATTCCTGGGTCAGGAAGATCCGCAGGAGAAGGGACAGGCTACCCATTCCAGTATTCCTGGGCTTCCCTTGTGGCTCAACTGGTCAAGAATCGGCCTGCCATGTGGGAGACCTGGCTTCAATACCTGGGTTGGGAAGATACTGAAAACCACTACCTATACAGTATGTGGATTTAGAAAATGTTCTTCCCCTTTTCTTTTTTTGGCCATGCCTTGAGGCACAAAGGACCTTAGTTCCCTGAGCAAGGATAGAACCAGTCGGAGCGTAGAGTCTTAACCACTGGACCACCAGGGAAGGCCTGAGTATGTGAATTGTATCTCAGTAAAGCTGTATTTTTTTAAAAAGGCACCAAGACGGAGGAGACTGGCCCCTGAGTCACCGTTTTCTTCAGAGCCCCTCCCATCCCCTCACCACCTGTTGCTACCTTCCATTCACTTCTCACCCTGGCCTGAGCTCTCCTGTGGGGGTTACAACCCCAAGTGACCATAACTGCAGCAGGAAAGCCTGAAATCTGGCGGAAGCAGCAGCAGCACCCACCACAAGTGCCGGGCCCTGGCTGAGCTCCAGCCCCCTGCCGCGTCAGAGCCATGAGCTGGGGCGCTGGTGCTCCCCACGAAACCCTGACCAAGCTCCCCTCCCCAGACTCCAACCACCCTCCATCCCGAGCTCCCTGCCCCGCCACCGTCCCTGACCACTCAGCAGCCTCCTCTCCCCAGCTCGGCTCCTTGACCTCTGCAGCTCCTTTTCCACAGAGCAGCCTGAGGTGGTGTTAAAACGTATTAGGCCCTGTCCCTGTGCGCAGAGCCTGGCCCGCTCCCCTGGCCCGCTCCCTCCTGGCCTTCTCTGACTGCTCGGTGCGGGCTCCCCCAGCCCGCCTAGCCCCGTCCCACACCGCCCACCGGCCTCCACGCCATAGAACAGCCCTGCTCTTGCACGTCTGTCTCCTCACTTATTTCCGATTTCCTTCCAGCCGCCCTCCTTGTCAGGTCTATCTAAACAGCTCCCCCAGCCCTTGACTGACCCTAGCTCCTTACTCTACCCTATTCTCTTCAGGGCACCGCCCATCACCTATCACCTGTCACCCCCCGCCAACTAGAACGGGCAGGACCCGTCTTGTTGTATTCCGAGCGCCCAGGGCAGGGCCCAGGAACACTGGCCGAAGGAAACAGAACGCAGCCTCACTCACAGATGCGGAGCTTCAGCCCAAGACTGAGAAGACCATCAGCCTCGAGCTCTAGAGAGCCTGCACTCCCTCATTCAGCCTCCAGCTCCCACCCCAACCTGGTCAGCAGGAGCTGAGGACACTCACCGATGACCACAGCGGCCACTGGGCTGCTCCCTGTCCTGTGCGCGCTGGCTCCACCCACAGGGTGGCGCTGCTGCGACCCAGCGCCTCCTCCCGCACCTCACCTGCCTCCCTCAGTCCCTCATCTCAGGCCTCGACCGCCCCAGGCCAAATGCTCGGCTCCCACACCCAAGACACACAAGGGACTGTTTGCAGGATGGACTTTGGCCTGTACCAAGAACTCACTGGACCAGCACCAGAGAAACAAAAAGGCACTGGGCGGGGAGTTAAGACTTGGGTCCCTGGCCTGGCTCTGTTGGGAGCTTCAGGAAAAGTCCCTGAACCACACTAAAAGCCAGGTGCATTATGTATACCTCAAACTTCTCAACCGTGGGAGGAAGGTGCTACTCCTACCCCACGTCCCAGATGAGGAAACTGGTGCTCAGAGTGGGGAGGCTCACTCGCTCCAGATCACACCAGTCACAAACAGAACTAGGATCTGAGCCCAAACAGGCCTAACTCCAAAATTCACTTTTTTTCTAAAATAATTATTTTGGTCATGGGAACAAGCATACAAGTAAAATCTACTAACCTAGCCACTTTTAAGTGCACAGTAGAGTAGCATTAACTGTCTGCACCTTGCTGTGCCCCGGATCTCTAGACCTTCGTCTGCAAAACCGAAACTCCACACCTGCTGAACAACTACTCTCCTTTCCCCTCCCCCAATTCCTGACAACCATCTTTTTCTGTTTCGAAGGGCCTGACTGCTTCAGATACCTCATAAACATGGAATCTCGCAGGGTTTGTCTTTTTGTGACTGGCTTATTTCACTGGACATAAAGTCCTCCAGGTGCCTCTATGCTGTAGCCTGTGACAGAATTCCCTTTCTTTCTGTGGCTCAGTAATACTCCACTGCACGTACAGGCTGCTTTTCTTTACCCATCCATCAGCTGCTGGACATTTACGTTGTTTCCACATCTTGGCTATGGTGAAACAAACTCCAAACAAACATGTACAAATCCTTCAAGAGCCAAAATCTATTTTTAACCACTGGACCATTACGTCTCCAGGATCAAAGAGGGTCAGACAAGTTCGTGGTCTTTCTCTTACTCATTCAACTGTGAAGCAGGGACCCACTCTGAGCAAGGCCTTGTGCTAGGGCCACAGCTGTGACTGAGACAGTCAGCCGTGTCCCCACGGCTCACAGTTTATTGTGGGAGACAGACCTGGGCCCCACAGTGACGACTTAAGACTGAGCAGTGCTGGGATGGGGGAGCCAGGGGTTGTATTGCTCAGCCCGCTGGGGTCAGCCTGGGGCCTCCTGGAGGAGGAGATGCCAGAGCTGAGATCTGTTTTATTTCCCACTTTCACATCAACATGGAATTCTGTTTCTATATCCAAATCACTAATTAGAAGAAAGTCGACAGGGACAGGAACAATGACGGAACCAGGGACAGGAAGGGAGAGAGAGCAGGCACCAAGGGCAGATCAGGAGAAGAGAAATCAGCTGTCTGGACACACGGGCCCAGTCTGCCACAGCCGACCTCTGCTTCCTCAACATTGGCCTCAGCTGCCTCTCTCAGGGGGAGAATAAGATGAGAGACCCACGTGACAGCCCCATCCTCTCCTCAAAGCTGCCACTGTCCACAGCTTGGTGGCTCTGATCTGAATGCTGATCATGTTCATGTTCGGGGACAACAGCTGCTTGTACAGGCTTGCACCACAACGCACCCCACAGACACTGTTCTATTCTTGAAGCTCTTCCCTGTCACCCAGTGAGAGGAGCTGGTTGTCACCACTGTCCCAAGGGGGAAAACAAAGCTCAGCGAGCTCTATGGCTCACAAGGACGAGAGCCTTCTGAGTGACCCCACTCCGGCCTTCTTTCCTCTACTCCATCCATCCACCTGGATGCGATTCCAGCTCTACTTGGTAATAATAACCTCAGCACCAAGAAGAGCTGGCATTTACTGAGCAAGTTAGCCTGGGCAGGTCGGCCCTCGAGAGTCTCTGTTCCCAATCTCACCGAATACTCTGGTACCCTGGGAGGGAGGTACCCCTATCCCCACCATTTGTGACAGCCCATTAGTTGGCAACCAACATCCACTGCCCCTTCCTCCACAGTAATGAGACTCCTAACATAACCGGCACAAGGCCCCCCAGAATACAGGGTATGCCGCTCAGCCTTTCTGGCAGCTCTATGTGACCAGGGGCTACTTTCCGGCCATGAGGGTACGAGTGGATATACCACATGCAAACATTTAGAAACTTTCTTAACAACTGATATGAGCCCATTGGCCTCTTCTCTCTCCCTGCTGAATGGAATATAAAGACATGATGGCTAGAGCTTGAGCAGCCCTCTTAGACCTTAAGAAAACACTGGCAAGAGAAGCCACTCACAGCTGAATAACAGTTCCCTGAGCAGGACTGGCCACCTCTGGGCTTTTATGTAAAAAGGAAATAAACATCTGTCTTCAGTGAAGACATGATGAAACGGAGACGCGTGTCAAGAGCTTAGCACAGTGCTTAACACACAAATGCTCAATAGCATTACTACTGTTATGAGCAAAGCTTTAACACAGGGGTCAACACCCATCTCCCAGGCCTGCTGCAAGGACCAGAAACAACGCGCCATAGTAGCAGGCGTGGGGTCTGGTGCACCCCGAACCCTTAATGAGTGGCAGTTACTCAGCCCTGAACGCTGACAGCGTTCCTGGCATGCTGCTAGGGCCTCAACTATAACCAACACAGACCCAGGCCCTGCCCTTGTAGTCACGTCATAGTTATTCCAACACCACTGGAGACAAGCTCTCAGAGATTCCTCTCCTAGGATAACAGCAGCCTCTGTTTCATGGGTGATTGTGGGGACTCAAAGAAATCATGCATCTGAAGTTCTCCTCATAGAGCCTGGAGCCTGAGAAGGATCAATTAAAATGGCAACTGCTATTATTATTGTTTTATTCATCTAGTCTTTTAAACCACGTTGGGCTCAAGCTTGGAAAGCAGTAGCATGACCCAAATAAACCTAGTCCCCAGTCTCACAGAGCTGAAAATGTGTGTTAAATTCCACAAAGGGGAAAAACAAGAAGCATAACAGCATTTATAGGGGACACTGATTGAGTATGAAGGATGAGGGAAGACTTCCCTGAGGACCGAGATGTGAGAGATGAGCAGGAGCTAACCTAGTAGAGGAAAAGCTCACACAAAGCCCCTATGGCTAGAGAGAACTATATAATTTTGGGAGGTAAACTGGTAGCTCTTTACACAGCTTTTTTTGCTAGAAAAAGTAGCCCCAGATAGTAGGGAGGCCAGATGACACGAGCAAAGGAATAAGGCAGAAAGCAGAGTAACCTGAGTCTGGAGGAGGTGGTAAAAGCTAGGCCATGCATGGTCTTAAAGGCTATCATGAGGAGCCTGGCACTAAAGAGTCACAGAAAAGTTCTGAGTAAGAGAGGGGCAGAGTCAGCTTTATGCTTTAGAAAGACCTCTCTGGGGACTTCCTTAGTGGTCCAGCAATTAAAACTCCACACTCCCAATGCAGGGAGCCCAGGTTTGATCTCTGGTCAGAGAACTAGATCTCTCATGCCAACCCCCAGTGCACCCAGTAAGTATTTTTTTTAAATAACAGTAATTCCATCCCTTATTTAAAAAAAAGAAAGACCTCTCTGGCTTCTCTGAGGAGGGTGGATTAGAAGCGGCAGGACTGGAAGCCAGAACACCAGGGAGGAGCCTGCAGCAGTGATGCAGTAGTAAATGAAGATGTCTATATAAATACCATCTCACAGAAGATCGGAACCTAGTGTGCCAATGCCATTTCGAGCTGGGGTCTCAGGAACAAGTAACAGTTAAAGAACTGAGAGGAGGCATTAAAGGCTCAATACCCAGTGGCGGCAGAGATGGAAAAAAAGGCCAACGGAGCTACCTCAGGCTGAAGCCCAGAGGCCAGACCACAAGGGCCTTTTAGGTCACAAGATGGAGTGTGCTCTTCTCTCCAAAAGCAACTGAAGCATCTAACGGGGAGAAATGGTCAGAATTCACTCAGTGAATACTGACGGTGCTCCTTCCGGGTGCTCAGTCAAACCTTAAGAAAGGCTGAGCTCCTCTGAGCACTGTGAACACAGGAATAATAAGCAAGACAGACAACATTCCGGAGGTGGCCAATCTTATGTCTGAAGTGCTACAAAGACTTCCCTCCTCCGTGCCAACACCAGACACCATAGCATGTGACAATAAACAAAATACCTCAGTTCCCCGCCCCCACCCCCAATGATTATGCTCTGGAGGAGAGGATGGCAACCCACTCCAGTATTCTTGCCTGGAGAATCCCTATGGACAGAGGAACCTGGTGGGCTACAGTCCACCAGGGTGGAAAAGAGTTGGATGGGACTGAGATACTCAGCTCAGCACAGCACAGCATAGCACATGATTACGCTCAAAAAATGGACATTCTCTTGAGAAAACGGGTATCCCCTCTTAGCATATTTCCAAGCCCGGTGGTACCAGGATAACCAGGGCTCCGCCCTCTCACAGAGCTCCCAACCCAGATTAAAGGTCACTTACGATCTTTTCATAGTACTCCCTGCGCCGCTCTGCCCTCTTTTTGTAGTCGACCATCATGCCTCGAAGTTTCCGCTCATGTTTCCGAGCCTCGTGCCACATTGTGGTGAGGCCAAGGCTGGGGCCTCAACCTGAGGGATTAGGGAAGGGGTGTCAGATGGGGTTAAAAAAAAAAATACGGGCACAATCATCGTTACCTAACAAGTTGATAGAGTTAATCCTGAACATCAGCTTCAGGGAGGGTAAGTGAGGCTGCAGAGCTGTGCAGCAGGATACACTCGGGTGGATCCTGGGCAAGTCTGATAAAGTACCCTGGGCATTCTGAACCCCCCACCCCCACTCCCGTTGATTCTGGAGTGAGCAGCCCAGCGAAAGTGGTACCCTGTGTTGAAGGAGGAGGAATCAAGGATGAAAGGTTCAAGGATGAAAGGAGTGAGTTTGAAGTAAGATCTGGAGGAAGAACATGAGCAGCTGGGGTTGGGAGGTCAAGGGAGAGGAAGGGATGAAACGGCGACCACCAGGTGGGCCGTGGGTGGGGGGTGGGTCTGGGTACCAGAGGTCTGGGGATGAAGGCAGGTGGACGAAGAGAAGAATCTTTTTATGGGAAAAGGGTAGTGGTGTGGAGGTCGGGGTCGAGAGCGGGTGAAGGGCGTGGATGGTGGTGGATGTCCTCCCGAAACTTGCGGGAGGAGGGGGCAGGAGGCAGCGCCGGGGGGAAAAGAACGGAGCGCTGCTGAGGTCTAAAGCAGGACTCTAAACTGGGGGCGGGGGGAGGGTACAGAGGCTGAGGGAGGCGGAGCGAGCTGACAGGAGCGGGTGGGCTGCGTTCAGGGGCAAGCCTGGAGGACCGGGCTCGAGCACCCGGTCTGGGCCTGAGGGATCGGGCCAAGTTTTTCTGACAAGGGGGCGGGACCTGTGGCAAGCTGCAGGGTCCGACGCGGCGAGTTCTGGCCGACGGCGGAGGCAGGGCGCGGCCTGAGGCACGGCAGGCCGAAGGGGTGCGGGGCGGGCGGCCCTCGGGGCCCGGGCCGAGCGGAGTCTCACAGTAGATCGCGGAGAAGCCGAGGCAAGGGCGAAGTTGGGCTGACGTAGGCCCGAGGCCAGCAGGTCACCCGCTGCCCGCACTCACCGGCCNAAAAGAACGGAGCGCTGCTGAGGTCTAAAGCAGGACTCTAAACTGGGGGCGGGGGGAGGGTACAGAGGCTGAGGGAGGCGGAGCGAGCTGACAGGAGCGGGTGGGCTGCGTTCAGGGGCAAGCCTGGAGGACCGGGCTCGAGCACCCGGTCTGGGCCTGAGGGATCGGGCCAAGTTTTTCTGACAAGGGGGCGGGACCTGTGGCAAGCTGCAGGGTCCGACGCGGCGAGTTCTGGCCGACGGCGGAGGCAGGGCGCGGCCTGAGGCACGGCAGGCCGAAGGGGTGCGGGGCGGGCGGCCCTCGGGGCCCGGGCCGAGCGGAGTCTCACAGTAGATCGCGGAGAAGCCGAGGCAAGGGCGAAGTTGGGCTGACGTAGGCCCGAGGCCAGCAGGTCACCCGCTGCCCGCACTCACCGGCCCGTCGCCGCCTCCCACCGCTGCGCCCGCGCGCGACCCGCACCGGAAGCGGAAGTGGGAGGCTGAAGGACGGGGCGGGGAGCGGCAGAGGCACTTCCGCCGACTCGAGGGGCGGGAACTAGGTTGGACAGGAGAGTGAGCGGAAGGGCGGGGCTTGAGGAAATCGGAGAGGCGTAGGCGGAGCCTGGAGACTTCGTACTTAAGTGTGGGGGTTGTTCCTCCAGCGAAGAGACGAGATCCCCCAGGAATCAAAAGCTCATCTTTATTAGAAAGACTGAACAACCAACCTACCCCGCCCCCACCTTCAAGCCTGGGGAGGGAGGATGGGGGATCTGCACCCTCCTCCCATATATACACAACAGAATCCCCCTGGAGAAGGTGCCCCTGCTTGTGGGGGCTGAGACAGCAGCTTTAACAAGCTAGTGCTTGAGAGCCAAGCCCCCTTTCCTCTCCAGACTGTTTTCTCATTTGTAAATTAGCTCAAGAGAAACCGGTGTTACGGAGTTTCTCCCCAGCGCTGAAGATGTTCGACTAAGAAGGACGAGGACGTCGGAAGACTGACCAAGGCCCGCCCCAGGGGATGGGGGTGCTGGGTATCCCGATTGGGAGGCCACCACCCTCCCGACCCAGCGCTTTTCCTCCAGCGCCGCGGGGCTACGTGGCCTCAGGGCCCGGGGACAGGAGGCCACCCCCAAAGCCGGCCTCACGGTACTGGTTGGGGAACATGTTGCTGCCCACGAGGCTGGCAGTGCCTCCGTCCCCGGGGCCCGGGGCCTGGTACGAGTCCAGCGTCAGCGGCTCGGGGCCGGGGGGCTCCCCGACCGCAGCCCCTGCACCGCCGTTGCCCGCGACAGCGCTGGTGAGTGGTGGCGCTGGGGGCAACATGTCCAGCATGGTCAAGAGCGTGGGGGCAGCGGGGTCGTAGGGAAAGCCGTCGTCCAGAAGGTCCGGCCCGCCGGGGGGTTCCAGGCTGGGGAGGGATACGGTGCCCGGGAAGAAGTCTGTGTCGGGTAGCAGCATTGACGGCGGGAGGTACGGTCCTGCAGGGATGAAAAGAAAGAAGGAAGCATGGTGGGCTTTTAGGGTCGACCTCCCGCCAGCTCAAATGCCGGGTCTGTGGCTAAATAGTTTATTTATCATGTGGCCTCCTATAACGCCAGGGAGAACTCTGAGTAGGGACTATCACCATTCTCTCTTCTTTTATTTACAATAATTTTTTTTGAGGTATAGTTGATGAACAGTATTATACGTTTCAGGTGTACAAACAACGTAGTGATTCACAATTTTTTAAGGTTATACTCCACTTATGTGTGTGTGCTTTATCGTTCCGTTGTGTCTGACTCTTGGCGACCCCATGGACTGTAGCCCGCCAGGTTCCTCTGTCCATGGGATTCTCCAGGCAAGAATACTACAGTGAGTTGCCATTACCTTCTCCAGGGGATCTTCCCAACCCAGGGATTGAACCCAGGTCTCTTGCATTGCAGGTAGATTCTTTACCATCCAGGCCACCAGGGAAGACCATACTCTTCTTATAGTTGTTATAAAATATTAGCTATATTCCCTGTGCTGTATTCCCTGTCCTTGTTGCTGATTTATTTATACATCGTAATTTGTACCTTTTAATCCCCATCCCTGTATTTCCCCTCCCCCTCCCCTCTTCTCACTGATAACTGCTAGCTTGCTCTCTATGTCTGTCAGTATTTCTTTTTTGTTATATTCACTTTTTTTTATGATTCCACATATAAGTTACATCCTACAGTATTTGTCTTTCTCTGTCACTAAACATAATACTCTCCAAGTCCATCCATGTTGTTGCAAATTACAGGGTTTTTTTATGATTGAATAGTAATATATTGTGAGGAGGGCATGGCAACCTACTCCAGTAATCTTGCCTAGAGAATCCCATGGACGGAGGAGCCTGGCAGGCCACAGTCCACAGGGCTGTATACAGACAGACAAAACAAGCGACTAAGACGCAGCAGTAATCCATTGTATATATACAACACCACATCTTCTTTATCCATTCATTTACTGAAGGACACTTAGGTTACTTCCAGTTCTTGGCTATTGTAAACAATGGTGCTATGAACTTTGGGGTACATGTCTCTTTTCAAATTAGTGTTTTCGTTTTATTTGTTTTGGATATACACTCAGAGTGGAATTGCTGGGTCATATGGTGTTTGCAAATGATATGACCAGTACAGGGTTAATGTCCAAAATAAAAACAGCTCAAAGGGAAGTCACACAGTCGTGTCCGACTCTTTGCGACCCCATGGACTGTAGCCTACCATGTTCCTCCGTCCATGGGATTTTCCAGGCAAGAGTACTGGAGTGGGTTGCCATTGCCTTCTCCAGAGGATCTTCCCGATCCAGGGATCTTATAGATAAGGACAGTCCTTATCCTAAATCCCATTGCATTTGTGCATAACAGGAGAGTTAGCCTATCCCTTCCTGAATTAAAACTAGAAAAACAGCTCATACAGTATTAAATAAACAATACCCCAACTAAAAAAATGAGCAGAACTGAATAGACATTTTTCTAAGGAAGACATGCTGTTGGCCAACAGTCACATGAAAAGATGCTCAACATGGTTAATCATCAGAGAAATGCAAATAAAAACCACAATGAAGTATCACCTCACACCTGTCAGAATGGCTGTCATCAAAAAGACATAAATAACAAATGCTGGTGAGGATGCAGAGAAAAGAGAACCCTCATACATTGTTGGTGGGAGGGTAAATTGGTGTGGAAAACAATTTGGAAGTTCCTCAAAAAACTAAGAATCATTCTTATTTAATAAGGAAACAGGCTAAATAACTTGCAGTCCACAGGTGAGTTGTGGAACCAGGGCTGAAACTGTGCTCCTATAATGCTAGTGAGTTTTCCTCAAGAATGAGGAAGAAAAGGATGCTCCAAAGCCCCCCAGCGTATAAAGACAACCCAAAAGGTGAAATCTCCACACCATTGGAGACCCAAGGAAAAATATCAAGTCCCAAAATTGTAAGGTAAAATGGTAAGTGTCATTGTGGAAGTCTTTTTGAGACAACACAAACCTCACCAGCAAAGACTGACTACACTTATTTTAGGAGGAGTCACAGTGCTGCTGGAACTCTATTTCCCAGTTTCCCTGGTAGCTTGATGTGGACATGCATGTGACCAAGTGCTGCTGGCTGAAATGTGGGCATGACGGCTGGAGCTGCAACAGCCATTCTGCACCATGAGGTGAAAACTATGAGCTGAAAATGGCAGGAGCTTGGGTCTCCGATGATCATGCAGCCACTAAACCATCTGTGGACCACCCACCCCTAGACTGTGTTTGTGTGAGAGGAGAAATAATGTCCTATCCTATTGAGGTTCCTGTTATTTGGGGGTTTGCTGTGAATTCAGTTAAACACGATCATAACAAATGCAGGTGGCATTCCTGGTTTCTGGCAAGTTCCTAATATCTCCTGGGCACCAAATCCTATACTAAATAACTGTGCATAGTGGCCTGACTAAATTCTGGAAGGAACCCCGAGAAGGAAGATCTCCATCTGCAAGTTAAGTAAACTGAGGCCCAAAGAGATTGCACAGGGACTTCCCAGTGCAGTGGTTAATCCACCTTCCAATTCAAGGGACACAGGTTTGATCCCTGGTTCAGGAACTAAGATCTCACATGCCTCAGGGCAACTAAGCCCATGCACCACAAATATGTTTCTAGACCCCCCACACCACAGCTAGAGAGAAGACCTTGTACTTCAACAAACAGCCCACATGACACACAGAAATATCCCACTTGCTGTAACTGAGACCCAATGCAGCCATAAATGTACATATTTTTTAAAAAAGGTCACACAGTGGCTTAATTATGGCCTTGAATTCAAACCCAGTCTGATTGCAGAGGCCAGGCTCCTAACCATTCCACTCTAGTCCCAGGGCAGCTTTGCCAAAGGAATGAGAGGGGAACTTTAGATACTGGGAAATTGGGGTGATGGAGCAGGTGAAAGAATTACTAAGTGGCTAATGATGAGGGACTTCAGGGTCAAAGGTTGAGGAAATGGACTAGGACTGGGGGTTTCTAGGGGCAGAGGTCTTGGGCGTTGGTTAGAGGGTGCTGGGGGACAACAGATGACACTTGAAACCTTCGGGTGAGATTGGCTGAGACTGACAACTCCAGCAGACTCTGGCTGGTAGCTGGGCTCCTGGGGTAGCTGGGGCGCTGGGGACAGTGTTGTTAGAGCTAGCGGTCAGCGAGTGGGGAGGCTTTGGATAGCAGCCAGACAGGGTTACAGTTCATGGGATCTGGAGGCTGGCCTGTGAGTTGAGATGAGGGCCATGGTAGAAGAGGTCAGAGGGTGACTGAATCCAAGGCTGGCTAACTCTGACACCACCTCCATTTATCCATCATCTACTCCCGACTCCTGGTTTCACATGTATCATCACTAATCTAAACCTGTGCCCATGGGTGGTGATCCAGTCCATGGCTAAGACTCCATGCTCCCAATGCAGAGGCCCTGGGTTTGATCCCTAGTCAGGGAAATAGATCCCACATGCCGCAACTGAGAGTTCGCATGCTGCAACTAAAGACTCCACGTGCCATAGAAAAGATAGAAGATTCCACGTGCTGCAACTAAGACCTGCTGCTGCTACTGCTGCTAAGTCACTTCAGTTGTGTCCGACTCTGTGTGACCCCATAGGTGGCAGCCCACCAGGCTCCCCCATCTCTGGGATTCTCCAGGCAAGAATACTGGAGTGGGTTGCCATTTCCTTCTCCAGTGCATGAAAGAGAAAAGTGAAAGTGAAGTCGCTCAGTCTGTCCGACTGTTAGCGACCCCATGGACTGCAGCCCACCAGGCTATTCCGTCCATTGGATTTTCCAGGCAAGAGTACTGGGGTGGGGTGCCATTGCCTTCCCCAAACTAAGACCTACTGCAGCCTAAATAATTAAAATTTTTAATAAATGAGAAGTAAATTAACTTTTGCCCAGGTGTAACTCCCCGCTCCACCACGGACTGGGCTGTGTGACCTTGGGCAAGAGATGTCACCTCTCTGGGCCTCAAGTTTTTCACCAGTAAAATGGGACTGGGGCATGGGGGGAGATGACAGCACCCACCCCCCACCCCCCAGAAGGACGGCACAGATTAAATGAACACACACAAAGCAGTTATGCTCAGAGTGTCTGTAAAAATAAATACAGTAACATTTAAAAGGCCAATGAGGTAGGTATGTGGTGATACTTTTCAGAGGAGCCCTGAAGCTCTGAGAGGTAGAGCAACTTGATGAAGGTCACACAGCATGTAAATGGCCAAGTGGAGATCAGAGCCTCTGGACACTTCTTTCCACTTTATGTTGCTGGTTAAGTGGTGAGGCACTGGCCATGTAGGAGCTCTTGGGGGGCCCGAAGAGGCTAGAAAAGCGGGGCTGCAACACCCCCCCCAGCCCAACTCGAGGGCAGGGGCTTGCACTGAACCAACACCCACCTGAGCCATGGCTAGGAAGGAATTGATCCAGGAAGACTGGTTTTTTCCTCCGTCGTTTGCTCTCAATGCCATGGGGATCTGAAGGAAGGCAAAGATGAGGACCCCTGGATCCACCAGTCCCTCCTCCCCAACCTGGGGGGGTGGGCAGGGCGGTGGGGTCAGTCAACCCCTCCCAGGGACCTGGAGAGGGACATCAAAAGGGGCAGAGGGGACACACCAGAGCTATTCAGCTCCCCAAGGACGTCAGGCAGCCCCCGTTTCCGCTTCTTGTCCACGCCATAGCTGTCTGTTCAGGAGATACCAGAGGCATACAAAATAACCCATGAAAAATAAGAATTAATTATAGAAACCATTTGGGAAGTTGTTGAGCTGTTCTGGCTTTTCCCCAACCAATGTATACAGATGTCCATATCTTAGAATAAAACCCAAATTACTTTTAACCCCATTGGAACATCCCAGGCATAACTCTGCCCCAGCGCCTTTGCACTTGCTGTTCCAGCTACTTAAAACACTCTTCCTCAACTCATCACTTTTCTGGAAAACTGCTTAGTCACCCTCCTGTCCTCAGGGCAGCTACCCCCTCTTCCAGGAAACCCTCCCTGAACTCTAAGGCTGGGTCAGTTGCCCTACTCTGCGAGAGGAATTCTAGAAGCAAGTCCATCCCAGCCCTGCCCACTCTGGCTGTCACTGTATGGGAATAGATCTGTCCCCCCCCACCCCCCCATCCCTACAGGACGATAAGCCTCATAGCACAAGGCTGGGGCTATCTCTGATACCACTGTGTTCCCAGCAGAGGGCCAGGCATGAGCAGCTGTGCTGAGAGGAGAAATTATTAAATAATCCCCAAATGTCACGAGATGGGTACTGTTACTATTTCCATTTTGCACAGGAGGAGTCTGAGACTAGGAGAAGCCAAGGTCACACAAAGCCAGTAAGCAGACCGGGATTTGAACCCCAGTCTGTGCAACTCAGAGCCTGCATTCTACTTCTGCCTCTTCCCCTTTCCCCTTTGGGTCATCCCAAGCAAGGCCAAAGACCTGGTCTCTGGGGCAGTGGGTCACCCTGGGTTGTGGTGGTTACCATGGTCCCGAGGCAGGTAGGTGAAGGGCAGGGGCTCACTGCAGACCCCATCAGTAAGCCGCTGCAGAAAGACGTTCACTGTCACAGGTTCAACGATCTCCAGGTCCTCGTAGGGTGGTGTCTTGAACACAATGGCAATCTGGCGGTGCACGTCGGCCTGGGAGAAGTCAGCCCGGCCTTCCCAGGAGGCTCTGCTGAACACCACCGATATATCCTCTGGCAGGAAAGTGGGGGCGTCAGCTGAGCCAAGACACTTGGTCCACCAGAGACCCAACTCACTCAGCCTCCCCCAAAATCAACACAAGTATTTCTAAGAATAAAACTAATTATGCGTGCATGCATGCTAAGTCACTTCAGCTGTGTCTGACTCATGGATCGTAGCACACCAGGCCTCTGTCCGTGGGATTCTCCAGGAAAGAATACTGGAGTGGGTTGCCATTGCCTCCTCCAGGGGATCTTTCCAACCCACGGACTGAACCCACATCTCCTGAGTCTCCTGTATTGGCAGATGGGTTCTTTGGCACTAGCGCTACCTGGGAAGCCATATATGTGTACACATATTGAGGCTTTATATGTGTTGGACACACAGAGATTACCTCTAAGACATACAACAGTTCTAGGAAGCCCATGATATTGAGGAGAAAGCAAAGGCACCAGGAGATTAAGCCACTTGTCCAAGGTCACATGGTCAACAAGTGGTGCAGCCAAGATGGGAATCCGGGCAAGCAAGAGCTCTTTAGCACTAGCTCCTAGGACCTGGGGACGTTACTGATATTTCTGGGCCCAGTAATCACCCTAAAGAGGGAAAGTCATAGCACTCACCTCATAGGAGTTGTTAGAAGGATTTTAAATGAGTCATTCCAATAAAAGGGCTTAGAAGAGGACTTAACATAATAGGTGATCAATCCTTGTTAAGTACGATGGCTTTTATAAGCATTATGTAAAATATTAGCTCCAGGTCTGGAACTCAGAAAATCCTCAGTAAATGCTACCTCTTTGTGATGTGGCTCTTAGGTACTTGGGATCCCATCTCATCCTAATACCAGCTCATTTTAGGGGTTGAGGAAACCGGCTCAGGGTACTGAAGTCACCTGGCCAAAATCAGCCAGTGAGTCAATGATGGAATAGAACTAAAATCTACCTTGAATCATTTATCTGGGGCAGGATCAGTTTTTCTGCCCTAACCCCATTTCCCAGGCTCCTAAGAATCTCCTTGGCCTTCCTCAGATCTCAGCTCAAATGCCACCTCCTCCAGGAAGCCTTCCCAGATGCCTGGACCATATCTGATCTTCCTGTTGTTCAGTCTCAGTACTGTGTCTTCTTCCCTATCAGCATTACGCACATTTATAATTTGTATTTCTTTCCCTACCTCTCATTGAACTGAGAGCCCTGTCAGGGCAGAGTCTGGACTTGTCTCAGTCACTGCTATGTCCCAGCACTGCCTAGCACAGAGGCCAGCATAGAGGAGCCACCCAATAACCATTTGCTCTTTCAAAAACAAAAACAAAAACCCAGACTTCCCTGCTGGCACAATGGATAAGAATCCACCTGCCAATGCAGGGGGACATGAGTTCGATCCCTGGTCTGGGAAGGCCCCCACATGCTGCAGAGCTGAGCCCGTGCCCTAGAGCCTGCACGGTGCAACTAGTGAGCCGGGGGGCTCCAACCACTGACGCATGTGCGCACCTGGCGCCTATCCTCCGCAACAAGAGAAGCCACCGCAGAGCGAAGCCCGCGTATCGCAACGAAGCGTAGCCCCTGCTCGCCACAACTAGAGAAAGCCCACGCAAAGCAGCAAGGGCCCAGAGCAGCCAAACACGAACACATAATGAAAATTTTTAAAGCCCAGTTTGAGAAAGGGGTTTTGCATTTGAATGGATGTGACTCAAGTGGAAACCTCCTCCATTTTCGCCATCTGGAGCCCCGACCCAACTGTCATAAAGCATTTATTTATACAACTCCACGATTTTAATACCAGAGTCGTTCCCCAAAGTTCCTGATGCCAAGGTCTGCCCAGCACTCAATGCTGGCTAGTATAAACAGGCCTCCTTCTCTCTTCATGAATGAGTGAGTGGGTGTGTGGGTGGGTGACTCAGTGAGTGAGTGAATCAATGGGCAATATCTGAAACCAGAGTTCTGGACCCTTCTACTAGGCTCCCCTGGTTAATCAGCTATTCCTCACTGTCTCAGTCTCTGCAAGCTGGCAGACCCCACTCTGCCCGCTCACTGCCCCAGGCCCCTCACCTTTCTGCACCTTGTCGCACAGTAGGTAGAGCTCCTCGCCACCCGTGCATGGCCCACTCTCCTTGTTGATTCGGCAAATCCGTAGCTCAGACGTGTTTGTAGACTCTGGGAAAGAGGAGAGGAAGACACACAAAGGAAAAAAAAAAAAGAATTTAGTCATCAAATCCTTAGCAGGAACCCAGTGGGTGCCCACTCAGGATGTGGAGAGGTGGGAAATGGACAAGCCAGGGTATCTGATATTTTTGGAACCTGTGCTGCAGGTGGAAAAAAGAAGATGCCCGGGATGGAGGGGTTAATGGACATCCCATGAGTCCTCTGCACTGAGGTCTAGTGAGCTCCCATCTCTGTCATGGGGATCGGATAGGTCAAAGCCCACTGGTAGCTAAGTGGGGACCATGTGCCCTAGACCTGGCCAATCAAAGCATCACCTCCTCCTGGCCACAGCTGATTGGTCAGAGAGGAGAATGTGAGTAAAACTAAGCCAATGAGAGACAGCCCTGGGACTTTGAGCAAAAATATTGGGTAAGAGGACTTCCCTGGCGGTACAGGGGATAAGAATGTGCCCGCTGATGCAGCGGACACAGGTTCAATTCCTCGTATGGGAAGATTCCACATGCCACGGAGCAACTAAGCCTGAGCTCTAGAGCCTTTGAGCCACTATGACTAAGCTCACTTGCCACACCTGCTGAAGCCCAAGTGCCTAGAGCCTACACACCTCAATAACGAGCAGCCCCCACTCACCGAAATTAGGGAAAGCCCGCATGTGGAAAAAAAAAAAAAAGAAACTGGGTAAAAGAATCTCTCTTCAGGAGCGGGAGAAAAGTTCCAGGCTGGTAGGACATAAGACTAGAGCTTTGTACAGTTATTTTGCCCCTGCCTGGGAGGGCCCTGCTAAGAGTGACTCTAACATGAAGGAAGCATGACTGAGAGATGGAAAGAAATAGACCCCCAATGACATCACTGAGCGCCTGGATATATACAAACCTGAATTGTATTACCTCTGGATATTTTTAGTTAACGGAACAAACATTTTTTTTTTTTTCCTCATGTGAGTTGGGATTCTATCTCTTGCATCCATAAAAGCCTGGATTGAATGAATATTCCCTGCCCATTTTGATGTTTGTGGCAGTCACTGTAAGTGGGCTAAAATCTAACAGCCATTCCTAATCTTCTCTTCTATGCGTGTACCCCTCGATAGAGGATGAAAAATCTAAATATATGCTTTCTCAGACTGCTCTGCAACTAAAGGTGGCCATGGAGCCAAGTTCTGGCCTATGAGACATAAGCAGATGCCTATCAGGGTGATTCTGAGAAATGTATTATTTTCTGTAAAAGAGAGAAATCATTACTTATGCTGCCTCTTCCCAAGGACTGCGTCGTATAGTTGTACTGATTGTGCTTTCTACAACACCAGAAGGCCCCATTTCCACAGGCTACTTAGTAAACGTTGACCTCTAGAGGTGGGCAGTGTACAGCTTGTACACCATACAGGGTGACACCGCACACCATCTTGAACATAGACATGATGTCCGGAGCTGTGGCAGCCAGCTCATGACCATGAGGGAAAGGCCGCGAGAATCACAGAGCTACTGAACCAGCACCCTGATATAGCTGAGCAGCTGAATCAGCAGGAACAGACTTAATAACTGAGCAAAAAAAATAATTCCCTGTTTGTTCACCCATTGTGTATGGGGCTTTCCAGTACTTGCGACCAACGACAATCCTAATGGAACATCACCCTCAACTCACTCTTGTCGTAGACAGGCTCAGAGAGCACAGGGTCCATCCGGCGCATCTGTCCTTGCTGGTCCCTGTATGAGGCCTGGAAGCAAATCCTTACAACATTCATGTCTACCTCCTGATGGTTCTTCAGGGACCCAGCTGTGGGAGACATATGGGAAGGCTGAGTGTGGGTGGTGGAGACCCTAGTAAGGGGATGGGGACAAGGAAGGGCTGGGGCTGGGGCAATGGTGGAAACTGGAAAAGGCGAGGAGACGGGGTGGCGGAGGCGCGAGGAGTATGGGAGGATGGGACGCTGAGCTAGGCATAGGGACTCACCATTGTAGGGGTCAATGCCCAGCTGAATCTTCCGCTCAATGGCAGCCTCGATCTCCTTCTTCCTCACACACTGGATGCCCAGGTTGTTAAAGCTGAGTGGGGGAAGGGGTGAGGGGAGGCACTGCTGAGAGGGCAGGCGTCACCCTGACCCACAAGACGGCTCTGGCAGATGCTGCTGCGGGGCTCACACCCTCAGAGGCCGAAGTCCCCTCCGGCCTAGGGTTCCCAGCACTGGGAAGGGGCTGGGGCTCAAACCCTTAGGGGTATGGAGGATTCCTGAGAGAACTTGGGAACACACCTTATCTGTATCCCATGAAAGCACCAGTTGACCTCATTTATAAGAAGAAAACTGCCAATTAAACTCAAATGTGATATCAATTCTTAAAAAAACTCTCCAAAACAGCAGAGATCAAAACGCTGGATAATACTCTCTGCAGGTGATGTTGTAGAGAATCAGGCACTCTCACTCATTGCTGGAGGGACTGTAAATCACCCGAGTGACCACGTACTGGAAGGCAACATGGAAGTATTCATTCCACCAAGACTTCCTGAGCACCTACTGTGTGCCAGGGACTGTGCTAGGCACAGGGAACAGGGGGGCACAGCATGGAACAAAAGGGATAAAATCTCTGCTCTCACACAACTTACATTTTCCTTAAGTTTATAAATTGTTAAAAGTATAAATGCACAGATGTGAGACCAACAATTTCATTTCTAGGAATCTGTCCTAGAGAAGGGTATATATGAAACCATTCAGGAATAATAGTTACAGAGCAACAAGAGATTGGAATGAGTGCCCATTAATAAGAACATATTCGATTAATTGTTAACATCCATGCATTGGAATATTATGCAGCCAATAAAAAGGATAGCACAGTTCTAAATGTACTGACAGGAATTATCTCTCGGATGTATAAACAAGGTGCAAATGTCTCTACCATTCATAAGGGAATGACAAACATATATATATAGGCATAGCATGACTTTAGTTGCCTCCAAGAAGGGGTACTAGTGACTAGGGGACCAAAGATGGAAGGAAATTCATTTTTCACTGCACACCCTTTCTGAACCTTTTACTTTTTTTTAATTGAAAACACATACATTATAAAGTGAAAGAAAGAATGGGCCTTGCAGTTAAGTCAGGTCTGGAGTCAAATCCCAGCTCTGCCACTGGCTATCTGGGCCCCTTCACCTCTCTGAGCCTCGGTTTTCTCACCTACAAAATGGGGATAAATATAATGCATGTGAATGTGCATGCAGCAGGGTTCCAGGCCTAAATGAGACCCTCCGCTGTTCCCAGACCTTGGTTTCCCCATCTAGGCAATGCAGTGGGGAGAGTCTGGTTAAGCTGCCCCAGCTCTAAGGTTTTCTGGGGTGATCTTCAGCCCCTCAAAATCTCCATGACCATGGTCAGGGGTCAGGTACCTGTGCCGAGGGCTGACATGAGGCCGGAGCCGCACCCTGCAGACGCCGTCCGTGCAGTCTTTCCCCACGAGGCTGTGGGGATGAACTCGGTGAGGCCAGTCCTTCCACACCAGGCAGGCGGTCACCTCCACCTCCCGCAGCCCTCCACAGTCCCGGAGCTGCAGGAAGACGGGTGCTCTTGGGATCCCATCACAGACGCCTGCACCCATCCAAGCCTCCTCTGGTACCTCCTCTCCCCCTCAATGATGGAAGTGTGTCGGTTGAAGACCTCTTTTAGATCCTAAACCCAACGCTTCCAACCTGGGGACCTCATAACATGAGATCTGACCCACAGATGCACTGTCTTTGGCCGCTCGACTTAAAAAAAATGGATGCACATAAGGTCTCCAAGTGTGGTCCACAGAGAGCAAACTAATAGTGGGGAGACCTGGTAGACACCACCTTAACCAGGTGGTCAAGGTCAGCATCATCAATACGGGGGCAACGGAGCACAGGCATCCTCTGCTGGGATGAATCACAAGCTGGAATCAAGGTTGCCGGGAGAAACAACAACCTCAGACACACAGATGGTACCACTCTAATGTCAGAAAGTGAAGAGGAACTAAAGAGCCTCTTAATGAGGGTGAAAGAGGAGAGTGAAAAAGCTGGTTTAAAACTCAACATTCCCAAAACTAAGATCATGGCACCCAGTTCTATCACTTCATGGCAAATAGAAGGGGAAAAAGTTGGAAACAGTGACAGATTTTTATTTTCTTAAGACTCCAAAATCACTGCGGATGGTGACTGTAGCCTCAAAATTAAAAGATGCTTGCTCTTTGGGAGGAAAGCTATGACGAACCTAGACAGTATGTTAAAAAGCAAAGACATCACTTTGCCGACAAAGGTCTGTCTAGTCAAAGATATGTTTCCAATAGTCATGTATGGTTGGACCATAAAGAAGGCTCTCTTCTATGACAGCCCCTCCAGGAGTGCAACCCCAGAATCTAATTGTGAGGAAATATCAAACAAGCCCTAACTGCAGGTCATTCATTCAGACATATCTGTGTCATGAAAGACAATAAAAAGATGAGTGAGGACTTCCCTGGTGATCCAGTGGCTAAGACTCTGTGCTCCTAATACAGGGGGCTTGGGTTTGATCCCTGGTTGGGGAACTAAATCCTACACACCACAACTAAAACTCAAAGCGGCCAAAAAAAAAAAAGGTGTCGTATTTGAACAAAAAGAACAAAAAATGTATTTTGATCTGCTGGTAGTTAAATAATGTATGCTGCTAAGTCGCTTCAGTCGTGTCCGACTCTGTGCAACCCCAGAGACGGCAGCCCACCAGGCTCCCCCGTCCCTAGGATTCTCCAGGCAAGAACACCGGAGTGGGTTGCCATTTACATCTGTCAAAATCCTTAGAGCGACACACTTAATATTTGATCAAATACAACTCAATTTCCAAAAAAATTTAGGCGAGAGACTCCAGAGACACAACCAAATGCAACATAGGACCCTAGATTGAAGAGGGAGAAATCATTATAAAACACATTTCGAGGGACTTCCCTGTGGTTAAGAATCCACCTGCCAATGCAGGAGACATGGGTTCTACCCCTGGTCCAGGAAGATCCTACATGCCTGGAGCAACCAGGCACCACAAGTACTGAGCCAGTGCTCTAGAGCCCGTGAGCTGCAGCTACTGAGCTGGTGCACCACAGCTGCTGAAGCCCTCAAGCCTAGAACCAGTGCACTCCACTACAAAAGAAGCTGCCAAAGGGAGAAGCCTGCGCGCCAGAAAGAAGAGAAGCCCCCACTCACTGCAAACAGGGAAAGCCCGTGCAGAACAAAGACCCAGCACGGCCAAAAATCAATCAAGCAACAGATCTTAAAAAAAAAATTGGGGGGAACAATTTGGAAATTCCAGCATGGACTGTATATTAGATGATATTGTGCAATGTTATTGATCTTTTTCTAGTATCTACAGGTGAAATAACATGATATTTACAACTCATTTGCAAATGAGTCTCCAAAAAAAGCAACGTGCATATCTGTGTGTGTGTGAGCACTACGCATGTGTATGTATGTTTGTGTGCATGGAAAGAGGGTCAGATATAGCAAACTGAGGTAAAATTGAGGCCTACTGGTGAATACAGGTGAAGGGTACACAGGTGCTTGTTGTACTATTTTTAAAATTTTTCTGGAGAGCGATTGTTTTCATTCTAAACTCATCAAGATGTGTACATTAAGTGTGTAGTTTTTTGTATATCAGTTATACTTCAAAGAAAGAAACAAACAAGAAACCTAGAAGAAATATTTAAAAGATTTTTTTTTTTTTTTTTCAAAATAAAAAGTTGGGGCGGGGTAGGGGAGGGAAGGACTAAGAGTTTGGGATTAGTAGATGCAAACTATTATATGTAGGATGGATAAACAACAGGATCCTACTGGATAGCACAGGGAACTATATTCAATATCCTGTGATAAACCATAATGAAAAGAATATATGTATAAATATATACATATGTATAATATAACTGAATCACTGATATATAGCAGAAATCAACACAATATTGTAAATCAACTATCATTCAATAAAATAATTCTTTTTTTTAAGTTGGGGAAGGGACGTCCCTGATATTCAGTGGTTAAGACTGCACTTTCACTGCAGAGGGCACAGGTTTGATCCCTGCTCAGGGAACTAAGGTCCTGGCCACTGTGTAGCATGGCCAAAAAAAAAAAGAAGTTGGGAAATTTTGGAGCCTACATTTAAAAGGTATGAGCCATCATGCTCTTCTCGATTTCCAGGTTCTCCTTTTTAAAAAGGAAGTTATGACAACTGGGGCTGGAATTCTACTCAGCAGCTACAGGGTCAGCAGACAGATACCAGCCCCTTGAGGTGGGGCCCAGACCTACTTGGTTTTCCTGGGTCACTCGCAGGGCCCTGCTGGTATCAGAGAACCTCTAAAAAGTGTGATCTGAACATGTAAAGTGAGAAGTGAAAGTTGCTCAGTCGTGTCCAACTCTTTGCGACCCCACGGACTCTACAGTCCATGGAATTCTCCAGGCCAGAATTCTGGAGTGGGTAGCCTTTCCCTTCTCCAGGGGATGTTCCCAACCCAGGGATCGAACGCAGCTCTCCTGCATTGCAGGCAGATTCTTTACCAGCTGAGCCACCAGGGAAAGTGAACATGTAAAGCTGCTGCTGCTGCTGCTGCTAAGTCGCTTCAGTCGTGTCCAGCTCTGTGTGACCCCATAGACGGCAGCCCACCAGGCTTCCCTGCTCCTGGGATTCTCCAGGCAAGAACGCTGGAGTGGGTTGCCATTTCCTTCTCCAATGCATGAAAGTGAAAAGTGAAAGTGAAGTCGCTCCATCATGGCTGACTCTTAGCGACCCCATGGACTGCAGCCCACCAGGCTCCTCCATCCATGGGATTTTCCAGGCAGGAGTGCTAAAGCTAGTGCCTATAAAATACAATGAACAGGTGTATCTCAGTGGGCGAGTACTGCCCTCTAGGGGGTGTTTGTGGTACTGGTGACAATTTTGGTGATGGAGACAGCAGGCGGGACACAGGGCCAGAGATGCTACCCAGCCTGCAATACCACAACAGACCCACGCAAATCCTGTAAGACTTCTGAATATCCCGCCAGCATTCACACTGGTGACAAGCCTGTTTGAAAAAGTCAGAAGCCAGAAACCTCCTTCCGTTTTACATATGTAGCATTTTTTTCCCCAGGTGCCACAGTGGTAAAGAATCTGCCTGCCAATGCAGGAGATCCAAGTCAGGTAAACTTCTGGAATAGGAAATGCAACCTGCTCCAGTATTCTTGCCTGGAAAACTCCGTGGACAGAGGAGACTGGTGGGCAGCAGTCCATGGGGTCGCAAAGAGTTGGACGCGACTGAGCGCACGCGCACACATTTTTTCCCGTAACTTTCAAATACACTGAAGTGTCAAGAGCTGCAACGGCTACGTTAATTGAGAGAGTGCTGGATTTCATTTAGACTGAGAATTAGTCATCACTTTGATGGCTTTTTCTTCCCTCACTATGCAGCTTGTGGAATCTTAGTTCCCCGACCAGCAATTGACCTGGTGCCCCTGCAGTGGAAGCATGCAGTCTTAACCACTGGACAAAGTGAGTCACTACCAGTTACGGGCTAAACTGCACTCTTCCAAAGTTCATATGTTGAAGCCCTAGCCCCAGGGAGACAGACCCTGTAAGTGCTGTGCTTAGTCGTGTCTGACTGTTTTGTGACGCCATGGACTGTAGCGTGCCGGGCTCCTCTGTTCATGGGATTTCCCCCAGGCAAGAATATTGGAGTGGGTTGCCACTTTCTCCTCCAGGGGATCTTCCTGACCCAGGGATTGAACCCAAGTCTCTTGCATCTCCTGCACTGGCAGGTGGATTNACGCCATGGACTGTAGCGTGCCGGGCTCCTCTGTTCATGGGATTTCCCCCAGGCAAGAATATTGGAGTGGGTTGCCACTTTCTCCTCCAGGGGATCTTCCTGACCCAGGGATTGAACCCAAGTCTCTTGCATCTCCTGCACTGGCAGGTGGATTCTTTACCACTAGCACCACCTGGGAAGCCTTATAGCCTTTAGAGAGGTGACTAAATTAATCAGCCCTTAGGGTGGGGACTGCCCTGATTTCCCAGACGATAAAGAATCTGCCTGCAATTCAGGAGACCTAAGTTGGATCCCTGGGTTGGGAAGATCCCCTGGAGGAGGGAATGGCTAGCCCACGCCAGTATTCTTGCCTGGAAAATCCCACGGACAGAGGAGCCCGACGGGCTACAGTCCACAGGGTTGCAAAGACACGGCTGAGTGACTGACACTTTCACTTTCACTTAGGGTAGGGACTAATGCAACCTGCCTCTTGGCCTTCTGTTCTGAAGTGAAAGTTGCTCGGTTGTCTCCGACTCTTTGCAACCCTGTGGACTGTAGCCCGGCGGGCTCCTCCGGTCATGGAACTCCCTAGGCAAGAATACTGGAGTGGGTTGCTATTCTACAAGAAGAGGCAATCAACCCTGAATATTCATTGGAAGGACTGATGCTGAAGCTGAAACTCCAATACTTTGGCCACCTGATGCGAAGAACTGACTCATTGGAAAAGACCCTGATGCTGGGAAAGATTGAAGGCAGGAGGAGAAGGGGACGACAGAGGATGAGATGGTTGGATGACATCACCAACTCAATGGACATGAGTTTGAATAAACTCCATGAGTTGGTGATGGACAGGGAGGCCTGGCATGCTGCAGTCCATGGGGTGGCAAGGAGTCAGACACGACTGAGCGACTGAACAAGAAGAGGTAATTTGGACGCACAAAGAGACACCAGTGTGGACAAAAAGGAGAGACCAAGTGAGGAGAGAGAGAAGGCGGCCATCTGCAAGCCTAGGAGAGAGGCCTCAGAGGAAACCACCCCTGCCAACAGCTCAGTTTTGCCCTTCCAGCCTCCAGAATCATGAGACAATAAATTCCTGTGGTCCAAGGCACCCAGTCTGTGGGATTTTGTGAGGGCAGCCAGAGCTGAGTAATAAACCACCTTAACCACGGGATCCGATTCAGCATCAGATACTAGGACAAACTACCACCCCACGTGCCAGGATGTCAGACTCTAAGAGGACCCCGGCCTCACCGCGGGGGTATTCCCGCCGAAATTAATAACCTGATTTAACCTGGAAACAGCCAATAAATCCAGAATGTGGGACATACTACAAAACACCTTCCCTGGTGGTCAAGTGGCCAAGATTCCGCACTTTCCAATGCAGGGGGCCCAGGTTCGATCCCTGGTCAGGGAACTAGATCCCACATGCTGCAACTGAAACTCCATGTGCCATAACTAAATCCCTCATGAGGCAGCTAAAGAGCCCGCACACCGCAGCGAAGATCGAAGACTCCTCGAGCCACAACTAAGCTGTAGCGTAGCCAAATAAACAGCAACAAAAAATGACACCTTTTCTGTCCTGCATAAACATCCCCGTCCTGAAACGCAAAGGCAACCTGAGGAACAAACCCTGTCACACCGAAGATGCCTGTCTTTGTTTCTTGAGGATTCTGGAGGCTGGAATTCCAAGATCAAGGTGCCGGCACGGCTGGGTTCTGGCGAGGGCCTCTTTTGGGCACAGGCTCTGTCACTGTGTCCTCAGATGGGGGAAGGCGGAGGGCGTTCTCTGGGACCTCATCTGTAAGGGCCCTGATCTCAAAGGTCTCACCTCCTACTACCATCACCTTCAGAGTTGCGAATGTTCAGTCATGTCTGACTCTTTGGGACCCCATGGACTGCAGCCCACCACGCTCCTCTGTCCATGGGATTTTCCCAGGCAAGAATACTGGAGTGGGTTGCCATTTCCTCCTCCAACTTTTGGAGTTAGGGTTTGAATGTATGAATTGAGAGGGTACACAAACATTTAGACCTGACAACTAAAGGCAGGACTGGACTAGACTGGATATTAAACAAGTGGACCAAAGAAAAAAAAGTATAAAGGATATCTGGGGTCAGTGGGATCAACAGACTATGGACTTAACCTTAGAAGATATTGTTGCATGAATATTACATTTCTAGTATGTGATAAGAGTGTTGTCATGATACAGATTCTACCTTGCAAAAAAAAAGTCATGGCTTTTGAGAGATACAGGCAGAAACATTTGGAGTGAAGTATTATACCTCCAACTCACATTCAAATTGCCCTCTATAAATGTCCATATAAACAGAGAGGCAAGGGTGGGGTGAGAGGAAGGCTCAAGAGGGAGGGGATATATATATAGTTATGACTGATTCACATTGTTGTACAGCAAAACCAACATAACATTGTAAAGCAATTATCCTCCAATTAAATAAAGAGAGAGGCATTGAGGGAGAGGATATGTAAACATCTCACACGGGGAAGCTGGTGCCAGGACGGGGGTCAGGACAGGCATCCCTGAGGTGGGCGGAGGCCTCGCAGGTAAATAGTGGGTGACTGACTCTGCCAAAGCCTTTGACTGTGTGGGACACAACAAACTGTGGAAAATTCTTAAAGAAATGGGAATACCAGACCACCTGACCTGCCTCCTGAGAAATCTGTATGCAGGTCAAGAAGTTAGAACTGGACATGGAACAACAGACTGGTTCCACATTGGGAAAGGAGTATGTCAAGGCTGTATATTGTCACCCTGCTTATTTAACTTATATGCAGAGTACATCATGAGAAACACTGGACTGGAAGAAGCACAAGCTGGAATTAAGATTGCCGGGAGAAATATCAATAACCTCAGATACGCAGATGACACCACACTTATGGCAGACAGTGAAGAACTAAAGAGCCTCTTGATCAAAGTGAAAGAGGAGAGTAAAAAAGCTGGCTTAAAACTCAACATTCAGAAAACTAAGATCATGGCACCTGGTCCCATCACTTCATGGCAAATAGATGGGGAAACAGTGGAAACAGTGAGAGACTATTTTTTGGGGCTCCTAAATCACTGCAGATGGAGGCTGTAGCCATGGAATTAAAAGACATCTGCTCCTTGGAAGGAAAGTTGTGACCAACCTAGGCAGCATATTAAAAAGCAGAGATATTACTTTGCCGACTAAGGTCCGTCTAGTCAAAGCTATGGTTTTTCTAGTAGTCATGTATGGATGTGAGAATTGGACTATAAAGAAAGCTTTTGAACTGTGGTGTTGGAGAAGATTCTTGAGAGTCCCTTGGACTGCAAGGAGATCAAACCGGTCCATCCTAAAGGAAATCAATCCTGAATATTCATTGGAAGGACTGATGCTGAAGCTGAAACTCCAATACTTTGGCCACCTAATGTGAAGAACTGACTCACTGGAAAAGATCCTGATGCTGGGAAAGATTGAAGGCAGGAGGAGAAGGGGACGACAGAGGATGAGATGGTTGGATGGCATCACCAACTCAATGGACATGAGTTTGAGTAAACTCCATGAGTTGATGATGGACAGGGAGGCCTGGCATGCTGCAGTCCATGGGGTCGCAAGGAGTCAGACACGACTGAGCGACTGAACTGAACTGAACTGAAGGCTGCAGGTGGAAAGCACTTCAGGGAGGAGGAACAGCAGTAGCGAAGGCCTGATGCCTGGATGGTGGGGAGTGAGGGGGCTGGGTGGGAGCGGGCAGCAGAAGCTGGACCAGGATAGGTCTTAGAGGGACTTCCCTGGTGGTCCAGAGACTAAGAGTCCACGCTCCCAATGCAGGAGGCCTGGGTTCCATCCCTGGTCAAGGAACTAGATCCAACATGCCACAGCTAAGATGGAAGATCCCCCCATGCTGCAACTAAGACCCAGCACAGTTAAATAAATAAATAAATCTTTTTTTTTAATAAAAAAGAAATAAGCAAAGGTCTTAAGAGGCCCTGGGGAGGATCCTCCCCAGGAGGATCTTGGGCCTCCTCCTGAGGGCACTCCGGAGACGAAGGAGGATTCTAAGCGGGGGAGAGGAGCAGATGTGTAACTTACCAGCACCTCTCTGGCTGGCTCAGGGGAGCGGGGAGGGAAATCTGGAGAGGACTGAGAGCTGGTCACCAGGGAGGAAGCTGGAGGTCAGGGAGCAGCTGGGCCTGGATCTGGCCCTAGTGGGATGGTGAGGACACAATTCCGGGTCCACGGACACTTGGGCAAAGATCCAGAAATACAAGAAGGCTCCGTGTTGGAGAGGCATGAGGCATGAGGCAGTGGGCCTCTCAGACATCGCTGGGAGAGACAGTCATGGGTGCAACCCCAGAGGAGGGCAACTTGGCAACGGCTGTCAAGTTGCCTTTGATGGGCAATCCCTGCTTCCAGAAGTCTGGCGATTTTATTTTACTTTTTTCCCCCCACGCCACACAGTTTGCAGAATCCTAGTTCCCCAACGAGGGATTGAGCCTCGGGCCCTCAGGTATGAAAGCACAGAGCCCTAAGCCCTGGACCACCACAGAAGTCTCTGTTATCACGTTTCATAGAGAAGGCACAGAGGGACTGAGTAACCTGCCTGAGGCAGCAGAGCTCGCAGCTGGTGCAAGCAGGATTCGAACTCAAGCAGTCTGATTCTTACCGTGAACCAAGAGGCTACACACCCTTTATAGCAATAATGATTGTGATCAATACCGCCATATTGCTAGGAAGAAGGTCTTTCTTTGAAAACTCTTTAAATTTAATGCCAAGTAACAGTGGTATCTGGAGAAGGAAATGGCAACCCACTCCAGTATTCTTGCCTGGAGAGTTCCATGGACAGAGGAGCCTGGCGGGCTACCATCCATGGGGTTGCAGAGTTGGACGTGACTGAGCTCGACTAACACACACACAAACAGTGGTATCATCCACCCCAGCAGTAGCAACAACAATAATAATAACCACCAGAGAGACTTCTCCCTTGGTGCAGTGGCTAAGAATCTGCCTGCCAGTGCAGGGGACAGGGGTTCAATCTCTGGTCCGGAAAGATTCCACGTGCTGTGGAGCAACTGAGTCCCAGGGCCTAGAGGCCCTGCTCTGCAACAAGAGAGGCCATGGCAATGAGAAGCCCGCACCACAGCTAGAGAGTAGCCCCCACGCTCGGCAACTAGGGAAAGCCCACAGCAAGGAAGACCCAGTGCAGCCAAAAATAAATAAATAGATGAAATTAAAAAAACAATCATCATCATAAAAATGCACGAATAAAGAAATTCGCGTGTGTGACTCCTGGGGGCAAGAGAATCACCGTCCCCACCCCACCCCCCGCCTCNTTAAAAAGCAGAGATATTACTTTGCCGACTAAGGTCCGTCTAGTCAAAGCTATGGTTTTTCTAGTAGTCATGTATGGATGTGAGAATTGGACTATAAAGAAAGCTTTTGAACTGTGGTGTTGGAGAAGATTCTTGAGAGTCCCTTGGACTGCAAGGAGATCAAACCGGTCCATCCTAAAGGAAATCAATCCTGAATATTCATTGGAAGGACTGATGCTGAAGCTGAAACTCCAATACTTTGGCCACCTAATGTGAAGAACTGACTCACTGGAAAAGATCCTGATGCTGGAAAAGATTGAAGGCAGGAGGAGAAGGGGACGACAGAGGATGAGATGGTTGGATGGCATCACCAACTCAATGGACATGAGTTTGAGTAAACTCCATGAGTTGATGATGGACAGGGAGGCCTGGCATGCTGCAGTCCATGGGGTCGCAAGGAGTCAGACACGACTGAGCGACTGAACTGAACTGAACTGAAGGCTGCAGGTGGAAAGCACTTCAGGGAGGAGGAACAGCAGTAGCGAAGGCCTGATGCCTGGATGGTGGGGAGTGAGGGGGCTGGGTGGGAGCGGGCAGCAGAAGCTGGACCAGGATAGGTCTTAGAGGGACTTCCCTGGTGGTCCAGAGACTAAGAGTCCACGCTCCCAATGCAGGAGGCCTGGGTTCCATCCCTGGTCAAGGAACTAGATCCAACATGCCACAGCTAAGATGGAAGATCCCCCCATGCTGCAACTAAGACCCAGCACAGTTAAATAAATAAATAAATCTTTTTTTTTAAAAAAAAGAAATAAGCAAAGGTCTTAAGAGGCCCTGGGGAGGATCCTCCCCAGGAGGATCTTGGGCCTCCTCCTGAGGGCACTCCGGAGACGAAGGAGGATTCTAAGCGGGGGAGAGGAGCAGATGTGTAACTTACCAGCACCTCTCTGGCTGGCTCAGGGGAGCGGGGAGGGAAATCTGGAGAGGACTGAGAGCTGGTCACCAGGGAGGAAGCTGGAGGTCAGGGAGCAGCTGGGCCTGGATCTGGCCCTAGTGGGATGGTGAGGACACAATTCCGGGTCCACGGACACTTGGGCAAAGATCCAGAAATACAAGAAGGCTCCGTGTTGGAGAGGCATGAGGCATGAGGCAGTGGGCCTCTCAGACATCGCTGGGAGAGACAGTCATGGGTGCAACCCCAGAGGAGGGCAACTTGGCAACGGCTGTCAAGTTGCCTTTGATGGGCAATCCCTGCTTCCAGAAGTCTGGCGATTTTATTTTACTTTTTTCCCCCCACGCCACACAGTTTGCAGAATCCTAGTTCCCCAACGAGGGATTGAGCCTCGGGCCCTCAGGTATGAAAGCACAGAGCCCTAAGCCCTGGACCACCACAGAAGTCTCTGTTATCACGTTTCATAGAGAAGGCACAGAGGGACTGAGTAACCTGCCTGAGGCAGCAGAGCTCGCAGCTGGTGCAAGCAGGATTCGAACTCAAGCAGTCTGATTCTTACCGTGAACCAAGAGGCTACACACCCTTTATAGCAATAATGATTGTGATCAATACCGCCATATTGCTAGGAAGAAGGTCTTTCTTTGAAAACTCTTTAAATTTAATGCCAAGTAACAGTGGTATCTGGAGAAGGAAATGGCAACCCACTCCAGTATTCTTGCCTGGAGAGTTCCATGGACAGAGGAGCCTGGCGGGCTACCATCCATGGGGTTGCAGAGTTGGACGTGACTGAGCTCGACTAACACACACACAAACAGTGGTATCATCCACCCCAGCAGTAGCAACAACAATAATAATAACCACCAGAGAGACTTCTCCCTTGGTGCAGTGGCTAAGAATCTGCCTGCCAGTGCAGGGGACAGGGGTTCAATCTCTGGTCCGGAAAGATTCCACGTGCTGTGGAGCAACTGAGTCCCAGGGCCTAGAGGCCCTGCTCTGCAACAAGAGAGGCCATGGCAATGAGAAGCCCGCACCACAGCTAGAGAGTAGCCCCCACGCTCGGCAACTAGGGAAAGCCCACAGCAAGGAAGACCCAGTGCAGCCAAAAATAAATAAATAGATGAAATTAAAAAAACAATCATCATCATAAAAATGCACGAATAAAGAAATTCGCGTGTGTGACTCCTGGGGGCAAGAGAATCACCGTCCCCACCCCACCCCCCGCCTCCAACTCCCGGCGCCCAGCCCCCTCTGCCTACCTCGATGGCGGGCAGCGTCTTGCTGGCTTCGGTGCTGCTCTCTCCGAGGATGCTGCCGGCCGAGCGGCCCTCGCACTCATAGCGGAAGCGCATGCCGCGCTGCTTGGGCTGCTCGGTGATGACCAGGTGCGGCCTCGGCCCGGCGCCCGGGGCCGGGGGCACCAGCCGGCCCAGGGTGCAGCCCCAGGGCGGCGGCGTGGCCGGGGGCGGGGGCGCCGCGGGGCCCAGGGTGACGGTGCTCAGGGAGGCCGCCCCGCGAGATACCAGGCGTGGCAGCCCCTCGCCCGGGCCGGGCTGCGCCCCCTCCAAGCCGAAGCCATTCTCCTTGATGTACTCGTCGATGATCTCTGCGGGAGAAGCCAAAACTAGGGGTGACGCTGATTGTTAAAAGAAAAGGCTTGTTTAATCCCCTGACTTTTGCCACCCTCTCCATTTCCCGTCCATTCGTTTCTTCAAGACAGATTTCTTGTGGGTTTCACACACACAGAGTAGGGGCTTCAGCTCCGAACACACAAAAAAGCCCCTGCCTTCCTTCTTGCAAATAGACCCCCAGCATGCCCACTTCTTAAGGCCCTGAGGGTGGACCTGGTTTCTCCTTCTCCTGCACCCTCATGTCCACTCACCTCCGAAACAGCTCCTGCACCCACGCCTCGATCCCCTCTCACCTGGATCAAGGTAAGACCAAGTCACAGGCACCCCTGCCTCCATCTTGCCCTATTTAATAACAACAAGAAGAACAGCCACTCTGCCGAAGCTTCATCTCAGAACGGAGCATCACCATCCAGTGATCAAGCTGGAAGGATGCCATGTTTGTCAGTGGCTCAGGATCCCACATCTCCTAGGTCCAATCCATGAACTTTTCCTGCGAGTGTGCATGCTAAGTCGCTTCAGTCACGTCTGACTCTTTGCGACCCTATGGACTGTAGCCCACCAGGCTCCTCTGTCCTTGGGATTTCCCAGGCAAGAATACTGGTGTGGGTTGCCACTTTCTCCTCCAGGGGATCTTCCTGACCCAGGGATCGAACCCGCATCTCTTGCATCTCCTGCATTGGCAGGAGGATTCTTCACCACTAGCACCACCGGAACTCTCTCTCTTGTCTCTCCCTCGAATATACAAGTATAGGCCCACCACTTCTCCCACCCGCGCTGCCTCCTCCCTGGGCCGCCCTCCATCCTTTTCCATCTGATCACTGCTGCTGGTCCCCACCTCGCCTCTCCCAGTCTATCCACCACACACAGCCAGAGGGATCTGATATCAGACACTGTCCTTGTGTGCACAGAAACCTCCAGTGGCTCCCATCTCCCTTCGAGTCAGTCAACACCTTCCCCATGTAAAACTCCCCCCAGACTCCATTCATCTCAGGAAAACAAGACAAAACCCACACCCCTGGCCTTGGCCCCAGAATCCTGGCTGTCCTGGGCCTCTTGCCTCCCACCGCCCCCTCTCGCCACATCCTGGTCTCTTTCCTGTTGCACCTACCAAGCCCGGCCCTCTTCAGGCTGTTGTGCCGGTTCCTCCATCTGCCTGGCCCCCCTATTTGAAGCACGCTGGCTCCTTCTCATCCAGTCTCAGTTCACCTCTTCAGAAAGGCCGGATCTAATGTATTTTCCCCAGGCCCCTTCCTGTTCATTTCCTTCACAAGCCTTAGCCCGATCTAACATTATTTTGTTCTTTATTCCTTTTCCTTTGGTCTCTGCCACTAGAGTATCAGCTCCAAGAGGGCAGAGGCTTCGGTTCAGGGCCGAATTCACAGCACGTGCTTCATACAGTGCCCTCAAGGAATGAACAACAGCTGTAGTAATAGTAACTAATATTAAAGGCAGTTGGCATATGCTGAATTTTCACAAGTGCTGCTAAGTACCCTGGGAGCACATGACTGTTAAAACCCCTCAGCGGTCCCAGAAGTCACACCGTGACCTCCTCGCCAACAAGGAAGGCCAAGATCCCCCTCTGTGAGCACTTGGGGCTCTTAAGCCTCCCCACCAGACCACCCTGTGATACTTACCCAATTCATCTGTGGAAGGAAGAGAAAGAGAAAGGTAAGAAAGGTGAGGTCCAGAAAGTGGTCAAGACTTTCATGTTTTAAGACAGACCCCCCTCAACCCCCTCCCCTCCTGGAACCCTTCCCTCTTCCTCCATCCTGAGAAATCCTGGGATGTTAAGCCCCAACCCCCATCTCTCGCTCCTAGCCTACTTTCCCTTCAGCTCCCGATGTTGTGGTCCTAGGGTTAGGCTACTCTTAAATGCCTCCCCTCAGAACATTTAGACCAGGGGTTATGAAACATTGTTGAAAATCTGATGAAAAGCCAAGGGTTTTATCACCAGGGGGAAAAAAGGGGGGACACCTAAGACTCTAAACAAGGGAAATCCCTAGAGGTCTGGTCATTAGAACTCTGTGCTTTCGCTACCAAGGGTCCAGGTTCGATCCCTGGTTGGGGAATTAAGATCTCACAAGTTCTACAGCTCAGCAAAAAAAAAAAAAAAGATTTTGAACAAAATGTGAGGTTGTACCCCTCCCTAAAGCCCACCCAAGACCCCAAGATATCACTTGCTGGTGTCTGAAGCCCCAGGGAGGCTGATCCTCCACCCCCAAGCAACCACCTGCTCTGCATCCCATGCTGGTCCCCCAGCAGTGCCCACCCGGGGTCCAGGATTCACCCCTACTTCCTAACGAGGGAATAACAGCAATGCTCAGGAAGCCCCTTATCACCTCCTCAGGAAAGCTCAGCCCTGGAAGGGACCATGGAGGATCGAAACCAACCTCCCACCATTCCACAGACGCAGAACAACGGGAGCCCCGAGGAAGCAAGCAAGCCTGGAGGGTCACACAGCCAGGGAGGGCAGGCGGGGTCCAGGTGCCCCATCCACGGTTGCCTGTGCTGGCGACTGGCGGCTGGATTATCGCCGAGCTGCTCAGCTGCCAGATCTGCCCTCCTCCTCCACTCTCCGGGAGTGGCTCCCAGCAGCCAGACCTTTGCTCCTTGGAAAGCAAGCAGTCTTCCTACACTTCTTATCTCATGTGATCTGTGAAGTCAGCAGGGGGAGGAAGATACCCCCACTTGGTAGATGGGGACACTGAGGCTGGGAGAGAAGAGGAGACATGCTGTCGCTCAGTGGCAGGGCCAACGTCAAGTCACTTCAACTTGGAAACACCTTCTTAGGCGTCCGTGCTGGATGACCTGGGGCTCCAAAGATGACTTAGCCTGTGTCCAAGCCCTCAAGGAGCTCCCAGGCTGTGAGGGGAAACTGAGGCCCAGGCAACTTTGACTGAAGCTCTGGACTGCTTCGGTTCAAATCCTGGCTCTATTCCTTGCTATGTGCTAATGTGATCTTGAGCCTATTACTTAACTTTTTTTTCTTTTTTAGTTTAGAATTTGGGATGTTTTAGTTGTGGCATGTAGGATCTAGATCTAATTCCCTGACCAGGAGTGGAACCCGGACCTCCTGCACTAGGAGTGCAGAGTCTCAGCCACTGACCACCAGCGAAGTGAAAGTCACTCAGTCGTGTCCGACTCTTTGTGACCCCATGGACTGTATAGTCCATGGAATTCTCTAGGCCAGAATACTGGAGTGGGTAGCCTTTTCCTTCTCCAGGGGAAGTCCCTTAACCTCTTCTTGTGCCTTGGTTTTTTCATCTATAAAATGGACATAATAATAATGCTCCTCTTGTGGGGCTGTTGTGAAAATTAAATGAGCTGATACACAAGAAGCACTTAGAACTGCCATAATAATAGATGATACATAAATGCTGGCTAGTGTTGGGTAAGATGTCAGAGACATTATTTTATGAATTTGGAAACCTCTTCTTGTGCCTTGGTTTTTTCATCTATAAAATGGACATAATAATAATGCTCCTCTTGTGGGGCTGTTGTGAAAATTAAATGAGCTGATACACAAGAAGCACTTAGAACTGCCATAATAATAGATGATACATAAATGCTGGCTAGTGTTGGGTAAGATGTCAGAGACATTATTTTATGAATTTGGGAAAATTGCTTCTGCTCTCTAGGCCTCAGTTTGCCTGTCTATAAAATGGGGAGGTTGGAAGACATCATATCAGACTATCAGGTGTGGAGTCACACAAATGTCAGTTTGAACCCCAGCTGTCACTTGCTGGCTGTGTTGCCTTGGGCAAGTCGCCTAACTTCTCTTGAGCCTCCTTCTCTGTAAAATGAGCTCTGATATATCTCAGGCATTAGCATGAGGATTTAGAAGCACACTGGGAAATTGCTTAGTATAGAGTCTGAACACTTTGGGCCCTTCATAAAGTTTAGTTATTAGTTTCTTTTTTTAATTATTATTATCTAAAATCCTCTTTCAGTCAGGAAATGTTAGGGATTTCTCCTTATTCAGGATCTGCTCAAATACCAACCTACACACCCCCGATCTCCTACATAAACTTGCCACCATTCAGGAGTAGCCACTTAAGCACACTTGAGCAACTGTCTTTCTCACCACTTGCCACAGGGACTTTGCACAGGCTAATCTCTGCAAGAATGCCCTTCCTTCAGTTCTTTGTATGCCTCCTTCTCCACTTTCAGTTCCCCATTCAAATGTCACCTCCTAGATAGGTCTTCCCTGACTCCTTTATCCAAGGTAACCCCAGAACCCCCACTCCAGTCACTCATAGTTAGGTGCCTTGGTTTTATCATTTTCATGACACTTGTTAGGATTTGACATGCCCTTATATTACAGTGATTCATATCAGTCTCCTGTAGACTGTGAGCACCAGAGAGGAGGAAACATGTCTGCCCCTCCCCGCTATACCCAGGGCCCAGTATGTGTCTGGTCCATCAAAATGGGGGGAAATTTCCCTCCATCTCAGTTCTCCCATCCCCACCTTGCTATTTAGGTGTCACTGATCCCAAGATTTGTTTATAGCCTTTATCACATTTTACAATCCTACAGTTAATTCATTGTGTACCTAGCTGCCTCCACGGAGCACTATGCGGGCACAGTCAGGGCTGCCTCAGTTACTGCTGAGTCCTCAGCACTGCCCAGCACAGAGCCAGGTAAGGAATAGGCACTCAATATTTGTTGAATGGATTATGGCAAAAATTACTCTTAATTGAAACCAAAGAGCTAGGTCTTGGGTCAGAAAAATCTCAGCCTTGCTCCTGCCCAGAAACAGTGCTTGGGAGGACCTGTTTGCAGTGCAGCTCCCACCTTTCGGAATCTCCCACTCAGAGATCTGTTAGAAAACCCACAGGCCCTCCTCCACAGCCATGCCAGCACTTCTGGGGTCCATCCCAAGATTCTACCTCCAGAGAGAGGTTCAGACCCAGCCCTCAGGGGCCACGGATTCAATTCCTGACCTGCAGATTCCGGCACATTTATGAGAAAGGATGTCATCCTTTGGCCATGGTTCTGTATTTCCTTGGTCAGCGCTGTATATTGGGTGTTTTGTTGTTGTGGCATGACACGTGGGGTCTTAGTTGCTCAACCAAGGATCGAACCCATGCCCCCTGCAGTGGAAGCGTGGAGTCTCAACCACTGTACCACCAGGGAAGTCCCATGAATTTTGGATGGCACCGAATGAGGGGCAGTATAGACTAGTGGTTCTGAGTATCTCTTGAGAACTTGCTAGAAATGCACATTTCCAGAGCTCATCCTAGACCCACTGAATCAGAAATTCTGGGGGTGGAGCCTAAAGATTTGTTTTTAACAGCTCTCTCTGCCCGGTGACCCTTAAATGTGTGCCAGATATTGCTTTAATACTGTCATTGTTTTAATACTGGTACTGTTTAGCTGTATCAGCTCATTGACTCATCTTGGTCCCTCTAAAAGGGAGGAATTGATATTATGCCCATTTTACAGATGAGAAAAACTGACGCCCAGAGAGGGGAAATGACTTGCAGACATTCACACAGTGAAGGGGTGGTGGTACCAGTATATAATTATTACCCTCTGCAGTGTAAATCTCTAAAGAGGACTCTTAGAAAGCGAGTAAGTGGTTAGTTATACTTGCCCGGCTCCTTATCACCTGGAAGGTAGGGGCATCTGGGGACCCCCATCTCAACGGGCAGGAAGGGACACAGGCTGAGGAAAGCTGAGGTGCACCTCTGCAAAAACCCCCAGACAGAGGCGTGCACAATGCCACCTCCATAGGATTCCCTCTGCCCCGTCCTGAGAGTGCAGACAGGCAGCAACTGTGGAGGGCTGCTCACCCGTGGTCCTGGAAACGGTGAGAGAGAGCGAGGAAAGGTCAGCGGACCCTGTAGGGAAGGAAGCATGTTTCAGGAGGTGATGAAGATGCGGCGGGAAAACCAGAAAATCTTCCAAGCTCCACCCCGTTCCTCTTCTGGCCCCGCCTCTTTGGGTCAGGCCCCCCACTCTTGGCTTGCCTGGTCTGGCCTTACTTCCTTAACTCGTGGACAGGTTCTCTACTTTCTCTCAGTCACCCCACCCTTCGTCACACTCAGACCCTGCTCCTTCTCTCCGTTAAGAAGGCTGAGAAGGGCCTGAAGGAGCCTTATCAACCTCAGTTAGAAAAGCCCCTACCCCCTCCCTTATTTCAGGGTCAGACCCTACCCTTCACTTTTCCAGTGTCAAGCCAGTCCTCTCCCTCTCAGACCCTGCCACTAGTGTATTCTTGCCACCTCTTCTTAATATCTTCTGCTTCAGTTAGGTCCATACCATTTCTGTCCTTTATCCAGCCCATGCAAATCAAAACCACAACGAGCTATCAGCTTACACCAGTCAGAATGGTTATTATCAAAAATACAATAAATAATAAATGTTGGTGAGGATGTGGAAAAAGGAAACCCTTGTGCCCTGTTGGTAGGAATGTAAATTGGTACAGTCACTTATGAAAAGTAGTATGGAGATTCCTAAAAACATTAAAAATAGAACTATCATGTAATCCAGCAATCTTACTTTTGGATATTTTTCCAAAAAAAATAAAAATAAACAAAACACTAATTTAAATAGACATACACACTCTGATACTCACTGTAGTCTTATTCACAATAGCTAAGTTATGGAAGCAACCTAAGTGTCCACAGACAGATGATAAATAGGTAAAGAAGATGTGGGGTATGTGTATGTATTTGTAAACACACACACACACACAATGAAATATTACTCAGCCATTGAAAAGAATGAAATCTTGCCATTTGTGATAACAGGGATGAATCTAGAGGGGGTTGTACAATGTGAAATAAATCAAACAGAGAAAGACAAATACCATCTGATTATACTTATATTTGAAATTTAAAAAACAAAACAAATTGACAAATATGAGAAAAGAGAAACAGTCACAGAGAAACAAAGAACAAATAGGTGGATGCCAAAGGAGAAGGAATAGGCAAATAAGTGAAATAGATGAGGAAAATTAAGGGGTACAAATACCTATATACCAATAAATGAGCAATAAGGATGAAATTACAGTGTAATATAATCAGTGAAAAGTTACTAATTTTGTTTGGCAATGGTACTAACTAGACTTTTTGTCGTGATGATTTTGTAAGGTGTAGAAATATCAAATGTTGTGCACCAAGAACTTGCATTGTGTTGTAGGCAATTATACTTCAAAAAAAAAAAAGAAATGCATAGAGAAAGAGACTGGATTTGTAGTTATTTGAGATAGAGAGCAATAGGGAAGGAGGAGGGGAAATTTGGATAAAAGTGATCGAAAGGTACAAACTTCCAGTTATAAGATAAATGAGTACTAAGGATGTATTATACAGCATGATTAATATAATTAACACTATATATGTTACATAAGGAAGTTGTTAAGACAGTAAATAAGAGAGTGAAGTAAGCCAGAAAGAAAAATACCAATACAGTATACTAACACATATATATGGAATTTAGAAAGATGGTAATGAGGACCCTGTATGCAAGACAGCAAAAGAGATACAGATGTGTAGAGCAGACTTTTGGACTCTGAGGGAGAGGGAGAGGGAGAGGGTGGGATGATTTGGGAGAATAGCATTGATATATGTATACTATCATGTAAGAAACGAATCGCCAGTCTATGTTCGATGCAGGATGCAGATTGCTTGGGGCTGGTGCAAGGGGATGATCCGGAGAGATGATGTGGGGTTGGAGGAGGGAGGGGGGTTCATGTTTAGGAGTTCATGTACACACGTGACGGATTCATGTCAATGTATGCCAAAACCAATACAGTACTGTAAAGCAAAGTAAAAATAAAAATTTTAAAAAAAGGAAAAATTCTTTTTAAATGGAAGACATATGTACACATATGGCTGATTCATGTCAACATATGGAAGAAACCACAATATTGTAAAGCAATTAGCCTCCAATTAAAATAAATAATTTTTAATTTAAAAAATTAAAACTCAACAAATAAAATAAAGTGAGACCAGTAACAACAACAATAGCAAGGTGACCAAAACACAAGCTGACCAAATTAATAATCATAAAGATTGAAGAATGAAAGATCCACAGGTAATTCTGACAATTTCTGACACATTGCTGAGCATCTGGGAGGCAAAAAGATAAACAGAAAAGATCTCAGAAGACTAAACTCTAACCTCTGACTGACTTCGAGTATCTATATAAGCAGAAAGTAAAAGTGTTAGTTCCTCAGTCATCTCCGATTCTTTGTGACCCCGCCGATTCTAGCCCACCAGGCTCCTCTGTCTATGACATTCTGCAGGTAAGAATACTTTAGTGGATAGCCATTTCCTTCTCCCTGGGATCTTCTCGAAAAAGGGATCAAACCAAGGTCTCCTGCATTGCAGGCAGATTCTTTACCATCTGAGCTACCACGGAGGCTCATATAAGCAGAAAGCAGGCTAAAACATTTACTTTAGTGTGCTTTTTTCTTAGGTTTACTCAGTCGTGTCCAACTCCTTGTGACTCCATGGACTATAGCCTGCCAGGTTCCTCTGTCCATGGGACTTTCCAGGCAAGAACACTGTAGTGGGTTGCCATTTCCTCATCCAGGGGATCTTCCCAAACCATGAACTGATTCTGCATCTCCAGTATTGCAGGCAGATTCTTTACCACTAGTGCTGCCTAGGAAGGCCTCTAGTGTGTTCTAGCTTGTTATAAGCAAAAACAAGAAGTTAAAGCACACTAAGTAAATGGCTATAATAAAAAGCATCCCATGTAAATAATTCATGAAAGAGAACTAGGATGATTATACTCAAAATAGACCAAAATAATTTAAGATGAAATTGTTAGAGGAAAAGAGGGATATTTTAAAATTATAAAAGAATCATCCTACTTATAGTATGCCTCTAAATTATCAGATGCTTTGTGGAAGATAAAAAGGAACTCTGTGTTCTTTCTGCAACCTTTATATTAGTTTAAATTTATTTCAAAATAAAATATCTGAAAAAAATACTTTTCAAAAAATTGATTTCAAATAGAATTAGAATTTGCTACAAGTAGAGTACATAATTCCTCATAAGAAGGCTTCATTTGTTCCTAATTTACAAACACTGAAATGAAAAGAAGTAATTGTTATAAATCAAATTATTAATTTCATTATGTCATTCTGTGTATCATCTTACAATGCACTGAATCTCTGTTCTAATCCCAGTATTTTTCTAGTTGAATTTTCTTTAGTTGTTTTGAGTAGTTGTGACTTTCTGCTTGACAAACATATCTTTGTCAAGTTAGCTAATAGTAAATTACACATGAAAATTTTCCCTGCAGAAATCCATTGTCAGCTAATGAACCAACCAAAGTGACATCAAGTTGACTGATGTTCATTTTCAGACACAAATCAAGGTAGTTCATCAAAGCCATTGCAGTTGTAATATCCATGGTTGAGAACAACCAGAAGCCTTGCTTATCTGGCTGTAAATCACAGAGAATCAATATACTGCTTCTACAACTGTATACTGTCTCTGCAAATTTCTTGTATATTAAAGGCAAAGATAATATATCAGAAAATTGAGTGAGTTCAACTTAGTAATATACTACACTTGACACTGCACAGCAGCAATATATAGAATTACAATTTTCAGTGTGTCCTAAATTTGTTAATTTGTTTAGAAATTTGTAGGTTGACAGCTAGAAATTTTAAGGAAAAAAAAAAACTACTTTGTTCCTTACAAGATAAATACCTAAGTGTACAGATTCTCAAGAGATAGTTTATAAATATGATGTATTAGTCTGATTGCTCAGGATTGTGATTTATTTTCATGTTCTATAACTGCCAATAAAGAGCTCAAATTCTTGGGTGCTCTTTAAACATTAAACAATGCTGAGTCTAGGAAAATTCGAGAGAATTAAGGAAGGAAGCTTTCTGGTCTGAATCATAGAGCATACACATTTTCTTTCCACTGCAGTTTTCATTCTTTACCCTTAACACTCAGCTCAACATATGCTAGGTGTTTATGATATGAATATAATGATACCAACCTCTAGACTTTTAATGCAAGTAAAAATAGCAACAAGGAGTATGTTGTACCCTATAATAGCCTGCACAGTTCTATTACCACACCACTTTATTTCCACAGGGCATACCATTAATGTTATTCTCCTTTAAGCTAATGTTACACTTAAAGGTGAAATACTGAATACTTTCACTCTACAATCAGAAATACAACAAAAATATCCCCACTCATCACTTCTTTACAACACAGTGCTGGAAATTTAAGCAAAGCAATAAAAAGAAAAAAAAAAGAAGCTTAAAAATTATATAGATCAGGAACAAAAATATCAGTATTTGCAGATAAATGATTATCTTAATACATAGAGAGACATGCTATGCTCATGGACTGGAAGTCTTAACACAGTAATATGTCTAATCTCCCCAAGTTGATAGATCAATTTAATCAAAATCCTATGAAAATTTCAAAAAATTATTTTTGTAGATATAAACAATATTGTTCTCAAATATTTAATGAAAAACAGAGGCTCTAGATTGGTGAAACTTTTAAGAAAAAAGTAAAGTGAGAGAAATGGCTACATGACTTTGAATATACTATATGATACAAATATCAAGGGCCGAGAGGAGCTACTCCACATTCAAGTTCAGAAGGGGTGGCTGTGAGGAGATACCCCTTGTCCAAGGTAAGGAGCAGTGGCTTCACTTTGCTGGAGCAGCCATGAAGAGATACCCCATTTACCAAGTTAAGAGAAACCCAAGTAAGACAGTACGTGTTGTGAGAGGGCATCAGAGGGCAGACACACTGAAACCATAATCACAGAAAACTAGCCAATCTGATCACACGGACCACAGCCTTGTCTAACTCCATGAAACTAAGCCATGCCATGTGGGGCCACCAAAGACGGGCAGGTCATGGTGAAGAGGTCTCATAGAATGTGGTCCACTGAAGAAGAGAATGGTCAACCACTTCAGTATTCTTGCCTGAAGAACCCCATGAACAGTATGAAAAGGAAAAATGATAGGATATTGAAAGGGAAACTCCCCGGGTCGGTAGGTGCTGAATATGCTACTGGAGATCAATGGAGAAATAACTGCAGAAAGAATGAAGGGATGGAGCCAAAGCAAAAACAATACCCAGTTGTGGATGTGACTGGTGATAGAAGCAAAGTCCAATGCTGTAAGAGCATTATTGCATAGGAACCTGGAATGCTAGAATCATGAATCAAGGAAAATCGAAGTATTCAAATGGAGATAGCAAGAGTGAACGTCACCATTCTAAGAATCAGCGAACTAAAATGGACTGGAATTGGGTGAATTTAACTCAGATGACTATTATATCTACCACTGCAGGCAGGAACCCCTTAGAAGAAATGGAGTAGCCATTATGGTTAACAAAACAGTCCGAAATGCAGTACTTGGATGCAGTCTCAAAAATGACAGAATGATCACTGTTCGTTTCCAAGGCAAATCATTTAATATCAGAGTAATCCAAGTCTATGCCCCAACCAGTAAGGCTGAAGAAGCTGAAGTTGAATGGTTCTATGAAGACCTACAAGATCTTTTAGAATGAATACCTCAAAAAGATGTCTTTTTCATTATAGGGGACTGGAATGCAAAAGCAGGAAGTCAAGAAACATCTGGAGTAACAGGCAAATTTGGCCTTGGAATATGGAATGAGGCAGCGCAAAAGCTAATAGAGTTTTGCCAAAGTAACACACCGGTCATAGAAAACAGCCTGTTCCATCAACACAAGAGAAGACTCTACACATGGACATCACCAGATGGTCAACAATGAAATCAGACTGATTATATTCTTTACAGCCAAAGATGGAGAAGCTCTATACAGTCAGCAAAAACAAGACCAGGAGCTGACTGTGGCTCAGATCATGAACTCCTTATTGCCAAATTCAGACTTAAATTGAAGAAAGTAGGGAAAACTACTAGACCATTCAAGTATGACATAAATCAAATCCTTTATGATTATACAGCGGAAGTGAGAAATAGATTTAAGGGCCTAGATCTGATAGACAGAGTGCCTGATGAACTATGGATGGAAGTCCGTGACATTGTACAGGAGATAGAGATCAAGACCATCCCCATGGAAATGAAATGCAAAAAAGCAAAATGGCTGTCTGAGGAGACCTTACAAATAGCTGTGAAAAGAAGAGAAGTAAAAGCAAAGGAGAAATGAAAAGATATAAGCATCTGAATGCAGAGTTCCAAAGAATAGCAAGGAGAGAAAAGAAAGCCTTCCTCAGTGATCAAAGCAAAGAAATAGAGGAAAAGAACACAATGGGAAAGGCTAGAGATAAATTCAGGAACATTAGTGATACTAAGGGAACATTTCATGCAAAGATGGGCTTGATAAAGCACAGAAATTTTATGGATCGAACAGAAGCAGAAGATATTAAGACGAGGTGGCAAGAATACACAGAACTGTACAAAAAANTTAGGAAACAGACTTCATTTCTCTGAGCCTGTTTTCCCTTCTGTAAAATGGGTCTAATAATATGATGGTTGTGAGGATTAAAAACTAACAATAGTTGACACTTGTATAGAGCTCTTCCATGTGCTAGGCACTGTTCTAGCACTTTATGTCACATTACTTTGTCAGACTTTGGACAAATTAATTTCTCTGGTTTTTCAGGTTTCTCATCTGTTCTTGTGAACTATGACTAACAAGAGTTATTGCACACAGGGTAATAGTACCAGGCACTCTTCCAAAAGCTGGGGACACAGCAAGCAACACAATAGTAAAAAGCCCCTGCCATCATGGCACTGAAATCCAAGCCAGGGAAGAGACAGCTGGAAAAGAGATAAGCAAATATGTGTCTCATGGCGATGATAGTATTACAGAAGATTAAAGCAGGATACAAGGATTGAGTATGAGGGTAACATTTGGGTTTGGAAGTTCAGGGAGGGTCTGAGGCGACATCTGAGCCGATACCTGAAATGGTGAAGGATCCATGTGGATGTCTAGGTTAAGAGTGCTCAAGGCACAAGGAATGGCAAGTACAAAGGCTCCAAGGTGGGAACACGCATGGCATGTTCAGAGAACAGCAAGGACGTGAGGGACTGCTGGGGAAGCAGTGGAGATGAGGCAAGAGCCGTGGTCCGTAAGGTGACGGGGCCATTGGGTACCGAAGTTTAACGAAGAGAACCACATACAGCTAGACTAGAACTTGCCTCGTGGTAAAGAGTGTTGAATAGCGGCTCCTATGTGTAGGGCCAGTTAGTCCACCTGCTTCCCTGTGCCCCATGAAATGTCAGGGTTCACAACGCTTTGTTGGGTGAATGACTGAAAGGACATGTCGGAAATCCTCAGCTTGGGGCTCTGAGCACCATGAGGGCAGGCCTGGGGTTGTTTTGATGCCTATTGTGTGCACAGAACTACCCCCAGCTCAGAGCAGTGTGCAGGGGAAGGGCTCAGGGAACACTTGTTGACCGACTGTATGGTAGTCTCTCCACAGGTGTCTTAAAACAGGTCTGTACTTCTGGATGTGTGCCTGTCAGAATTGTGCAAACGTGCACTCAGCACATTCAGTGACTCCTCTGTGCCATGGACACAGCAATGGCCAAGGCAGCTCTGAGACTCACAGGGCTCAGTCCAGGCAGTGGACATGACCTGTCCCCAGGGAGTGATGACCTTTAGCGGGCAGGGCTGGGATGTGGGACTAGGGAGCTGGTGGTGGTGGTGGGGGCTGTCCCAGAGGAGGTGGTCAGGAAGGGCTTCCTGGAGGAGGAGCTATGGAGCTACAACCTGGAGGATGCACAGGGAAAGATGAAGGGTTGTGTGCCTGGAGGCATGTCTCAGGTAAGGAACAGTGCCACAGGGTAAGAGGTCACGGCTAGTTAGGGCAAGGGAGATGAGGCCGCAAGGGTTAAGAAGCCCCCTCCCCACCGTGCTCAGCACTGTTAGCAGCCTGGGCTCTTCTCCCAAGGGTACTGGAGAGTCATGGTAGGTTCTGAACAAGTGAGCAGGGTCAGGCTTGTGCTTCACAAAGCTCTGGCTGCTCAGGACTTTCCTGGTGGTCCAGTGGCTAAGACTCCACGCTCCCACTGCAGGGAGCAGGGGTTTGATCCTACACGCCATGCAGGTTAACAAAAAAAAGAAACAAGAAAAGTTCTGGCTGCTGGATGAAGTGTGAATGGATGAAGGGAAGGGAAGGAGACCAGGGAGGAGGCTGAGTGGGGACCCCCAGGGCAATGAGGAGCCTGGACCAGGTGGTCTCAGTGGAAACAGTGAGACCAAGCAACTGTGGGGTACACTGATGGCTGTTGCCAAAGGCTGTGGGATGAGGATTTGGGGCTTTCTCCTAGGGAAGTGGGTGCGGGGGCTGTCACACAGCAGGAGAGGGAGTGGAGCAGCTGCCTGAGGGGGGGAACCTGCAGTGTGTGCACACGCGCCTGTGTCCACAGGTGGGGCTCTGTACACACCTCCTAGATGCCCTGCCTGGCTCTGCAGGGCACCGTGGCAGAGGTTCTAAGCCCCAGGGCTCCTCTCCTAGAAGTATTGATGAGAACACCCATGCAAATAAAAGGAAACCTGGGAATGTGGGGCACCAGCTCCTGGGAGTGCAGGGACACCCAGGGGCCTCAGTCCCCTCACCTCTAAGTGGGTGAACCAGTATCCAGTCTGTCAGGAAGGCAGGCACACCACACACCAAGACTGGCTGGGTCCTTGGCACAGGCAGCCCTGAGGGTGCTGATGGCACCCTAACAGCTATGGATGCCACAGCCTGGCACCATTCTGAGCCAGGATTCACCCTTGGGGTTCCCCTGGAGACGAGCTCTTAAGCCCAGAAGCAAGGTCAGGCAGCCAGGGTCCCAGGCCCATCGACTGAGGGAGGCTGACTTGACTCTCGGGGTGGTAGTTCTGCCCTCCTGCCCTGCCAGGCCGCCTGAGGCCAGGAGATAATCAGTGGGCACAGGTGAGGCTCTGACACAGCTTTGTGGCTAAGAGTGCTGGTGCGGTGAGGTCATGGCAGGCAGCTTCCCCATCTGTGACAGTTCTGGAACCCTCTGAGAGGGGGAAAAGGATGAAAAAGGGGCCTGGCCTAGAGCGTCCCTGTGTATGCTCAGGAGAGCCGCCCACACCTGCTCCCTGGGGTGGCAGAGAAAGGAAGGCACGAGGTGGGGGCTCTGCTGAGTTTAAGTTAAACACCCATATGAATTTATTAAATCCAGATTGTGTTAAAGGGCGGTGGTCTGGGAGGAGGGGGGTTGGTGGGGGATCGAGGGACAAGATGACGGACGGCCGTGGGCGTCTCTCCACAGGGCCCCGGCCCCTCCCCCGCCTGCCCACCCACTCGGCAGTGCCACATCGGCTTCACCATGATTCCCAATGGTGCTGGGCTGGCGGGGCGCGATGGCTAGAAACACAGAGGAACAGACAGACGGACGGCGCCTCCATAAATGACGGGCCCTGGCCTGCCCCAGCCCCCACGCCTCACGCTGGGCCCCGGCCGTGGGGAGCCTCCCGCCACCCCGGCCCGATCTGTCCAGGGAAAGGGCAACGGGGATGGGGTGGCGAGGGGCCAGGGCGGCGGGGTGGTGGTCACCAGGAACCTGGGCGGAGGAAGACCAGGAGCGGCTAATCCCTTTTTTTGTCCTCTGCTGGCTTTGGAGGGGCTTCCTGGGGCTCGCTGGCAGAGCTGGGCCCCTGGGGGGCCTGGGAGGGCGGGGATGTAGAGGCCTCCTCCCCGGCAGCCTCGGTGGTCGTGGCAGGGCTGGGGGCAGGTGAGAGAGCCCCTGCTGCTGGCGGGGCCTCGGCCACAGGGGCAGCTGCAGTAGGGGCCTCGCCGCTCATGCCAAACTCGTTCACCCGCGTGGGGTCGACGCGGTAGATCCACCGTTGGTAGAGGTAGATGAAGAAGACCACATCTGGGGGGAGGGGCGGGGAGGAGGTGTCGTGAGGGACGGAGGCAGGGCCCACTGGCCCCCAGCTTGTGGCTGGGTGGAGGAGTGGTCCTGCCCAGAGTGGGCTGAGCCCCCAGGCCAGGGCCCCTCCCTCAGATCGGGCTCCGACCATGCCCAGCTCTGGTGAGAGCCTGCGGGGGGCCTACCGGCTAAACCACCCACCCATCGGGCCTCACCGTCCCTCAGGCAGCCGATCCGGTACATAACAGGCATCTTGATGACAAAGGCAAACAGGTCGTCGATGAAGGTGTTGAGGGCCTTGTAGGTGAGCATGCGCCAGGGCAGGTGGGCCACAGACTTGAGCTTGTAGTTGATGAAGAGCTGGGGTGTCATGGTGATGAAGCCTGTGGGGTGAGGAAGGGATACCCGTGAGCAGACACAAGGGGATCCTGACCCTCCATCCCTGACTGCATTTCTGGCCTCTGTCCCTTCCTCACTCTGCTCCAGCCACACTGGCCTCCTTGCTACTTCCAACAGCCCGGCACATCCTACCTCAGGGCCTTTGCACTTGCTCCGCCTGCCGTCACCAGACCTTTGCACGGTTCCATCCTAGGCATCTTTCAGGCCTTAGTTTACATGTTACCTCCTCAGAAGGCCCCCCACCAGCTTCAATGGCCCCTCTCTCTGACTCTTTCATACCACTCATCACCTGCTCACTGTCTGCCTGTTCATTCTGTCGGTTCCCCTGGGGATGAGGACTGATGCACTGTCCAGGGCTTCCTGGAAGCCCTCTCTGACCCCGGAATCAGACTGGGAAGAACTTTGAGGCTGCCCATGTGCCATCCTTGACTACCCCAAAGTATCCCTGTCCGGGGATGGGTCAGTCTCCGCACACTGGACCTCAAGTGTGGAGACGGCAGGGCCAGGCCGATTCGCTCACTGTCGAGGTCCCAGCACAGGGTTGAGAGCCATACCTGCCCGGACACCATGGGGGCTGTGCACCCGGGGCCTGCTCACCGAAGGTCAGCAGGAAGCCGTAGAGCATGCTGAGCACCCAGGAGTACCAGCCCTTGTGCTCCAGGTACAGGAGGCTGTAGACAGCATAGCAGCCCAGCAGCGGGAAGAGGATCCAGGACAGGTACCGGAACGCCATCTGCGGGGCACAGGGTGGGGCTGGGATGTGGCTTCTTGGGCCCCACCTGGCACACTGGCTCCTCACCCCCACCCACCCACACCTGGTTTGGCAGGCCAGGCCGGGGGAATTTCCAGGTGGCCCTGGGGACTCTGGACTCAGCCAGGAAGTCGATGTGGCAGACAGAGGACACTGGAGGGAATGACACAAGCCCTAAAGCAAGGGGCTGTCAGCCAACAGGCAGACATCCCAGGCCCCCAACCACCGCCCAGAGCCGCGGCCCCCAGGAGCGAGCGGGTGCCTGGAGAGCCCCCTGGGGCCCACTGGGAAGGGGGACACTCACGTCATCGTACACTTTGGTTGAGGACTCGACGTATGTGGACTTGTCCTTGAAGGTCGGGCGGGGCAAGAGCCCTGCCACCTTGTGCTCCCGGTCCAGCTGCAGACAAGCGGGGAGGCTGCCGCGCCGGCTCCCGCCACCCCCACCCCCAGCCAGCTCCAGCCCCTGACCTTCCCCACTGCTCACAGTTCCCCTGCCCCATGTGTGACCCGAAAAATCCCCTGGTGCGAAAATCCCCTTGGTCTTGGGAGTGCGGCAGGCACTGGGAATCCCCCGGGGCCAGCTCCAGGGTCTGGCTGGGCCGTGCGACCCTACTCCCAACCTCCGGGGGCTCCCGCCGCGGTGTGACAGCCCGGCCTTACCCGGACATCCATGACCTTGGTGATCTTCCAGAGGTCAATGAGGACCCCGATGAAGACGCTGACCTGGACCACGAAGTTGGTCTCATTGTCCAGGATGTAGAGCAGGACAACGAAGGACTGGAAGACGCCGAAGAAGACGGAGCGCACGGACAGGCCCTCCAGGGACTGCCGGCTGTTCCAGAACTGGATATCTGCACGGGAAGGGGCAGAGGGCAGCTGGGAGGTGAGGAGCCGCCTGGGCCCTCCTGCAGCTCCCTCAAGCCCTGACCTCCTCAGACTCCCAGGATGGCATTGGGTCTGCCAAGGGGGAAGGGGGCACACGACTCCCATTTCCCCTTAGAGTCAGCTCCGTGGGTGCCGCCGAAGCCCCAGGCAGGATCTCTGCAGTCCTCAGGTTGGACACCCCCCATCCCAACCAGGGTCAGTTCCTAGATGGGCAATGATGGTGAGACAGCAGCCATGCTCCGGGGCTCCTCACACGCTCAGTGCTCAGGGCCGCGACATCCCAAGGCCACACAGCCTCGCCTGGCAGAATCTACACGGAAGGTGGGTCTGTGTGACACCAGACCTGAGCTGTCCACCCTGGTGCTGTGGCGCCTCCGCTTGGGGGGAAAATCCAGCACATGCACTCTTTTGGCCCACGGCCCCAAACCGTTGAAGGAACCGGCCAGCACCCACGCTTGGGGTGTGCATAAGGACCACGGGCTCTGCTCTCCAATGGAAGCTCCTTCCTGTGTCCCCCCCTGGACCCCTGCCACCCTCCGGGGGGCCCAGCTCAGTACCCCTGCTGTCCCTGGTCTCCCCGTGGACCCGAGGATTATGCACTGTGGGACCCTGCTGGGCTGTGCACCCAGCCCCTGCCACCAGAGGAGGCTGACTAAGCATGATGCAGCTCTTCCGAGGGAGAAGCCGGGCCCGTGGTCACACAGGCCTGGCCTGGGTGCTGGCTGCCCACCCAGCTCTGATTCTGACTTCAGAGCCCCAGCACATCCAACAGACTCACGCATCTCTTGTCAGACCATCAGACTCTCACAGGACCTCCCCCACCCAATCCTAACTAGGAAGAATGTGTCCAAAGACACACAGGGGTTCTGGCAGGGGTGAGTGGATCGAGTTCCACTTCAGATCAGAGGGGCAGCAAGCAGAGTATAAACCCGGCTTGCCCAGGGCCCACACCCTTTCTCTGTGACCTTGGGCAAGTGACTCCCTCCCCTGTGCCTTCATTTCTGCTTAGACAAAGAGAGACCCAGCAGGAGCGTCTGCTAGTTGGTACCCGGACCAGCACCCACCTCGGCTAACAGACTCCTCCCTACTGGGGTCAGCACCATTTACTGTTGGGTTTTGATGTTACAATTCTCCAGAAAGTAACTCAATCACGCCATACCCTCTTAATAATAAGGATGATAATATTAACAGTACTTATTACTACTACCACTTTGAGAAGCTGAAAAGGGCCAGGCCTCCTTCAAACCAGGGTTCTCCAGGGAAGAAGTAGCCTGCAGGGCCAGGAGTATGAAGCAGGAGCTGGAGCGGGCTCCTGGATCCAAGTCCTGGCTGGGCCGCTTGGGAGATGTATGACCATGGGCAAGGAACCAACCTCTTTGATCCGTAAACGTGGGAGGGTAGGGTGCCCTCCCTCCCTCCCAGACGCTGCCTCCCGGGCTCTGGCTGTGGGGCTTTCATGAGCTCACTGGTGAGGGTGCCCCCACAGTGTCTGGCAGGTGGCCAGGGCCCCTCAAATACTAGCCATCACCCCTGTTGGCCTCTGGCACCTTGGGGTTCTCTGGGGACATGGCTGTCACTTTCCCACTCAGGTGGGCCCTGTCCGCTCCCCCAGAGAGGTCTCCCCCAACGGGCAGCCTGCCGGGCAGGGTGGCAGGAGCAGCTGTGGGGCTTCCCTGCTCCCAGCCTTGGAGTTCCCCGGCCCTGCTTCCTGGCGGTGCCGACCAGACCTTTGCCAGAACAGCGGGCCTGCCCCTCCCCCTGCACCACGCCCGGCAGCCGGGAGTTTCTGGGCTGGGAGTTGGTGGCTGCTCCCTAGGCCTCTGGAGAGCGGGGCTGGCAGGCCCCACGCAGGGAGAGGGCCCAACAGGAAGAGGGAGGGAGTGCACCCTACCCTCCCACATGCACCCCCACGCCCCCAGTCCCCCATGGCCTCTCACAAGGCTCTGGGGCCCACCCCTACCATTCTTGAAGGCCAGGAACTCAAAGACACTGTGGACGATGGACACGATGATGGTGAGTGCCAGCAGGTAGGGGTTGGTCTCCAGGAGGGCGACCTGGGGCGGGGATGGGGAGATGGCCGTGAGCACCGCCAGGCCCCAGCCAGGGATGACTGCAGCGGCTGCCTGTTGGCCGGCCCGTCTCTCCTTCCTCCAGCTCCGGAAGAGCCTGATAATAATCCCACAGATCTGACCCTGGGGCTTCCAGGGAGGGGGCGTGGTGGCCAGGAAGACAGCAGGTCACAAACGGGCAGATGGGCACAGGGAGGGTGGGTGAGGGATGCATGGAGAGGGAGGGGGGAAAATGGGGACAGAAGAGAGACGGGGGGACAGCGACGGGGGCAGGCAGAGTAGTAACTAACAGAGTCGGAGTGAGAGACAGAAACCCAACACCAGAGACGGCCCCAGGCAAGTGCGGCCAAGACCCAACATGCCAGAGGCGGGCAGAGAAGGATGCTGCTCAAGGACACAGGGCGAGCGAGCAGAGACCTCGAGTCGGAGCCCAAAGGCTGGGCGGCAGGCCGTGGGGCAGAAGGGACAGGTCTAGACCCAGAGGGACGGCCCGGCAAACAGAAAGCAAAGATGGCCACAGAAGCCTCAGAGGCAGGACCTCCGGTGTCAGCCAGGGCCCGAAGCCGAGCGCCTGCTTCCTGCCCCCCATGGGGAGGGGCCTGAAGAGGTTGTGAAACTGTGGGCAGGAGAGCACCGGCCAGCAGCCCCCAGGCCAGCAGCGCAGTCCACTTCCCCTTCCCCTCCTGCAGCCCGGGAAGGCCCCGCCCCATCCGCACCTTCACCGAGTCCTGCTCCTCATCTGACTGCTCATACAGCTCGTCACCCAGGAAGTTCCACGGCGACTTGGCGCTCTGGGCGGCGTAGAGCTGCCAGCGCCAGAGCGACAGCGGGCAGAAGGAGACGCGGAGCGGCAGGCTGGCCAGGCTCTCGTTGATGGGGTAGTAGTCCTTCTGCAGGTTCCAGTAGTCGTTGAAGTAGATGATGGGGTAGTAGTCACCACTCACGGCGTCAAACTTCACGTCTGCAGACACAAGCGGCAGGGGTACCGCTCAGCCTGGGCCAGAGGCCACAGGCACCCACGGGGGTGGGGCGACTCCAGCCTCCGAGGACAAAAGGATCAAATTCAGATGTTTGCGGGGACCCAGTGGGGCCCCCGGACAGAGACTGGAGGACAGGGGACATTTCTGGGCTGTGCCAAGGAGCTGAAAGACTGCATGACCTTGGGGGGGCAGGCTAAGGGCAGGCTGGGCAGGCCCCGGCTGGAGGGACAGGTGCAGCTCAGCTCCAGACTCCAGCTGCCCCAAGGGCCACCGCGTGTCAGGATTTTGTGAGAGAGTCAGAAATCTGGCTTCCTGAGTGATGCTGCCTCCATCTCCAAGGTTGGCAGCAGTGCACACCTTCTAGAGAAAGCTAGTGGGCCAGATGAGACCAGTTTGAGCACACAGTGGTCAGTGCTGGGGTCATCAGGGGTGCGGGAGGGAGAGAAAGGGGAGTGTTTAGAGGGTGGGGCGAGAAGCTTGGGAGGGGGGACACCTAGTTGGAGATGACAGGGAGTACAGGGCTGGGGGCGTGGGGCCAGGAGATGAGGAAATGGCCTGTCAGGAGCCTGAGCAGGGCGCGACTCACACTGGTCCAGGGGAGGTGGCACGCTGCCCTTCACCCACGGCGTGTGATCGTCCACGATGTTGATGGTGATGTTGGGGTGCCAGTGGGAGATCACCTCCACGGGCCCGTAGTCCTCGGCCCTCTGAGGGGAGACAGGAGGTGGGGGGCCTCAGAGGTGGCTGCTCATTTCCTCCGGAGGACTCCCATGACCATCGCGACGGCAAAAGAGCAACTACCGCAGGGACCGCTGGCCAAGGGCCGGCCTCTAGACTCCACTGCCCTGGCTGTCCCCAGCCACCCACTGGGGCCCAACACACAGGTCTGCCCACCTGGACGGGACAGCGTGCCAGGCTGTGGAGTGCAGCCTCCATGCTCAGGGGCCACCCTCCCGCCTGGAACCACCTTGTGAAGAGGGAGACTCTTGGGGCCGGTTCACATCCTGGGCTGATGGGGAGTGTTCTTTCCAAAGCCACAGTATCAGCCACTGCTTCCTCTGTGCCGGGCCGACCCTGGGCTCTGGGCCCGGCAATTTGGGTGTGAATTGCAGCCCTGCCATCTCCTGGCTGTGACACCTCAGGCAAGTCTGCACCGGGACCCACCCAACGGGCTGGCGAAAGGCTTCTGGGTGGGTCTGTGTACAGTGCACAGAGGGCCTGCCCTGCCACTGCCAGAGGTCGGCTGGAACCTCGCCTGGAGCCCCCTGCTCCCTGAGAGCTAACTGCATCCTGACTGCTTCCAGAGAGGGAAACTGAGGCTCAGAGACATAAAGGCTCCCCCAGTGGCTCAGGGGCGGTGCAGGAAATGACTCCCCTGGGCTGCTTGCTGAGCTGGAAACCCGGGTCCGGACGGCACCCCCAGGACCTGATGGCTCTGCTCGTGTTTACCTTGATCATTTCTGGGTCAGCTTCTGTCTCTCCCGTCAGCAGGTTCTTGGTTTTCTGAAACCGTCGGCGCTTGTATTTGTTGATCACTGCAGGCAGGGAGGCCGGGAAACGGGTGGGCGTTGAGATGGGCTGGCACTCAGGGGACCCAGGCCCCAGACCTCCACCCACCGACGGCTGCTCACCTGGCTCCCGGTTCCCACTCTTCCACCCACTGACAACAGCAGCAACCAGGCCTTCCACATCTCACCTACCCTCGGGGTCCCCCTCTTTGCTGCTGCTGCTGCTGCTAAGTCGCTTCAGTCGTGGCCGACTCTGTGCGACCCCATAGATGGCAGCCCACTAGGCTCCTCCGTCCCTGGAATTCTCCAGGCAAGAATACTGGAGTGGGTTGCCATTTCCTTCTCCAGTGCATGAAAGTGAAAAGTGAAAGCGAAGTTGCTCAAGTCATGCCCGACTCTTAGCAATCCCATGGACTGCAGCCCACCAGGCTCCTCCATCCACGGGGTTTTCCAGGCAAGAGTACTGGAGTGGGGTGCCACTGCCTTCTCCACCCCCTCTTCATGGCCACAGTAGCATCCATCAAATTGTCCTGTCTTCCCTCTCCACAATTTGCTGCATCCGTTCCATCAGCCCACCCTGGGTGGACGTGCCCTCCAGCACATGCCAAACACCTGACTGCTGCCTCCCCTCCTGGGTCCCCCTCCGGGCCAGCCACAGCACCCCCTCCTTGGTGACCAGAGTCACCTCAGTGCTGGCCTCCTGGTGGCCACTCTTGCCCCCTAAGATTCCCTCTGCCCAGGAAAGCCAGATTCTTTGTGACCAAGTTTGTAATCGCGTCATCCTTCTGCCTCAGAACCCTAGAGGACTTCCACTGCCCTGGGCAAGGCCCCTGAGAGGCTCACCATGGCCCCCTTGACTCTCAGCCAGTGCCATCTCCCTCCCTCGCCCACCCGACTTCCTTCTCCTCAGATGTGCTGACCCTGGGCCTCCGGACGACCTGCTGCGTCTCCCTGGCAGGGACCCATCCGGGTGGGAATCTTCCTGGTTGGCTCCTTCTCCCCCTTCCAGCCCTTGGTTACATGGCCCTCTGCCCCCTCCACTGAAGGAGGCTGCCCAGACCTGCTCCTCGCCATTTCTGTTTCCTTCACAACAGCCCATCACCACCCACCGGTCACCTGTGCACTGGTTTACTTGTCTGCTGTCTGTCCCCTCCACCAGTCTACGAACTGCAGGTGGGGTTCGGCCCATCCTGGACTCTGGTGTATCCTCCACTCTAGGCTGGGCCCATAGTGACGGGCAGCGGGACTGACAAAGATGGGCCGCGACAGTGCTGGAGAAGGCCGAGCGCCGCCAATGTGGAAAGTACTGCGGGGCTGAGTCCCTGGGCGGGAATGGACCTCACTTCCTCCTGCCGAGGCCAGGTCAGCCACGGGCTCCCTGCCACCCCATCCCCAACCCTGCCAAAACACTCCAGAGAGACAGGGCTGGCGCTTGTTTACACTCTGTCGCCCCGCCTCCTCCCTAGCTGGGTAACTGTTCAGCTCCTCCTTATGTTGGGACCTCATACAGCCAGTCTGAGACTTCATCCTGCCCTCAGGGGCTAGGGAAAGATGCGGAATTGGGAGAGGGAGCTAGCCAAGACTGGGGGCCCCTGGGCCCCTAAGCAGGGCTGATGGGGGCTGGCTCTGTCTCCCACGAGCTGGGGGCCATTGGTAAGCTATGTCACCTCCTTGGGCCTCGGTCCCCACTCCTGACAATGGGGATAAAAGCCTCACCTTTTCTGGGCAGGACCACCAGGAGGCAGCTCTCTGCTCTACAGAGCGCAGCCAAGCAGACATCCCGGCACAGTCACACTGACACACGCCACAGGGCCCAGGTCCCTCCCACCTGCTCCCAACTGGGGGCTTCTGCAAGCCATGGACGAGCTCACGCTCAAGAACTCTCCTGGCAATTGACTGAGGGTCTCAGCCCAGGAGCAGCTGCTCCTATCGTCCCCTTGAATATCATCCCAGCACTTCTATTATTACTAACGGGGAAGGCATTTGAGACCTAGGCCCCACTTGTTGGGGGAAAGCGGGAACCGCCCAAGGGTGGACATCTTGGGGAATGAATCTGGGGGCATGCTCCACTGGTCACGTCACTGTCACTGGACATGCTCCACACCTGGGGGAAGGAGGCTGTCTGGGGGAGGGAGGGGCCGGCCCCAGAGGAGAGAGGCTTCTCCACCAGGGTGGAGAACATTCTGCAACTTGGTGGCATTAGATGGGATTATGATTTGAGATGGAACTGGCTTCTGAAGGGTGAAAGGAGCTCCCGTTTTTAGGAGTTAAAGCTTCTAGAACTACACCCCAAGCACCAACAACGTGGCTCGCTGAAATGGAGATGTGCTTTGAGTGCGTAACACAGACTGGACTTTGAAACGGAGCACACGAGAAAGAATAAAACATCCTGTTAACTTCTTATACTGATTACATGCTGAAATGACAATACACTGACCTCAATAAAATTATTACCAACAATCTTTTTTTCATTTTTCTTTTTAACATGGGCTCTAGTTAACTTAAAATGATCTCTGTGGCTGGCACTGTATCTCTACGGGAGAGCGCTCTGCTAGAGTCCTGATCGCTGGTCCTTTGGGGAGGGGGCTTTTCCAATCCCACACTCTTGTTTTACGCCCTGGAGTGGGCTGGCGTCCCTCCGAGCCCCTGATCTAAGAGGGCCCAGCTGTGAGGCAAGCCTGGGTGACCCCGGTGGTTTCTCAGGTTCACAGGCTGCAGATCTATTTTGCAGAGCACGCCAGTATCTGTCACACTGACCGTGAACATGATCTGGCCACACAGTGACACAGATCACACTCACCAAAGATGAAACCACAAAGGATGCTGGCACTGAGCAGGGCTGACGGGGGTAACTGGACAGGCGAGCAGCTGCCCACCTGGGCCACGTTCGAGGGAACCTCTCAGCATCAGGCACGTGTGACCAGACTTGCAGGGACACATTTTGGGGGGGGGCGGGGGCTGCAGACCACACCCCCTCAGCCCACATCTTCGAGGATGCGCGCCACTGCAGCCCGCCAGCCAGCCGGGTGGAACACCCTGCAGAGTATGGTCCACAGGCACACTTGCTTAGAGCAGTGCTCGGCACACCCCGGGGACTTTTCCGACTCAGCTATGAGAACTGACGGAGTCACCAGTTTTTTGTTTCATCCAGTGTAGACGATCACAAAAATATTCTCGTCCTTTGGGCTATTTTTATACCCAAAGAAATAGGGAAAGACCTAACCACACAAATTAAAGTGCATCTGTCGCTGCCCCACACAAAACAGCTGGAGGGATCTTAACCAAGTCCGCAGGCACAACAGAATCACAGCGAGGGGCGCACAGCAGTTACACGAAGGGGATGGGGCTTTGGTGGGTGGGAGGTAGGGGGTCTGTTCTCTAGATCTGCTGAAACCCAAGTGTGTCGAGAGAGTCCCATGACTGTCCATTAGGAGACAGTGGACTCAAAGAAAAAAGACAAAGAGCAGATGAAAAAATGCCAATAATTATTAACCTCACGGAAAAGAAGTTAGACTAGGAAGGGAAAAATAAACACACACACTGTGTGGTTTAGATGGGAGGAAGAGCCACAAACTCAAGATCATTTGAATGTTGAATCTGAATCTAATCAAATTATGTTCCTGAGTTGAGATTTCCTCTTCCAGAGTAGGAAGTCAAGAGACAATGTCTAGAACAGAAAAACCCAAAGACTGGAGCATCGCCTCGCTACTGGGAGCCTTGGAGATTAAGGAGCAGAAACAGCTAGAGCAGCTGCCAGCAGGGAGTGGAAACTGGGGGAGCCTGAGAGGGGATGGGCAGGAGACGGGTGAGTTTTGCTGTCTGGTTGAATTTACTTGAGTTTTAAACCATGTGCTCGTAACAAGATTTAAGAAAAAAGACAAAGAGCAGATGAAAAAATGCCAATAATTATTAACCTCACGGAAAAGAAGTTAGACTAGGAAGGGAAAAATAAACACACACACTGTGTGGTTTAGATGGGAGGAAGAGCCACAAACTCAAGATCATTTGAATGTTGAATCTGAATCTAATCAAATTATGTTCCTGAGTTGAGATTTCCTCTTCCAGAGTAGGAAGTCAAGAGACAATGTCTAGAACAGAAAAACCCAAAGACTGGAGCATCGCCTCGCTACTGGGAGCCTTGGAGATTAAGGAGCAGAAACAGCTAGAGCAGCTGCCAGCAGGGAGTGGAAACTGGGGGAGCCTGAGAGGGGATGGGCAGGAGACGGGTGAGTTTTGCTGTCTGGTTGAATTTACTTGAGTTTTAAACCATGTGCTCGTAACAAGATTTAAAACAAAAAAAAATTCTAAGAGGCCGTGGGCAGAGAGAAGCTCAGTTTCAGTACAAGGCTGTGTAAAATGGCCACAGTTCTGACCTGGGGCTTCTTGGGGTCACTGGCAGTCCTGGGGTTTGCTCACCAGATCAAGCTTCTCAGGGGTGCGCCTGGTGCTAGGCGGCGGCCAGCAGGCTGAGAACGTGGCCAGTCTGCTGACGTGGCCCCGCCAGCCTGCCTCATCAAGAGCGGCCCCGCACAGAGGCGTGTGCTGGGGGGTGTCGGGGGACAGAGGGTCGGAATACAGTCACGCAGAACGCACCCAAACCCGCAGCCCGGAAGCCTTGCCTGGCCCCAAGGGAGGCCCCAGACGCCCACTGTGCAGCACTCATTCCAAGAGCAGCTGACATGGATGACCGGAGATCACGCTGGATGGAGCCAACGGCCAAGGGCCTTCCGCTTTCCCTCTGCTCACTCAGTCCAGCTAGCATCTGCCCACAGACTACTCTGCACCCTCTGGTCTGCCAGGCCCGGCACTGTGCACAGCCGGCCCGCCCTCCCCTTCTGCGACACCAACTGCTCCCCCTCCAAAGGCCCTTTCTCCACCTGCTCTAAGCAGATTCCTCTCCTGCCTGTCCATGGGCGTCCAGAGACAGTAGGGTGCGTGGGGTTCGAGTCCGGCCACACCAGCCGGGCCCCAGGGCGGGGAGGAACTTACTCCGAGACATGTGGACTGTGGCGAGCCGGCGGTACAGCGCCTTCTGCCGGGGGTCTGGGTGGAAGCCACTCTTGGTGAAGTAGACGTGGATGTAGATGGAGCCATTCTGCTGGACACTCTGCAAGGTGGGCGCATGGGACAAGGGGACAGTGACGCCCCTGAGGATGCCCTCCCCACCCCCATGTCCTGAGTGCTCAGGGCGGGCAGTGCAGCTGAGGGGTTGAGGCCAGACACTGGAGTTAGACTCCAATTCAAAACCAGTCTCCAGCACACAATAGCTGTGTGGCTCGCTGCGCCTCAGGGCCCATGTGCAGGACAGAGATGGTCAGCACGGAGGGCACAGCAGGCCTGTAAGGAGTACTCGCGGTCGCTGGGCCCAGAGGACGAGCTCAATAAAAACCATCGGCCCGCAGTCGTTAAACGGTAAAACAATGGAGGTCAGACCCTGCTCGGCACACTTCGAACGGCAACTGCCCGATCTCGCGAGTCCACATCTACACGGCACATGTAAACCTCAGGCAGTGGGGCATGTTATTATCCCGTTTTCCAGATGTGGTGACTGAGGCTCACGTGGAGAGGCTACAGGCAGAGAGTAAGTGGATCTGTCCGAACCCAGTCTGTGGGCTCCCCCAGGGCCCTGCCTCTCACTGTCTGTGTCCTCCTACGCCCTTCACTGCTCTTCTCATGGCCCCTGCCTGCCCGCCCTTCCCCCAGCACAGAGGAGAAACCGAAGCAGGGCGGCCAAGGCCTCGCCGGAGCCTCTCTGTCTGACCTTCACGGGGAGCTGGGAGTCACTTGGCCGCACTGTGTCCTCAACTTCCGTCTTTTAAGTCCACCTCTGTGCTAACCATGTTTTTTACTTCTTTTTATGTTTTTTATATTTTATGCTGTTTTCACATCTGGCGGAGGAGAGACTGCTCCTCCCAGGGCTAGCTGATTTCTAGAAATAGTAAACAACTCGCCTACTTTCGAAGACACTGTTAAAACACAAACCAAGAAGCTCAAGTCCACACCCGCAACAAGCCCTTTATTTGACTCTTAGACCCCAGACTGCGCTGACTCACCCAGGGCAGGCACCAGACAACTAGAGGCCACCCCTCCAACCTGAAGCCTACACACTGATCAACTTGGCCAGTCCTAAGCTGTTTCCCCACCTGGCCTGCCTTTCCCCAGGAAACCTCAACGGAGGGAGGTTTCGGCCATGCCTCCCCTTGCCTCTTTGAAGTGCTCCCGCCCAAACCTGGCACTTTCGCATGTGGCCCTGCATGGTGTGGTGGGCCCCCTCCTCCCAGGAAATGTAAGTAGTCAGCTCTTCTTCCAGTGGCACTGGCTTCTCTGTATCACTGCTCGGTCACCTCCCTAAAGCAACATCAGGGACAACTTGGACACCCTCCCGTCACGAAGCGGGGAAGGAGGGTGAGCTCCAGGTCCTTGGGAGCAGCCCTCACTGCCTGGCTTCCTGCCTCGCAGCCCTCCTGGGATCTTGGGGAGCGGTCTAGGGGCTAGACGTGACGTCTCCGTGGGAGCTGCCCCTCCCACGGCCTGGGCTGTCCTGCCTGCCTCAGAGGCCTGCATCCACCCCGCCACCTCCAGCTGCCAGACAGACCAAGCCAGAGCCAGACGCAGCACCCACACCCCTCCTCCCTAGGAGGCCGAGGAGAAGACCTGATGGGGAGGCATGAGTGAGGGCAGCCCCAGAGAGACGGCAACATTCACAGAGCCATCAAGTTCACGGATGCTTCAACAGTCCCGGACTCTGCACCCAGCCCACTGCCGGGCAGAGCGGGGGGCACAACGGTGACCAAGATGGCCCTGGCCTTACCGTCACAGGGTTCACAGTCCCATGTGGAAAGAGATCCATATTCAGGTAGTGACCACCCCCTCCAGAGTTGGCAAGGCTTGGGTGAGGGAGCCCAGAGAGGGCTCTGCCTGAGCCTGATGTCAGGGAGAGCTTCCTGGAGGAGGTGGGATCAGAACCCGGGGCTGTCAGAGTTCACAGTCAGACAGCCTGAGTTCAAAACTGCGGCTAGTTGTGTGACCCTGGGTGTGGCCTCTCTGTACCTAATCTTCCCCATTAGTCAAATGGAAAGAAAAGTTCCCACTGCCTTGGGCGGTTCCCCTCAGTCAGCCTAGTCTGGTGCCCAGTATGCAGTGAGCCCTTAATCAACACTAACTGTATTTTTCAAACCAGGCTCCATGACTGGACACCTCCAGGGATGATTAATAATCTTTCACTGGTTTAAAGCCAGATCACAACCCTGAAAGCAGGTGGGAGGCCAATTCCAACTCCATCTGCCTGGAGAGGGTGTGAGGGGACGAGGCCCAGAGGCCTTGGGGAGTTGCCTGCTCAACAGCGTGTGAACTGAGGGCAGAGCCAGGCTTGGAACCCAGACTCCCGACTGCCGGCCTGGGAGCTGGTTCAAGGAAAGGCCCTGAGTGCTGGCCCAGCAGCCGTGGAGCCAGACACCAGAAGCTGCCCCCACCTGTGGAATGTCGAGCTCAGCAAAGTGCTCGTAGCAGCCGTCCGAGTTCTCGCCGCTAGTCCAGTCGCCGTACACGAGGTCTTGCTGCTCCCAGAAGAGCGCCGACGTGGCGTTGAAGTCTGTAAAGTGCTCGTGCTCAGAGATGTACACGTGCAGGTTCTGTCAGGAGGGGAAGCAGGGGGAGTGAGCCAGGGCTGCTCAGAGGAGCCTCTGAAGGCTGGCAGATTAAAGAGCAGATGAGGAGCTGGCACCACAGAAATATGAACAGTTTGGGGTGGGGAGGGGTAGTGGGGAAAAGCGTGGCCGCTGGTAGAATAAACCTCTTTCCTCATACCCCACCATGTCTGTCCTGGTCTGAGCCTAGGGCGTCTAAGAAGGAAGGTGTGCACGCTCAGTCGGGTCCGACTCTGTGCGACCCCATGGACTGTAGCCCGCCAGGCCCCTCTGTCCATGGGATTGCCCCTCTGTCCATGGGATTTCCCAGGCAAGAATACTGGAGTGGGTTACCATTGCCTTCTCCAGGGGAATCTTCCCAACCAAGGGATCCACCTTGAGTCTTCACAATGGCCAGTCTGCCAATTAGAATTTGGGGTTAGAAAGGATCCGAATCTCCCTGCATTATGTTCCCTCTCAGCCTCTCATGGGCTTCTTCATCAGAATTCCCATGGATAAAGCCCAGTCAAGGTGCGTAGGAGTGTCGGCTGGCTACTGAGAAGCCAGGGACGCTGCAGACGCAGCATCGGAACCCCCTCCCTTCTCACGTCCCCGTGGCCTTCTCTGTCCAGAACCTGGAAGTTCCCTGATAAGGACCAGCTGGACAGTGGTAACCCTGCTGGCCAGAATTCCGAGAAATCTGGCATCCCAGAGCTCTGGAGAATCACAAACGTGGGAGAAGCCAAGACTGTTGAGGTCAGAACACCTGCTGCTCCTGCATAATGTCCCTCTTCCCCAGAGGGAACACCAGCCCAAACCCGAAACAATTTCCTTGTTCCTCATGATGTCACTTGAGTGACTCAGGTTTCATAGGCTGAAGATGAACCTAGAGTCTTTTGACCCCAGACCCATTCACAGACCTGCCTGTGACCAGGGATGGCATTGGTGCTGACTGCCCATGTCACTCCCCTCCCCCCCACCTCCCGGGTCTGGCCTCCCAGCCAGCGGTTACCATTAAAGTGTCTTTGGGGAACAGGTTGCGGCTGGCGACGCGCGGGGCTCCTCCGGGGCCTGCCTGGTCCTGAGGGGCCGGCCCTCGGCGGAACCAGCTGCTGATGGCCCAGATGATGAAGATCCTGAGGATGCAAGCAGGGCAGGTGGTGAGTCCTTTTCTTCCCAGTGTGGCTACTCCTAACCTGACTCAGCACCTGCTGGGGCCTGACTGGGTCTGATCAGGGAGGGAGGGGTCCCTGAGAAGGCAGTTGCAGGGCTGCTGAGAAGACCAGATGCCCCCGAAGGCCATGTCTTGGGACAGACCCTAAATGCTTGTGTCTGCCAGTCACGGGGGGCCTGGCGCTGACTCCCACCGGGAGTCTGATGGCCACAGGCCGCAGGGGCTCAGACCCTCGAAACCTCAGAACTAGGAAACCTCATGTCCCAGTCCCCTGGAATCCCAAAGCTGAGAACCCTGGAATCTGAAATCCCAGCATTTTGGAGGCACAGACATTAGGGAGAGCAACATCTCAGAACTTCAAGTCAGCTGAAAACGGGACAAGCAGATAGCAAGGAATCCTGAGTCCGTATTTTTAGTAATGTTGGGCTAGGTTACGCAGACCAACTCTCCTGTTGGAAACTAGTTGGAGGAGTTATGTAGGAAATTCCCCGGCAGTCCAGTGGTTAGGACTCTGCGCTTTCACTGCTGAGGGTGTGGGTTCAATCCCTGGTTGAGGATCTAAGATCCTACAAGCCTCGTTGCATGGCCAAAAAAAATATACATATATAGTAAGAAAATACCAACACTAGTTTTATATATATACATATATATATATGAGAAGGAAATGGCAACCCACTCCAGTATTCTTGCCTGGAGAATCCCAGGGATGAGAGAGCCGGGTGGGCTGCCATCTATGGGGTCGCACAGAGTCAGACACGACTGAAGTGACTTAGCAGTAGCAGCAGTTTTATATATATAATTACAAGTCTTAATATAGCAATATATTCTCTATAGTCTTCATATATTCTTACATATATTTTTATACATAATACATGTAAATATATATTCTCTTTATTCATTTTTATTAAAATATAGTTGTGTAGACATTATTTCTTTTTTTCTTAAAGCAAATACATTAAAGTCAGTTTCTCAATTTACAAAATTGAATAAACATAATATACAACCTTTGAGTTGAAAATGAAGCAGAGGTATTTCCAGGATACACTTTTAAAGGAGAAAGGCGAAGGGAAGGAAAATATATAGCGTTACCCGTCCATATTGTGTAATATACTTAAAAGCCCCACAGAAAATCCAAACTGGAGGAAAGAGAAATGCAAGTTGGTGTCTAATGGGGACAGTTTCAGATGGGGAAGATGAAAAAGTTTTGGAGAAGTTTGGCAATAATGGCTGCACAGTAATGTGAACGTACTTAACGCCAAAGAACTGTACCCCTAAAAACGGTTAAAATGGTAAATTTTGTGTTATATACATTTTTTGCTGCAATAAAAAGAGAAGAAAAATCCCCAACAATCTGTAATGCACCTTTATGCCATCATAAAAGTAAAGACAGGTATACAGTACAAATCAACTTTAAAATGGACCCCCTTGCTCTGGGGGAATAGGCAAGATCTGGGGGTAAACAAAAACAGAACAAAATGCCTCAAAGCACAACACTGTCTTTAAAAGCATTCTGCGCAGAGGCTCCCCTGGTAGCTCAGTAGTAAAGACTCCGCCTGCCAATGCAGGAGGCATGGGTTCCATCCCTGGTCTGGGAAGATCCCACACGCCGAGGAACAACTAACTCCGTATGCCACAACTGCTAAACCTGTGCTTTAATGCCCGGGAGCCACAACTGCTGGAGCCAGGAAGCCCCGGGGCCCACGCTCTGCAACAAGAGAAGCCGCCGCAGGAAAAGCCTGCGCACTGCAATGAAGAGCAGCCCCGGCTCGCTGCAACGGGACGAAAGCCCACGCAGCACAAGGATCGCCACCAACATAGTAATGATGGATGCTGGCTGCGTAGGTGATTTTCCCTCCTGGAATGTGGACATGATGGCCAAATCCTCAGCAGTGGTTTTAGGCCATGAGGATAAAAGGCAAAATCCAGGAATGAACAAAGAGCAGGAAGGAATCTGGGATGCAGAACACTGCATAACCCTGGTCTGCCTAAGTCCAGAACAGTACATGAGACAGAGAGAAAGTTCTATTGTGTTAATTCAGGTCTCTCATATACATGCAGCTCTGTAATTACTAAATGAGATAAGGACTTATTGATCACAGGTGTGAAAAGCCATACATTTGCCCCTTGAACAATAAAGGTTTGAACACACAAATCTTTTTCAGTAGTAAATACTACAGTACTACCCAATCCATGGATGGTTGAACCTGTGGATGTGGAACCATAAATACGGAGGAGTCGCCACACAGAAGGCCAACTATAAGGTATACATGGATACACAGCATAGGCACCCGATCCCCACGTTGTTCAACTGTGTAAAAGAGGCTGTGTTCAGCTGTGTGGCAGAAAGGTTAAGTGCTCAGCCTCTAAGCTGCAATATCTGCATCCAAAGTCCAGCTCTGCTACTTCCTGACCGTGCGACCTCAGGCAGGACTCAACCTCTCCAGGCCTCCATTTCCTCAACAGTTAAAATGGGGACAACAATACTACCTACCACAGAGGGTTGTTTATAAGCATTAGAGGCACTGATACGTACATGCACACACACATGATATATACATCATCTAGAATGGAGCCTGGTACCTACAGTAAATGCTTTAGACGTGTCAGCTATTACTGCTACTTTCATCATAGGAAAAAAGGCATATAACAAACTCTGAACTGGAAAAACACTACAAGGGAATTCTGGTGTGCGTGGGTACCTCCCTGCTGAGCCCCAAACCATGCTGAAGGGCAGGATCAGGCGCAGGGACTTGCCTCTGCCTGTACAAAGCACACAGCCCTGGGGTCTCGGGGGCCACGGCTCAGCTGATCCATCTGCTGCCGCCCCAGGAGGTCCCCGATGCACAGGGCTGGGGAAGGTCTGACACTGGTGATCTCCAGGGACCCCCTTCACTTCCAAGAGAAGCTCTTATTTTAGTAAACGTGCCAAGAGAGAGTGAGGGAGCAAGGACATCCACAGGCAGCTCTGCCCTGACTTAGCGCGTGGCCTGCAGGGGGCCCACCGACTCTGGGCAAAGCCCGTCTCTAAGATGTGGCAGGCCGGACCAGACTTTCTGCAGGATTCAAGATCCTCAGTTCCCTCCAGTGTGCACTATCTGCTCATTGCGGGCCCTCTCGGATGCAGCCCACCATCCCCGCCTCCCAGACGAGGAGACCCAGCCAGAAGATACCAGGGCTGGCCTCACCTACTGCTTTTCAACTGACTAGAGTGAGCAAATAATAGAGACTTTCCTCCCACCTCAAGCAGGCAGTCTATCGATACATTCACAGAAAACATTAAGTATATAAAAAAGCATATGGTAAGTATATAAAAAAGCATATGAAACCACCCCCCCATCCCACCCCCTACTCCAGGTAACCACTGGTACTGTTGCGCTGAAAACCATGGACTCTACCCTCTACTCCCCCAAAAGGCCACTTTCACAATCTGCTCCATGCTTCACAGAGTTCACAAAGCCTGAAGCCCNCCCCCCATCCCACCCCCTACTCCAGGTAACCACTGGTACTGTTGCGCTGAAAACCATGGACTCTACCCTCTACTCCCCCAAAAGGCCACTTTCACAATCTGCTCCATGCTTCACAGAGTTCACAAAGCCTGAAGCCCATCTAAGAACTCTGGATGGAGAAGGTCCCGGGCAGCCACGGGGACCGCTTCTTGGTGCTGCCTGGTTCTAGGGAAGGAAATGACCCTACACTGTGTCGTATGAAGAACGCCTGTCTGAAGGAAGCTCTCTTATGTACTGATGTGGAGAGGTTTCTGAGATACATTGTTAATGAGAAAAATCAAGGTGCGGAACTGTGTAAAATAGGCTACCTCTTATGTAAAAATGAAGGGAAAGATAAAAATAATCTTTATTCCTAGGAGCCTGAAGCATGAAAAGAAGAAACTGATATATAAGATAAGAAGATTCTAACTCCTTACTGGGCTTCCCAGTTGGCACTAGTGGTAAAGAACCCGCCTGCCAATGCAGGAGATGTAAGAGACGTGGGTTCAATCCCTGGGTTGGGAAGATCCCCTGGAGAAAGGAATGGCAACCCACTCCAGTACTCCTGCCTGGAGAATCCCATGGACAGAGGAGCCTGGCGGACTATGGTCCACAGAGTTGCTATTGGACATGCGGGCAAGGGGACAGGAGGGAGTGAATGGGGGGGGCTCCACGAATGAAGAAACCCACCCGGGAGATTCCTCCCCCCACCTCCCACGCCCTCCCAGAGGCTCCCCAGGGCTTGGTCAGAGGCTGGGCTTCCAGAAGGCAGGTCCTATCCTCCTGGCACCTGGGATGGTCATACGAATCCACAGGCAAAAGGATAACCACCATCCAGGTTCGAAAGGACGGCCCGTATGGCTCCACTTACAGGAGGCACCCGGAGCAGTCAGCTTCAGAGAGACAGAAGGTGCTGTAGAAAGGTGGCGGGGGCTGAAGCGGGTGCAGGAGAGACAGGAGTCAGTGTTTCATGGGTACAGAGCTGCAGACTCTGTGTGTGCTCAGTCCTGTCCGACTCTCTGTGACCCCATGGACTGTAGCCCGCTAGGCTCCTCCATGGGAAGAAATTTTCCAGGCAAGAATACTGGAAAAGAAAGTGAAAGTGAAATCGCTCAGTCGTGTCCGACTCTTTGCGATCCCATGGACTGTAGCCTACGAGGTTCCTCCATCCATGGAATTTTCCAGGCAAGGGTACTGCAGTAGGTTGCCATTTCCTTCTCCGGGGGATCTTCCCAACCCAGGGATCAAATCTGGGTCTCCTGCATTGCAAGTAGATGCTTTTACTGTCTGAGCCACAAACCCATGTCTCTTGCGTCTCCGGCACTGGCAGGCGGATTCTTTACCACTGAGCCACCTGGGAAACCCTCAGAGTTTCAGTTTGGGGAAGATGACAAAGTTCTGCAGATAGATGGTCTGATGGTTGCACGACAGTCTCAATATACCAAATGCCACTGAATGGTACACTTAAGGATAGTTAAATGGAACCTCCCTGGCAGTCCAGAGGTTACCACTCTGGGCTTCCAATGTAGGGGGCACAGGTTCCATCCCTGGTCAGGGAACTAAGATCCCACGTACCTTGCGGTGCGGCCAAAATAAAAAAAGTTAAAATGCTAAATTTTATGTAATGCAAATGTTGTGGCTGAATTGTGTCCCCACCCCACCCCACCCCATGTTCACGTGTTGGCAGTCCTAACCCTCAGTATCTCAGTGCCAGTACTGGCAGACGGGGCCTTTGAAGAGGTGATTAAGGGAGTGAGGTCATTACTAGGGTGGGCCCCAATCCCACAAGACTGCTGCCCACATACGAAGAGCAGATTAGGACACAGACACGCAGGCAGAGGAAAGACCCGGTGAAGGCACAGGAAGAGGGGCAGCCACGAGGCGAGGAGAGAGGCCTCAGAGGGGACGAGACAGCTGACACCTCATCTCAAGACTTCCAGCCTCTAGAATTATGCCAAAATAGAAAGGGTCTCCACGATACAGTGATGATGGTCATTCTCAGTGATTCTGTCCTTTCCTCTCTCCTTTTTCTTTAAATTCTGTTTGTCTGGTCGTACCATGAGGCTTGCGGGCTCTTAGCTCCCTGACCAGGGATTGAATTCACACCCCCGGCAGCAGAAGCACAGAGTCCTAGCCACTGCACTGCCAGAGGACTCCCTCTTTATGCCTTCCTTATCTGAGCTTTTGTCGGTGAACAACACCAAAGCCGCATCCACTCACCTGAACAGCACGCCCTTGATGACCTGCCAGGCGTTGGGTGCTGGCTGGGGCGGTGGGTTCTGGGGCTGGGTCTCTGCCGGCGGGTCCCTCCCAACGCTGCCATTGCTGGTCACCTGTGGGGACAGAGGCCAGGGTGAGGACGGAAGACGCATCCTGATGCACCGAGGCTGTGGCAGGCACCACCAGGTGCTGAGGCCCAGCAAGGGCAGAGCGCAGAAGGGGCCCCTGGCCCAGCCTGGGAGTCAGGGAGCAGTCCTGGAGGAGAAGACGCCAGAGCTGAGCCCTAAATTATGACCAGTTGGCCGGCGCAGGGGAGGCAAGGAGGGAAGCCGCAGGTGGACATGCGAAGGTGGGAGACAGTCTGGCTCTGAGGACAGGCCAGTGCTCCGGCAGCCAGGATGCTCCCAGGAGTGGAGGTGCCCACTGGGGACGGTGCAGAACGGGTCATGCAGGAGGCGTCAGGCTGTGCGAGGCTGGGGGTGATCGGAAAGGTCCTTCCCTATGTAAACAAGTCAGGATGCCTCCTCTGTGGCCAGCCCTATGGGGGGCCCCCTCCCTCCAAGGGCTCCGGATCCAGCAAGTGAGACAGACACAGAGAAAGGCAACCACAGCCGGAGCGTGAGGCAGACAGACGTGCGTGACCTCATGGCTCAGACCGCCTGTGAGGCCAGAACCAGGAACATCTCCACCCGGCAGGCGGGCAAACGAGGCTCGGGGAGCCTAAGCCACCACGTGTCTGGGTCACTCAGGAAGGATGACAGCAGGATGACAGAGGGGTAGGCAGGCCAGGCAGGGCTGCCCAAAGACAGAGTCTTCACTTAGAAACAGAAGCTCAGGGGCTCCCTGGTGGTCCAGTGGTTGAGAATCCACCTTGCCATGCAAGGGGCACCGGTTCGATCCCTGATCCTGGAAGATGCCACACGCCCAGGAGCAACTAAAGCCTGAGTGCCCTAGAGCCCGAGCTCCGCACCAGGAGAAGCCACGACAATGAGATGCCCTCACGTCGCAACTGAAGGGAAGCCCCTGCTCATCACAACTGGAGAAAGCCCATGCGTAGCAACCAAGACCCGGCACTGCCGAAACTAAATAAATTTTTTAAAAAAGAAATAGACAGGGAAACTCAGAAGCAGAGAGTGTCATGACGTCAGAGTGGAAGGGCCTGAGATAGGGAAATTCTTCCCGCCCCTCTCTTTGCACCTGCTAGCTCCCCTGTCCCGCCCTATTCCCTCCCAACGGCTGTCCCCTCACCCCACGGCTTTTAAGAACACGACCAGGGCTGTCACAATCGCTTTTAGGTGGGAGCACTGCCCCGCCCAGCGTTGGCAGACAGCAGGGGCTCAATAAACACCTGGAAAATCAACAAATGCTGCCTCAAGGGCCCGCCCTGAACACCCAAGCCACTCAAGTCTACCTGTTGCTGGAGCCCCCCAGTTCTCTCCCTCCCGCCCCAAAGCTGCTCCTCTGCCTTCGGTCAGCTGCAAATGCCCCCAAGAGCGGAAGACAGAGGCCCCCTAGCCAGATGAGGCTGCCACAAAGCCAAGGCCAGTGTTTGTTAAATGCATCACTTGTCATTTCCGGTCCCCTTCACCAGTGAGAGTGCTCTCCTTTCACCTCCTGGGGGCGGCACCCAGCACTGGGGTCAAAGGTGGAGGCTCTGGAGTCCAGGAGACCCAGGCTGCAGTCTGGTCCCACAGTTCCCAGCTGTGAGATCTTGGGCGTGTCGCTTCCCCTCACTGACACTTCACCTCTCTGACCCAGGGGCCAGGCTATGATAATACCATACATTCAGGGCAGAAAAGATTTCTTTCGCGTGTCAAAAGAAGTTACCTCCCAAACACCAGGCCCGGTGCTGGGTGGGGTGCTGGGTGGTGGGGTCGGTGCTGGCCACATAGCTCTGGGCCCTGCCCTCCTGGAGCTCGGGGTCTAGAGGGAAGCACGCTGGCAGAAAAGTAAACAGGATAATTAACAATGGTAAACGGGGATGTGTTCCGGAGGAAACAAGCAGAGGGGTGATGACAAAGGGGTGGCCGGGTAGTCGAGGAGGCCTCCTGAGGAGCTGTCTTTGCCGTTTGGGTGAAGGGCATCTGAGGGAGAGAAAAGGTGTGGGCAAAGGCTTGGCCAAGGGGTGGGTGAGGTCAAACAGGCACAGGAACCTTCACGCAGAGTTCAGGGCTAGCCTTGCTTCTGGCGACATACGGTAGGGGTTGGGGAAAGGGGCAAGGGTTTCCAGCAGGTTTGAGCTAATTCCAGGTCAAGAAAAGGAAGCTTGAAGTCAGGCCAAGATTTGAACCCACATCTGGCTGGCTTCCCAGGTGACGCCAGCGGTAAAGAACCCACCTGCCAGCACAGGAGACACAAGAGACATGGGTTCAATCCCAGGGCTGGGACAATCCCCTGGAGTAGCAAATGGCAACCCATTCTAGTATTCTTCCCCGGAAAGTCCCATGGACAGAGGAGCCACGGGGCTGCAAAGAGTCACACACTGGGCACCTTAGCACCCGGCTGCCTCCCACGTCGGTTATCCTACCCGTGGTGGTGGACAAGCTGGCCTGGAAACCCTCCCGGGGCAATGCAAAGGGAAACCAAATCACTAGGACTGCTGTAATCAAAAAGAGGAACAAGCACAAGTACTGGTGAGGATGTGGAGAAACTCGAAGAGCCGTACGCTGCCGGTGGGAGACACAGCGCTGCTGCTCTGAACAATCCGGCAGACACTTAAAAGCTAAGTATGTTCCCAACCAAGCCAGCAATTCCACTCTGCGGTCTCTGCCCGAGAGAATTCAGAACATGCGTCCATATAAAAGTTTATACGCAAACGTTCATAGCAGTGTTATACATAAAGCCAGAAGCAACGCACAAACGAGTCTTTTGATGAGTGGCCTGTGCTGGATGGGCACAGTGGAATACCACTGAGCCACAGAAAAGGACCACTACTGGGGCAGAGAACGTGCAGAAGGGAGTCAGGGAGCGTTCTGAGAGGCCGGGAGCATCCTCAGGCCACAGTGGGGTCTGCGCCGCACGACGGCAGAAAGGCTGACCGCCTCTGAGCGCCACGCTGACCACAGGCGCCAGACTGCACCCTAGCAGGAAGGCAGCCCTCTCGCGGCTCCCCCTCCTCTCACAGCTCTCGCCGTGGCCCTCTGAGGCCTGGCACAGACCTCCATGCCCGTCTGCTCTCACCTGCCTCCCCTCAGGCACCACTTCCAGACAGGCCAGCCTCCCCACTGTTCCTCGTCACCCCAGGCCTCTTCTGCCTCAGGGCCTTTGCACTGGCTGTTCTCTCCACCTGAAGGCTTTTCCCCACTGTCTGTGTGACTCCCTCCCTCATCTCCGGTAGGTCTTTGTTCACATGGCGCCTCCTCAGAAAGCCCTTCCCAGACCACTGTATTTAAGTTACAATCCCCTTACCCAACCCTCACTTCCTATGTTCCTCCCCAGCTTTAGCTCTGGCCACAGCACTTATCACCACCTGAGCCGCTGTATGTTTTTCTTATGTGTGTTCTTATCTGTATATACTCTCTTATTCACTGTCCCTGTCCCTAACTCCACCCCACCCGCCAGTCCTCTACACCACATGGGCTCCAAGAGTGCAGGGCCTCTGTTTGTTCCCAGCAGATCCCCAGTATCCGCATGGGGACTAACAAGCAGGGGGGCCTCAACCCACATCAGCTGAAGGGATGAGTATTAGAGCTGTGGGCTGGTGTCTGAGGCCCTGGCTGAAGGAGGGGCAGGCTGACTGGGGCAGATCGCTGAGGGCCCGCCCAGGAGCCAGGCAAAGACGGCAGCGGAGGCCGAGGGCACAGCAGTGACTAAGACATAGTTCCTGCTCTGAGACCTGCGTGCCCAGTCTCACACCATCCCCAGAACACCCAGGAAGGGCCCCAGGAAGCAGCGGAGGCCCTGAGACCAGGATGGGGCTGGGAGGAACTCAGGGCATCCTCTTTGACTGCTTGGATCCACACTGGGAATTCCACCTCAGCCCGGCCTCTGCCTCAAAACCCATTCATCCCACAGGTGCCGAGCGGCGGCTCCGTGCTTACTCCGGAGCTGGGCAGTGCTGGGGACACAGAGCTGACCAAGGCAGTTCCCGTTCTGTCCTCCAGGGGCTCCCAGTCCATCGGAGGAGACAGAGTGACAACCCAGAGTGGGCAGGGCTGGCACCGGGCGGCCCAGGGACAGTGGGAGCCCTGACCCAGTCTGAGAGGGTCAGAGAGGCTCCTCGGGGAGAGAATGCCTGAGATATCCAGGACTGATAAGGCTCAGTCAGGTAAAGATGGGAGAAACACGTGCAAAGCCTAGGAGAAGAGACAGCGAGGCATGTGGCTCGTTTCACAGTAAGAGCTTCACAGCGGCTGATGCTCCTCTTGTCCAGGGACTTAGGCAGGGACAATTTTGCCTCCTCCCCGCTGCCACTCCCTCCAGGGGACATTTAGCAACATCTGGAGATGTTTTTGGTTGTCACAGTGGGGGAGGAACGTTGCGTGTTACTGACATCCAACGTGTAGAGGCCAGTGATGCTGCTAAACATCATACAAAACACTGGACAGCGCCTACCACGAAGAACTGTCCAACCCCAAGTGTCAATAAGCTGAGAAATCCCAGTCGAGTCTGAGGGGGGAAAAGGCAGATCACGCAACGCCTCGGTCTGCCAAAGAATTTGCACTTAATCCTGAAAGCAAAGGGATAAATCTTGAAAGATTCTGGATAGACATCGGACAAGAGATCTTGCAGGGGGGCGGGTGGGGAGGAGTGGGGGCGGGTTTCTGTAAGCTCAGAGCAATCAGGGCACACTGAGCCCGTCTCTCTGAACACTGACCCAGGCAACAATCAATAGAAACTCAAGAGAAGGGAAGGCCTTCTTTCAGTGAGACTGGGAGGCTCCTGAAGACAGGGACAAACACTTCCTAGGACGACCCTTGGGGCCAGGCCCTGGTTGAAGATGCTGAAAACATCCAGACCAGGAAGGCTGGCTCTGTCATACAAACCTCACCCTAGCGTGCTCCCCGGGTGGTATTATTTGCCCCTTCTCCATCCTAAAGGAGATCAGCCCTGGGTGTTCTTTGGAAGGAATGATGCTAAAGCTGAAACTCCAGTCCTTTGGCCACCTAGTATGAAGAGTTGACTCACTGGAAAAGACTCTGATGCTGGGAGGGATTGGGGGCAGGAGGAGAAGGGGACGACCGAGGATGAGATGGCTGGATGGCATCACGGACTCGATGGACGTGAGTCTGAGTGAACTCCAGGAGTTGGTGATGGACAGGGAGGCCTGGCGTGCTGCAATTCATGGGGTCGCAAAGCGTCGGACACGACTGAGCGACTGAACTGAACTGGGCTCCCTCAGTCTCTGACATGGATTTTTTGTCACCACCCTTGTCACTCCAGGATTATACCTCTTTACGGCAACCCACTCCAGTATTCATGCCTGGAAAATCCCATGGACCGAGGAGCCTAGTGGGCTACGATCCATGGGGTCGCAAAGAGTCGGACACAACTGAGCAACTGAACTGAACTGAGCTGGGCTCCCTCAGTCCCTGACATGGATTTTTTTGTCTCTACCTTTGTCACTCCAGGATTATACTTCTTTATACTCCTGTCTTCTCTCTCACTCCCCTGACGAAGGGACATGGTTAGAGCCACTCTCGTGGCTAGAAGAGAGAGCAGGGCTCTCACAGGGCTGGCCCTCCTGCCCAGTTCCTCCATTTACCACTGGAGAAATGAAGAGGGGAAAGGAACTTGCCCAAGGTCACACCCAGTGTCAGCTTCAGATCTGTTCTCTTCTCACAACCTTCGCTCCTCTCCCCTGTACTGCCTCCCACATGTCAGTGACATCCCAGTGGGTGGGTCGACAGAACCTCTGCTGTCACTCCATCGACTCCCTAAACATCTCAAGGGTGGCTGCCTGAACCAGTATGTTGTACAGCTTGTTTAGCTGAAGTGGCACTGGGTCAAAAGTCAGTGCCAGGATTAATTTCCCCACAGGACTCATGTACGCTGAAAGTACACCCATCTCAGTCTCGACCACCCTGCTTCAGCAACGGCGGGTAAGTTCTACAGGGAACAAATCCCAAATCTAACCTAGGTGACCTTCTCTAAGCGCCTTAGTCTGTTCCTTGGATTCCTGTCTGTAAAATGGGTCTGTCAGTCTCCACAGCGCGTGCCTTTCACCACGATGACTACCTGACTTCCCCAGAGTTAGAAAACTCCAAAATAATCAATCACTGCCCACCCCTAGAGCACGCCGTGAACCCCAGCTCACTCTAGGAACGGTCCGGGAGCCTGGAACCGCGGAGGCGAGAACCCAGGGAGCCTGGGTACAAGTCTGCGCCCCTCCGCGCCCCCGTCTCGTCGGCTCGAGCAGCGAGCCTGGTGGCCGCCCGGCGCCAGTATGCAGGGGACCCGGCGCGCAACAGGGCCCCGCTCCCCGCACTGTCCGGCCTCCCAGGCTGCCCGGCCCCGCCTGGGCCCGGTATTCAAGGTCCCTCTGGGCAAGGACCCCTCAGAGCACTGGATTCTGTGAAAAGAGGCAGGACACGCCCCGTGGGAGGCCCCCCGGGTGGGGAAGAACCCCTCAGGCCCCTCCCGGCCTCCGTACCTGACCGGAGCTGCCTCCCCCGGCCGCCACTACGGCGCTGCCAGACCCGTCCGCCTCCTGCGCCGCCGCCATCTTCCCGCTCCGGGTCCCCGCCCCCGCCGCCAGGACCGCCCCGTCCCGGACGGCTCCAGCGCGATCGCGCGAGATTTCACGTTTGCCCGACCCGCCGGCCACCGTATCTATCCCTCAGGAGCGCCTCAGCCACGCCTCTCGGGAGCCTCTTCCGGCTAGGAAAGGGCCAATCGAGCCACCGTACCCTAGTTCTGCCGTGTCCCGTTTGTTTTCACCTAGTAGATACCCTCGGGCTTCCTAGGTGCCTCAGAGGTGAAGAATTCGCCTGCCAAGTAGGAGACGCGGGTTCGCATCCCTGGGTAGGGAAGATTCCCCTGGATAAGGATATGGCAACCTGCTCCAGTTTTCTTGCCTGGGAAATCCCATGGGTAGAGAAGCCTGGCGGACTACACAGTCCATGGGGTCGCAAAGAGTCAGACACGACTTAGCGACTCAGTTCAGTTCAGTCGCTCAGTCGTGTCTGATTCTTTGCGACCCCATGAACCACAACACGCCAGGCCTCCCTGTCCAACACCAACCTCCACAGGCTGCCCAAACTCATATCCATTGAGTCGGTGATGCCATCCAACCATCTCATCCTCTGTCGTCCCCTTCTCCTCCTGCCCTCAATCTTTCCCAGCATCGGAGTCTTTTCAAATGAGTCAGCTCTTCGCATCAGGTGACCAAAGTACTGGAGTTTCAGCTTTGGCATCAGTCCTTCCAATGAACACCCAGGACTGATCTCCTTTAGGATGGACCGGTTGGATCTCCTTGCAGTCCAAGGAACTCTCAAGAGTCTTCTCCAACACCACAGTTCAAAAAGCATCAATTCTTCAGTGCTCAGCCTTTTTTATACTCCAACTCTCACATCCATACATGACTACTGGAAAAACCATAGCTTTGACTAGACGGACCTTTGTTGGCAATGTCCCTGCTTTTTAATATGCTGTCTAAGTTGGTCATAACTTTCCTTCCAAGGAGTAAGCGTCTTTTAATTTCATGGCTTCAATCACAATCTGTAGTGATTTTGGAGTCCCCTCAAAATAGTCTCTCACTGTTTCCATTGTTTCCCCATCTATTTGCCATGAACTGATGGGACCGGATGCCATGATCTTCGTTTTCTGAATGTTGAGCTTTAAGCCAACTTTTTCACTCTCTTTCACTTTGATCAAGAGGCTCTTTAGTTCTTCTTCACTTTCTGCCATAAGGGTGGTGTCATCTGCATATCTGAGGTTATTGATATTTCTCCCAGCAATCTTGATTCCAGCTTGTGTTTCTTCCAGTCCAGCATTTCTCATGATGTATTCTGCATATAAGTTAAATAAGCAGGGTGACAATATACAGCCTTGACATACTCCTTTTCCTTTTTGAAACCAGTCTGTTGTTCCATGTCCAGTTCTAACTTGCTTCCTGACCTGCATACAAGTTTCTCAAGAGGCAGGTCAGGTGGTCTGGTATTCCCATCTCTTGAAGAATTTTCCACAGTTTATACATATATATATATATTGTGATCCACACAGTCAAAGGCTTTGGCATAGTCAATAAAGCAGAAATAGATGTTTTTCTGGAACTCTCTTGCTTTTTCCATGATCCAGCGGATGTTGGCAATTAGATCTCTAGTTCCTCTGCCTTTTCTAAAACGAGCTTGAACATCTGGAAGTTCACGGTTCACATATTGCTGAAGCCTGGGTTGGAGAATTCTGAGCATTACTTTATTAGCGTGTGAGATGAGTGCAATTGTGCAGTAGTTTGAACAATTTTTGGCATTTCTTTTCTTTGGGATTGGAATGAAAACTGACCTTTTCCAGTCCTGTGGCCACTGCTGAATTTTCCAAAGTTCTGACATACTGAATGCAGCACTTCCACAGCATCATCCTTTAGGATTTGAAAATAGCCTAAACGGAATGTGGTCCACTGGGGAAGGGAATGGCAAACCACTTCAGTATTCTTGCCTTGAGAACCCCATGAACAGTATGAAAAGGAAAAAGACAGGACACTGAAAGATGAACTCCCCAGGTCAGTAGGCGCCCAATAAGCTACTGGAGATCAGTGGAGAAATAACTCCAGAAAGAATGAAGGGATGGAGCCAAACACCTGATTCGAAGAGCTGACTCATTGGAAAGACCCTGACGCTGGGAAAGATTGAGGGCAGGAGGAGAAGGGGACGACAGAGGATGAGATGGTTGGATGCCATCACCGACTCAATGGACATGGGTTTGGGTGGACTCTGGAAGTTGGTAATGGACAGGAGGCCTGGCGTGCTGCGGTTCGTGGGGTCACAGAGTCGGACACGACTGGGCAACTGAACTGAACTGAGACAACAGCAAACAGTGGCGTGCCCCGAGCTCCCGGGACACTCTTGGCGAACATGCACGCTTGCCACAGCCTCCCTTCTTTCTGCCCCTCTCGCGTAACTCCACCCCTTTCATTTGTATGAGCCTCCTGGGTCATTCTGTCCACTTCGCCCCGCGGATTCTTTAAATCCTTTTCATTTCAACTTTCATGAGCTTTCCTGGCCACCGTAAACGCATAGAGCCGCTCCACTTGAACCACACCCCTCCTGCGGTAAAGGAACCCTCCTGGTCTTCGAACCAAGACTCGGTGGCCTCTCTTTCTGACCTTTTCTTTTCCTCTGACAAGTCTCCCTAGGTTCTAGCCCTATGCGCTTAGTTACTATTTCAGCGTCCTAAAGCCACCACACTTCCTCATTGGACCCTCTCGGCCCCTACCTAAGCCTTGGGGCTGCCTAGTTTAATGCGCTGGCACGTAGCCCTCGTGGTCTTCGCATTCCAGCGAAGCCTGCCGCTGTGGACTCCGCTTCAAGGACTCAAAGAACTCCATGCCTTTTCAGTAACTTGCTACAGCTCCGGATATGTGTTGAGAGACCCTTGGCCCAAGGAAGGAGTAATAGAGGCCCAGAGAGGACAGAAGACTTTGTAGCTGTGAAACCTTCACCAGTGAATTGGGTGGAAGTCTGACCTGGGTTCAAACCTTGGCTGTGCTGCGGAGCGGCTAAATGATTGCAGACAAGTGACCAATCTCTTTGGACTTCATTTTTTCCCTCTGTAAAAGAATGTAAAGCACCTGGCCCCTGCCCTCACTTAGTGTGGACCTTAGTAAGTGATCAGTATCAAGCACTGCGGTTATGAACTTTACATATGGTCTGGAAAGGAAAGCAGGCTTTGCATTGAGATATTTTAACTATTTATTTAACGTTTTACTAACGACATCCCCCACTTTCCTCGAGGCCTCAGCTCAAAAGTAGCTGTCCTCCAGGAAACCCTCCTGAGCTTCCAGACCTCCTCTATCCCTGGACTCCCCACCCCGTCCCGGCCCACTTTGTGTCATCACTGACGGAGATGGGTCTGGCTTCGTCGTGGTCACATGTCTCCAGCACTGTCCCAGGGCTTGACTGCTGAGTGAAAGGATGAAACTCGAGTGCAGTGAATGACTTAACCTCTGAGCCAACACAAGGACGAGAAGAAACCTTAGAAAACGTCTTGCCTTGTCCCCTTCTAGTACAGATACTAACGATAGTAATGATTCTGTGAAATTGTAGGCCTAGTCTTCAAGTCTGGAGATGGAATGGACATAATGATGAAGTCTCCCAGAAGATGGGCAGATGGAGATTTTGTGGGCTTTTAAAAACAACTATGAGTCTTATTTGCCGCACCTGGGATCTTTGCTGTGGCACAGGCTTCTCTCTAGTTTGTGGCGCATGGGCATAGTTGCCCTGAGGCAGGTGGAATCTTAGGTCCCCCACCAGCGATTGAATGCACGTCCCCTGCATTGGAAGACAAATTCTTAACCAGTGGACCACCAGGGAAGTACCTGTGAACCTCTTTTTTAAAAGTGCAAAATCGCGTGTACAGATTTAAATAGAGGACCAAAGAAAGCCCAGGCAAGTGAGGCTTCATCTTCAGGTTCACTGTTACCCCATCTCTGCTTTCAGCACTAGACACCCCAACATCCTCATATACTGCAGAGTCCCGATCTCTTGCAACACCAGGGGCTCTGAGCTACACTGTGACCTCAGATGGGGCCCTTGTAAAGCCCTCCCCCATGTCCACTGAATGACCAAGTAAATACTTCCATTTCTGTTAAATCAATCACCAATCAGACCCATTCTGTGCTCCACTAGGGGACGCCCGACACCAACCAGAGGGTAAGATTTCAAATTCTAAGGGGGCTGGGGACCTGAACTTCTGGGTCCCCAAGGAGAACGGATTGAGGGTCCTGAATTCTGGGAGAGGAGGAGTGTAGGGGGCCTCGACTCCCAGGGTCCTGAAGGGAATGTGATTGGGGGTGGGTGCCTGAGAAAGGAAGGAGGAGTCTGGGAAGTACACCAGGATTGGTTGGAAGCAGAACTAGCCTGGGCAGTGGTTTGGTTTGGCTTGAGTCTGTGGGAAACAAGTGGACAGAGCAGGGATTGTTCATCCAGGGTCCCCCCCTGCCCCATCACCCACTGGGCTTGGCAGCTTCAGTTCTTCCCAGGCCCTGGGGACTTTGGGGGCATTTCCCACAACCCCTCCCCAAGGCCCCTGTTTTCTGCTGGACTCACAGCTGCCCAGCCCCAGGACTGGGAAAACTGCCCCAAGAGAGCCGAAAAGGCTGGCCGGAAGCTAATGTCAAGTCTGTTAGCAGACTACAGGCCCTGCATCCTCAGAGGCCAGTAGCCCGACCCATGGGACTTGGGGCCACAGGACCCACACTCCAGTCCTTCCAGATGCAGGAGTCCAGGCCCTTCGCCCCCTCCGCCTATGGGCCCCAGCACTGTCCTCCCTCAGACTACAGGGCCTCTGCTGTTAATTCACCTCCTGTGCTTTTGGCCGGTAATTCCCCACTGCCCAGATACCAGAGGGTAGAGTCCATCCTTTCAGACCCGGGAGCCAAGTGAATACTCCCCTCCCCCTTTCCATCAGCAATCGTCCTTACCACACTTCACTGTGACTCCAGGTACCCTGTGACCAGCCCAGCTGTGTCCTTTAGAGTACGCTCCCTGTGACCCCTATCCAAGGTGGCTGCACCTAGATCTTGAACTCTTTCCTCACTTCTTCACGTTTTCTTCATCACCTGCATTGCTGTCTGAAGTTATCTTTTCCATGGATGTCTCTGCCTCCCACCCTTTCCCCTCAGCCTCTTTATTTGTGACTCAGGATGGAACAGAGCTTCTGGTCCTGAATAGGAGCTCAGGAAACAGTATTACTCTTGCTAGTAAGAAGAGCTAAAAAAGCATGCTGCTGCTGCTGCTAAGTCGCTTCAGTCGTGTCCGACTCTGTGTGACCCCATAGATGGCAGCTCACCAGGCTCTCCCATCCCTGGGATTCTCCAGGCAAGAATACTGGAGTGGGTTGCCATTTCCTTCTCCAATGCATGAAAGAGAAAAGTGAAAGGGAAGTCACTCAGTCTGTCCGACTGTTAGTGACCCCATGGACTGCAGCCCACCAGGCTACTCCGTCCATGGGATTTTCCAGGCAAGAGTACTGGGGTGGGGTGCCATTGCTTTCTGCCAAACTGTAATCAGTAAAACCATAGAAAGCTGGGTCAGGACCCAATCAGTACCTTTTTGAGGGGCCATGTGAAGGCAAGGTCAAACCAGTCAATCGTAAAGGAAATCAGTCCTGAATATTCATTGGAAGGACTGATGCTGAAGCTGAAACTCCAATACTTTGGCCACCTGATGCAAAGAATTGACTCATTGGAAAACCCTAATACTGGGAAAAATTAAAGGCAGGAGAAGAAGGGGACGACAGAGGATGAGATGGTTGGATGGCATCACTAAGTTGGATATGAATTTGAGCAAGCTCTGGGAGTTGGTGACAGACAGGCAAGCCTGGCGTGCTGCAGATCATGGGGTCGCAAAGACTCGAACACGACTGAGCAACTGAACTGAACTGATGAAGGCAGGGCTGTCTTTTCCCTGCTGTGTCTCCAGCGCCTGGTTGTGTCTCAAAAAATACACGACGGGGGGTGGGGGTGGTGCAAATGTATAGGAACTAGCACAGAACACAGCTTTTACAGATCTGCCCTCTTGGGTCCCAGCCAACCAGGGCACTGCCTTCCCACACTCAGCAATGATTCAGGGGCACCACTCTCCCCTCTGCCACAGGGCCATTGAACACCTCTCTGCAATGGCATATTTAAAGTGTCAGCCCAGTGATTCATGTTGATGAATGGAAGAAACCAACACAATATTGCAAAGTAATTACCCTTCACTTAAAAATACATGAATTTTTTAAAAGTGTCAGTCCAGGCCCCAGACGCAGTCAGAGGCCACTGTAAATAAGCTGTGTTCATTTACCTGATGCTGGGAAAGACCGAAGGCAGGAGGAGAAGGAGAAGACAGAGGATGAGATCGTTGGATGGCATCACCGACTCAGTGGAGTTTGAGTTAACTCTGGGAGTTGGCAATGGACAGGGAGGCCTGGTGTGCTGCAGTCCATGGGGTCGCAGAGTCAGACATGACTGAGTGACTGAACTGAACTGATCCATTTATCATTTTACAAATGAGAAATCTGGGACTTCCCTGTCGGTCCACTGGTTCAGGCTCTGTGCTTCCACAGCAGGTGGCACAGGTTCGATCCCTGGTCAGGGAACTAGATTCCACGTGCCACATGGCATGGCCAAAAAAAAATGGATGAGAAAGCCAGACCTCGGTGAAGGTCGGTCTCTAACGATTGTTGTTATGATTATTCATTACTAGTCTTCACCTCTTTATTGTCACTGACCAGGTTAGGAAGATATACATAGGATAGGTGCTCAGTAAGTGTTGGCTGGCAGGCATCAGCTCCTCCATCTTGGACCCTGAGGTCTCAGAAAAGTGACGACGTCGAAAAGAATAAACTTGGCTTTATTATTATTACTGATGAGTCAGGCTAGAATTGGGAACAGGATGCTGAGAGTTGCAAGGAAGAGGGCAGGGGTATAGATCAGGGGATCCAGGGGGTTGCTGGAGCCTGGACTCCCCCGTGATTGGGGGCCCAGCTGTTAATCTTCTCCTGACAGTATAGAAAAGACCTGGTCAGTAATAATCCCTGCATAGGTGGTCACAGCTGCCGTGCTTTTGCTGTATATGTCCCTAGGGAGAAAGGACAGACGGACTGAGGGAGGAGGGGCTGGGGGTCTGGACCTTGTGTCTGAGGGATGGGTGGCTGGGGCTCTGGACTCCTGGGGCTGGGGGAGGAGGGGCTGGGGTCCGGGACTCCGGGCTCCTGGGGTGTGGGTCGGGGGCGGGTGATACCTGATTTTCTCATCCACGGTGGGCAGGTATGTCTTCTTGTACAGCTTCTGGGCGGCTGCCTTGGCTGTATCCCAGTAACCGAGGAGTGACTTCTGCATCTGGGTGAGCAGGGCAGGGCTGGAGGCCTCGTCTTGCTGGGGGACATGGGCCCCTTGGGCCTCTGCAGGAGGAGAGTGTGTTAGGGTAGCTGAGGGGCCTGCTGCAGGGGGAGAATAAAAGCGGGAAGGAGAAGGACAGAGCGGGACAAGAACTTGACTGGGAGGATGCTCGGGGCTCCTCCTCCTCCTGGCATCCCCACCTCCCCTACCGACCCCACTCAACCCCACTCACCGAATCTCAACACCAGGAGGATGAGAAACCCGACCAGGAAGTATCTCGTGCCCATGGCGTCAGGAGACCTGGAACACTGAGGCGGGTGGGGGCAGGGCCATGGGAGTCATCTGGTCCTGGAGTCTCCGGGCCTCAGGGATACCCGCCTAGGACCCCCTCTCTCCTTCCTCCCCACCTGAGTCAAATTCCTAATGACTTAAGCCTCACTTCCTAATATTCGATGATGCTACTCCTGCTTCCTGATTGTTACATTTTAATTCTGTTTTTTTTTTTTTTTTTTTTTCTGTTGTGCTGCATGGCTTATGGGATCTTAGTTCCCCGACTAGGGACTGAACCCGGCAGTGAAACCGCCAAGTCCTAACCACTGGACCACCAGAGAATTCCCCACAACATCTTATTTCTAACATTCATTCAAGAAGCATTTCTTCAGCACCTACTGTGTGCCAGGCGCAGTTCTGGGCCCAGCCGTGAACACAGTGGCCCTTGCCCTCAGGACGCCAACATGAGAGAGAAATGCAAGGAACAAACGTCGAATGAATGAGGTATAGTGCCTGTCTCCCTCTGTAAGTGCTCTGGAATGCAGAGGGTGTGCTGCGTAGCCCGGGAAAGCCTCAGAGTGGGCTGGCATCTATGTTAAGACCCAGTCAGTACAGGGCCACGTGCCACTGTCTGGGTTAAGAGCCACCACTTGGATGAGTGAGTTTCCCCTGCTCTGGGCCCTGTTCTACCCACATTCCAGAGTCATCTTGATCCCAACCCTGGGAGGGAGTCACTCAGGGACAACAGGGGTCAGTCCATCACATCACCCTCCACCCATCACATCACGCTCCACGTTTCAGGGACTGCGGTGTGGAGGTTGACCTCTGACAGGAGGAGGATTAGCACACACAGACATTCTACAGTTTTTAAATTCCATGATTCTTTTTTTCTTTTTTTTTAACCCCGGCCATGCCACGTGCTCAGCTTGCGAGATTTACGTTCTGACACCCGGCACAGAACCCAGGCCCCGAGCAATGCAAGTGCTCTAGACCACCAGAGAATTCCCTAAATTCCATGATTCTAAAACTGGAACTAATTTTTTTTTTTTTTTTAAGGCTGAGCCAAGCAGCATGTGGGATCTTAGTTCTCCAACCAGGGATCAAACTTGTGCCCCCTGCATTGGGAGCTCGGAGTCTTAACCACTGGACGGCCAGGGAGTTCCCGGGAATCTAATACCTTGACTTTTGCAGTTTCTGATCTAACAATCTTGGCCCACTCCTGCTGTCCCCCGGTCCCCCCATTTCTGTCCCCTCTCTTACCAGACTCTGGCGGCTGTCCTCAGCAGCTCCAAATGGGCAGAGAAAGGCTTTATAGCTCTTGAGATCCACCCCTCTACCCCCACCTGGACACCTCGGCCAAAGTCCTGGCCAACAGGACTGCGGGGGTGGGAGGGGGAGAGTTGCAGGGGAGGTGGCCTGGGGACAGAGAGGCAGACAGGTTGAATGGGGGGCTGTGGAGGGGTTGGGGGTTCTGGGTGCTCACCAGGCACCAGGTCTGGGGTCTCCATCGCGTGGGAGGGGAAGGCAGAGCTCTGAAGGAGGGGCGGCTGGCAGGTTTGGGGGGCTTGCTAACTGCTCTCCAGCCTTCACCCACACCAGATGTGTATAAGAGACAGGTGCCAGGCGCAGTTCTGGGCCCAGCCGTGAACACAGTGGCCCTTGCCCTCAGGACGCCAACATGAGAGAGAAATGCAAGGAACAAACGTCGAATGAATGAGGTATAGTGCCTGTCTCCCTCTGTAAGTGCTCTGGAATGCAGAGGGTGTGCTGCGTAGCCCGGGAAAGCCTCAGAGTGGGCTGGCATCTATGTTAAGACCCAGTCAGTACAGGGCCACGTGCCACTGTCTGGGTTAAGAGCCACCACTTGGATGAGTGAGTTTCCCCTGCTCTGGGCCCTGTTCTACCCACATTCCAGAGTCATCTTGATCCCAACCCTGGGAGGGAGTCACTCAGAGACAACAGGGGTCAGTCCATCACATCACCCTCCACCCATCACATCACGCTCCACGTTTCAGGGACTGCGGTGTGGAGGTTGACCTCTGACAGGAGGAGGATTAGCACACACAGACATTCTACAGTTTTTAAATTCCATGATTCTTTTTTTCTTTTTTTTTAACCCCGGCCATGCCACGTGCTCAGCTTGCGAGATTTACGTTCTGACACCCGGCACAGAACCCAGGCCCCGAGCAATGCAAGTGCTCTAGACCACCAGAGAATTCCCTAAATTCCATGATTCTAAAACTGGAACTAATTTTTTTTTTTTTTTTAAGGCTGAGCCAAGCAGCATGTGGGATCTTAGTTCTCCAACCAGGGATCAAACTTGTGCCCCCTGCATTGGGAGCTCGGAGTCTTAACCACTGGACGGCCAGGGAGTTCCCGGGAATCTAATACCTTGACTTTTGCAGTTTCTGATCTAACAATCTTGGCCCACTCCTGCTGTCCCCCGGTCCCCCCATTTCTGTCCCCTCTCTTACCAGACTCTGGCGGCTGTCCTCAGCAGCTCCAAATGGGCAGAGAAAGGCTTTATAGCTCTTGAGATCCACCCCTCTACCCCCACCTGGACACCTCGGCCAAAGTCCTGGCCAACAGGACTGCGGGGGTGGGAGGGGGAGAGTTGCAGGGGAGGTGGCCTGGGGACAGAGAGGCAGACAGGTTGAATGGGGGGCTGTGGAGGGGTTGGGGGTTCTGGGTGCTCACCAGGCACCAGGTCTGGGGTCTCCATAGCCTGTCTCTTATACACATCTGGTGATACCTGATTTTCTCATCCACGGTGGGCAGGTATGTCTTCTTGTACAGCTTCTGGGCGGCTGCCTTGGCTGTATCCCAGTAACCGAGGAGTGACTTCTGCATCTGGGTGAGCAGGGCAGGGCTGGAGGCCTCGTCTTGCTGGGGGACATGGGCCCCTTGGGCCCTGTCTCTTATACACATCTAGATTGTCTTCACCTCTGAGGCACCTAGGAAGCCCGAGGGTATCTACTAGGTGAAAACAAACGGGACACGGCAGAACTAGGGTACGGTGGCTCGATTGGCCCTTTCCTAGCCGGAAGAGGCTCCCGAGAGGCGTGGCTGAGGCGCTCCTGAGGGATAGATACGGTGGCCGGCGGGTCGGGCAAACGTGAAATCTCGCGCGATCGCGCTGGAGCCGTCCGGGACGGGGCGGTCCTGGCGGCGGGGGCGGGGACCCGGAGCGGGAAGATGGCGGCGGCGCAGGAGGCGGACGGGTCTGGCAGCGCCGTAGTGGCGGCCGGGGGAGGCAGCTCCGGTCAGGTACGGAGGCCGGGAGGGGCCTGAGGGGTTCTTCCCCACCCGGGGGGCCTCCCACGGGGCGTGTCCTGCCTCTTTTCACAGAATCCAGTGCTCTGAGGGGTCCTTGCCCAGAGGGACCTTGAATACCGGGCCCAGGCGGGGCCGGGCAGCCTGGGAGGCCGGACAGTGCGGGGAGCGGGGCCCTGTTGCGCGCCGGGTCCCCTGCATACTGGCGCCGGGCGGCCACCAGGCTCGCTGCTCGAGCCGACGAGACGGGGGCGCGGAGGGGCGCAGACTTGTACCCAGGCTCCCTGGGTTCTCGCCTCCGCGGTTCCAGGCTCCCGGACCGTTCCTAGAGTGAGCTGGGGTTCACGGCGTGCTCTAGGGGTGGGCAGTGATTGATTATTTTGGAGTTTTCTAACTCTGGGGAAGTCAGGTAGTCATCGTGGTGAAAGGCACGCGCTGTGGAGACTGACAGACCCATTTTACAGACAGGAATCCAAGGAACAGACTAAGGCGCTTAGAGAAGGTCACCTAGGTTAGATTTGGGATTTGTTCCCTGTAGAACTTACCCGCCGTTGCTGAAGCAGGGTGGTCGAGACTGAGATGGGTGTACTTTCAGCGTACATGAGTCCTGTGGGGAAATTAATCCTGGCACTGACTTTTGACCCAGTGCCACTTCAGCTAAACAAGCTGTACAACATACTGGTTCAGGCAGCCACCCTTGAGATGTTTAGGGAGTCGATGGAGTGACAGCAGAGGTTCTGTCGACCCACCCACTGGGATGTCACTGACATGTGGGAGGCAGTACAGGGGAGAGGAGCGAAGGTTGTGAGAAGAGAACAGATCTGAAGCTGACACTGGGTGTGACCTTGGGCAAGTTCCTTTCCCCTCTTCATTTCTCCAGTGGTAAATGGAGGAACTGGGCAGGAGGGCCAGCCCTGTGAGAGCCCTGCTCTCTCTTCTAGCCACGAGAGTGGCTCTAACCATGTCCCTTCGTCAGGGGAGTGAGAGAGAAGACAGGAGTATAAAGAAGTATAATCCTGGAGTGACAAAGGTAGAGACAAAAAAATCCATGTCAGGGACTGAGGGAGCCCAGCTCAGTTCAGTTCAGTTGCTCAGTTGTGTCCGACTCTTTGCGACCCCATGGATCGTAGCCCACTAGGCTCCTCGGTCCATGGGATTTTCCAGGCATGAATACTGGAGTGGGTTGCCGTAAAGAGGTATAATCCTGGAGTGACAAGGGTGGTGACAAAAAATCCATGTCAGAGACTGAGGGAGCCCAGTTCAGTTCAGTCGCTCAGTCGTGTCCGACGCTTTGCGACCCCATGAATTGCAGCACGCCAGGCCTCCCTGTCCATCACCAACTCCTGGAGTTCACTCAGACTCACGTCCATCGAGTCCGTGATGCCATCCAGCCATCTCATCCTCGGTCGTCCCCTTCTCCTCCTGCCCCCAATCCCTCCCAGCATCAGAGTCTTTTCCAGTGAGTCAACTCTTCATACTAGGTGGCCAAAGGACTGGAGTTTCAGCTTTAGCATCATTCCTTCCAAAGAACACCCAGGGCTGATCTCCTTTAGGATGGAGAAGGGGCAAATAATACCACCCGGGGAGCACGCTAGGGTGAGGTTTGTATGACAGAGCCAGCCTTCCTGGTCTGGATGTTTTCAGCATCTTCAACCAGGGCCTGGCCCCAAGGGTCGTCCTAGGAAGTGTTTGTCCCTGTCTTCAGGAGCCTCCCAGTCTCACTGAAAGAAGGCCTTCCCTTCTCTTGAGTTTCTATTGATTGTTGCCTGGGTCAGTGTTCAGAGAGACGGGCTCAGTGTGCCCTGATTGCTCTGAGCTTACAGAAACCCGCCCCCACTCCTCCCCACCCGCCCCCCTGCAAGATCTCTTGTCCGATGTCTATCCAGAATCTTTCAAGATTTATCCCTTTGCTTTCAGGATTAAGTGCAAATTCTTTGGCAGACCGAGGCGTTGCGTGATCTGCCTTTTCCCCCCTCAGACTCGACTGGGATTTCTCAGCTTATTGACACTTGGGGTTGGACAGTTCTTCGTGGTAGGCGCTGTCCAGTGTTTTGTATGATGTTTAGCAGCATCACTGGCCTCTACACGTTGGATGTCAGTAACACGCAACGTTCCTCCCCCACTGTGACAACCAAAAACATCTCCAGATGTTGCTAAATGTCCCCTGGAGGGAGTGGCAGCGGGGAGGAGGCAAAATTGTCCCTGCCTAAGTCCCTGGACAAGAGGAGCATCAGCCGCTGTGAAGCTCTTACTGTGAAACGAGCCACATGCCTCGCTGTCTCTTCTCCTAGGCTTTGCACGTGTTTCTCCCATCTTTACCTGACTGAGCCTTATCAGTCCTGGATATCTCAGGCATTCTCTCCCCGAGGAGCCTCTCTGACCCTCTCAGACTGGGTCAGGGCTCCCACTGTCCCTGGGCCGCCCGGTGCCAGCCCTGCCCACTCTGGGTTGTCACTCTGTCTCCTCCGATGGACTGGGAGCCCCTGGAGGACAGAACGGGAACTGCCTTGGTCAGCTCTGTGTCCCCAGCACTGCCCAGCTCCGGAGTAAGCACGGAGCCGCCGCTCGGCACCTGTGGGATGAATGGGTTTTGAGGCAGAGGCCGGGCTGAGGTGGAATTCCCAGTGTGGATCCAAGCAGTCAAAGAGGATGCCCTGAGTTCCTCCCAGCCCCATCCTGGTCTCAGGGCCTCCGCTGCTTCCTGGGGCCCTTCCTGGGTGTTCTGGGGATGGTGTGAGACTGGGCACGCAGGTCTCAGAGCAGGAACTATGTCTTAGTCACTGCTGTGCCCTCGGCCTCCGCTGCCGTCTTTGCCTGGCTCCTGGGCGGGCCCTCAGCGATCTGCCCCAGTCAGCCTGCCCCTCCTTCAGCCAGGGCCTCAGACACCAGCCCACAGCTCTAATACTCATCCCTTCAGCTGATGTGGGTTGAGGCCCCCCTGCTTGTTAGTCCCCATGCGGATACTGGGGATCTGCTGGGAACAAACAGAGGCCCTGCACTCTTGGAGCCCATGTGGTGTAGAGGACTGGCGGGTGGGGTGGAGTTAGGGACAGGGACAGTGAATAAGAGAGTATATACAGATAAGAACACACATAAGAAAAACATACAGCGGCTCAGGTGGTGATAAGTGCTGTGGCCAGAGCTAAAGCTGGGGAGGAACATAGGAAGTGAGGGTTGGGTAAGGGGATTGTAACTTAAATACAGTGGTCTGGGAAGGGCTTTCTGAGGAGGCGCCATGTGAACAAAGACCTACCGGAGATGAGGGAGGGAGTCACACAGACAGTGGGGAAAAGCCTTCAGGTGGAGAGAACAGCCAGTGCAAAGGCCCTGAGGCAGAAGAGGCCTGGGGTGACGAGGAACAGTGGGGAGGCTGGCCTGTCTGGAAGTGGTGCCTGAGGGGAGGCAGGTGAGAGCAGACGGGCATGGAGGTCTGTGCCAGGCCTCAGAGGGCCACGGCGAGAGCTGTGAGAGGAGGGGGAGCCGCGAGAGGGCTGCCTTCCTGCTAGGGTGCAGTCTGGCGCCTGTGGTCAGCGTGGCGCTCAGAGGCGGTCAGCCTTTCTGCCGTCGTGCGGCGCAGACCCCACTGTGGCCTGAGGATGCTCCCGGCCTCTCAGAACGCTCCCTGACTCCCTTCTGCACGTTCTCTGCCCCAGTAGTGGTCCTTTTCTGTGGCTCAGTGGTATTCCACTGTGCCCATCCAGCACAGGCCACTCATCAAAAGACTCGTTTGTGCGTTGCTTCTGGCTTTATGTATAACACTGCTATGAACGTTTGCGTATAAACTTTTATATGGACGCATGTTCTGAATTCTCTCGGGCAGAGACCGCAGAGTGGAATTGCTGGCTTGGTTGGGAACATACTTAGCTTTTAAGTGTCTGCCGGATTGTTCAGAGCAGCAGCGCTGTGTCTCCCACCGGCAGCGTACGGCTCTTCGAGTTTCTCCACATCCTCACCAGTACTTGTGCTTGTTCCTCTTTTTGATTACAGCAGTCCTAGTGATTTGGTTTCCCTTTGCATTGCCCCGGGAGGGTTTCCAGGCCAGCTTGTCCACCACCACGGGTAGGATAACCGACGTGGGAGGCAGCCGGGTGCTAAGGTGCCCAGTGTGTGACTCTTTGCAGCCCCGTGGCTCCTCTGTCCATGGGACTTTCCGGGGAAGAATACTAGAATGGGTTGCCATTTGCTACTCCAGGGGATTGTCCCAGCCCTGGGATTGAACCCATGTCTCTTGTGTCTCCTGTGCTGGCAGGTGGGTTCTTTACCGCTGGCGTCACCTGGGAAGCCAGCCAGATGTGGGTTCAAATCTTGGCCTGACTTCAAGCTTCCTTTTCTTGACCTGGAATTAGCTCAAACCTGCTGGAAACCCTTGCCCCTTTCCCCAACCCCTACCGTATGTCGCCAGAAGCAAGGCTAGCCCTGAACTCTGCGTGAAGGTTCCTGTGCCTGTTTGACCTCACCCACCCCTTGGCCAAGCCTTTGCCCACACCTTTTCTCTCCCTCAGATGCCCTTCACCCAAACGGCAAAGACAGCTCCTCAGGAGGCCTCCTCGACTACCCGGCCACCCCTTTGTCATCACCCCTCTGCTTGTTTCCTCCGGAACACATCCCCGTTTACCATTGTTAATTATCCTGTTTACTTTTCTGCCAGCGTGCTTCCCTCTAGACCCCGAGCTCCAGGAGGGCAGGGCCCAGAGCTATGTGGCCAGCACCGACCCCACCACCCAGCACCCCACCCAGCACCGGGCCTGGTGTTTGGGAGGTAACTTCTTTTGACACGCGAAAGAAATCTTTTCTGCCCTGAATGTATGGTATTATCATAGCCTGGCCCCTGGGTCAGAGAGGTGAAGTGTCAGTGAGGGGAAGCGACACGCCCAAGATCTCACAGCTGGGAACTGTGGGACCAGACTGCAGCCTGGGTCTCCTGGACTCCAGAGCCTCCACCTTTGACCCCAGTGCTGGGTGCCGCCCCCAGGAGGTGAAAGGAGAGCACTCTCACTGGTGAAGGGGACCGGAAATGACAAGTGATGCATTTAACAAACACTGGCCTTGGCTTTGTGGCAGCCTCATCTGGCTAGGGGGCCTCTGTCTTCCGCTCTTGGGGGCATTTGCAGCTGACCGAAGGCAGAGGAGCAGCTTTGGGGCGGGAGGGAGAGAACTGGGGGGCTCCAGCAACAGGTAGACTTGAGTGGCTTGGGTGTTCAGGGCGGGCCCTTGAGGCAGCATTTGTTGATTTTCCAGGTGTTTATTGAGCCCCTGCTGTCTGCCAACGCTGGGCGGGGCAGTGCTCCCACCTAAAAGCGATTGTGACAGCCCTGGTCGTGTTCTTAAAAGCCGTGGGGTGAGGGGACAGCCGTTGGGAGGGAATAGGGCGGGACAGGGGAGCTAGCAGGTGCAAAGAGAGGGGCGGGAAGAATTTCCCTATCTCAGGCCCTTCCACTCTGACGTCATGACACTCTCTGCTTCTGAGTTTCCCTGTCTATTTCTTTTTTAAAAAATTTATTTAGTTTCGGCAGTGCCGGGTCTTGGTTGCTACGCATGGGCTTTCTCCAGTTGTGATGAGCAGGGGCTTCCCTTCAGTTGCGACGTGAGGGCATCTCATTGTCGTGGCTTCTCCTGGTGCGGAGCTCGGGCTCTAGGGCACTCAGGCTTTAGTTGCTCCTGGGCGTGTGGCATCTTCCAGGATCAGGGATCGAACCGGTGCCCCTTGCATGGCAAGGTGGATTCTCAACCACTGGACCACCAGGGAGCCCCTGAGCTTCTGTTTCTAAGTGAAGACTCTGTCTTTGGGCAGCCCTGCCTGGCCTGCCTACCCCTCTGTCATCCTGCTGTCATCCTTCCTGAGTGACCCAGACACGTGGTGGCTTAGGCTCCCCGAGCCTCGTTTGCCCGCCTGCCGGGTGGAGATGTTCCTGGTTCTGGCCTCACAGGCGGTCTGAGCCATGAGGTCACGCACGTCTGTCTGCCTCACGCTCCGGCTGTGGTTGCCTTTCTCTGTGTCTGTCTCACTTGCTGGATCCGGAGCCCTTGGAGGGAGGGGGCCCCCCATAGGGCTGGCCACAGAGGAGGCATCCTGACTTGTTTACATAGGGAAGGACCTTTCCGATCACCCCCAGCCTCGCACAGCCTGACGCCTCCTGCATGACCCGTTCTGCACCGTCCCCAGTGGGCACCTCCACTCCTGGGAGCATCCTGGCTGCCGGAGCACTGGCCTGTCCTCAGAGCCAGACTGTCTCCCACCTTCGCATGTCCACCTGCGGCTTCCCTCCTTGCCTCCCCTGCGCCGGCCAACTGGTCATAATTTAGGGCTCAGCTCTGGCGTCTTCTCCTCCAGGACTGCTCCCTGACTCCCAGGCTGGGCCAGGGGCCCCTTCTGCGCTCTGCCCTTGCTGGGCCTCAGCACCTGGTGGTGCCTGCCACAGCCTCGGTGCATCAGGATGCGTCTTCNCCTCAGGGCCTCCCAGTCCTTCCCCTCCCCACCCCCACCCCCACTCTTGCTCCTGCCACGTGTCACTTCCTCCACCCCTTAACCTCTGGAGGGGGGTGAGGGGTTATCTCTGGCGAGGCCAGGAGGGACTGGGACAGGGACACACACAGGAGAACTTGTTTATTGCAGAGGGTGTGACACTTTAATTTTGGTCGCTGGGCCTGCAGAGCAGCTGGGGACACAGACTGTGGGCCTTGTTTAGGAGGCTATCCTTGGAACTGCGCAGCCAGGCCTGGGCGCGAGAGCCCAGGCTCTTCAGATGGTCATCGTAGTAGGTCTCCATGAAGCCCCGGAAGGCCGTGGGGCCCCTGGAAGGGAGGAGATTCACAGTGGAGACCGAAGATAGCCCCCAAGACTTCTGCTCAGTTCACCCATTCCTCCCTTTGACCCAGGAGCCTCCGCTTTCAACACTTACCCTCCACCCTTCTCAGACCCAGCGTCACAGCCCTGCCCCTAACCCATCCTGCTCCTGGAAACCCATGAATTTGGGCACAGTCCCTCCTCCCCCAGACCCAGGAGCCCAGACCCCAGCCCTCCTA
>SJYX01023412.1:239794-258795 GCA_006410675.1 Oreotragus oreotragus | reverse complement strand
TGTGTGGTAGTTTGAGCATTCTTTGGCATTGCCTTTCTTTGGGATTGGAATGAAAACTGACCTTTTCCAGTCCTGTGGCCACTGCTGAGTTTTCCAAATTTGCTGGCATATTGAGTGCAGCACTTTCACAGCATCATCTTTCAGGATTTGAAATAGCTCAACTGGAATGCCATCACCTCCACTAGCTTTGTAAATCTTTGTACCATACCTAGTCCTGTGCCAGGCTATGCCTGGGTCCACAGTGGTGATGAAGCCCTGTCCCTGCCCCCAGGTCTCAGAGTTCAGTGGGGCATGGGATAGACTCATCCCCAGATAGTGATGACCCAGAGTGGTCAGGGCTGGGATGGAGGTGCTTGACCCAACCTGGGAAGGCTTCCTGGAGGGCTTCAAGGAGGGCTTCCTGGAGGAAGGGACATCAAAGCTGAGACGTGGAGACTGGGGATTATGTCAGTCTTTTCTGGTTTCTAGCCTATGCCCTCTTTCAAATCCCTCTTTGTTACCTGTTCAAAATGTAATAAGATCTGCCACCTGCATGGTGATGAGCCAACCCATGAAAAATGAAGCTCATGATTACACAGGGCGTAGTGAGTCTTTGCCAGCCTGTGGACTTATGTCCGTCTGCCCCTTCAGCTTGGGTTTTTTCACCATCCTCCAGGACCATCTCTACAGTATGGCTGGATAGGCATCAGGGAACCAGTCTCTCAAGTCTGAGCACCTTGAGATCTGAGAACAATTGTGTGACCACAGGGACCTTGCCACCTCCCAGTCTCTGAATCTGTACACTCCAGTCCTCCCTTGCCCTGGGAAGGATCCTTACGTGGCCTTCAGAGGAACTTCTCTGTGTTCGACGGTGCCAACGACTCGCTGTGTTGTCTTCACGACTTGACCAAACCACGGTACTCCTCTGATGATGGGAAGGAATTTGATAGGGCCTGGGGCCACCTGGGCTGGGGCTGGCAGTGCCCAGAAGAGGAGCAAAGGTGCAAACATTTCCATAACGGGAGCCCTTTAGGATGAGATTCCAGGGATGGGAAAGGAGAGCCTTGAATGTGGTTCTGGGTGTCATGGCATTAGATTGCAGTGGAGGGTACCAGAGCGACCAGATCGGGTTCCCGATGCTGGTAATCGCCTTACTCTCAGCACTAGACTGGTTCCCCGCCCTTTCTAGGCGTGGTAAAAGCAAATTACCCAGTCCTGTTTCCCCTTCTGTAGAATGGGCTTGGGACAGGACCTAGCTTATAGGGTTACTGTGAGAGTTCAGGGTTAACATGGAGAACCAGTTTCCGGCACATCGGAGGCACTGTGTACATAGTGATATTTTAAATGCATGTGCAGAGGGACTTCCTTAGTCCAGTGGTTAAGACTCTGCGCTTCCAATACAGGGAGCACGGGTTCCATCCCTGGTTGGGGAACTAAGATCCCACATGCCTCGTGGCACGGCCAAAGCAATAAAACTTAAGAACTGCACGCGCAGAACCCAGACATACTCACATAGCAGTACACACAGACACTCTCCCACCCGCTAACCCTCAGATCTTTTGCATAATTACCCCCTAAAGACACACACGTGCCCACAAGCATACAAATGCGTGTTCACATACACACACGTTTACCTCGCCTGCATGCTCTTTTGCTGACACACACACAAGTGCAAATTCATGGTCAGTGTCATCTGTACCAACCCCGTGTACACACTTTTCAAACACGGCCACCCCTGACACAGACTTCCAGACACTCGCACAGATCTGCATGCCTCACAGTCGCACACACTCACACCCCAGGCTGCTGCAGGGTCCCCATACCCCACCTCCGGCTCTTCCTCACCCACGACACAGGCCAGGACCAAAACGCAGAAGCAGAGGGAGGCCAGGGCCTGGGGCCTGCATCCAGGGAACGACATTTCTGGGGGCCTCTGTGCCTCTGAGCTCAGCTCTCCGGGCTGGGGGAGGGGCAGGCTGCACTGAGCAGAGCCCTCCCCTGGCCACCTCCCCACGCCCCTTGGCAAGGACTTCAGAGAGAGGGGGGCCCAGGTGACAATGACAGTCAGAGGCCATGCCCGCCCCTGCTGGCTTCCTTCCTACCCTCCCACCATCCTAACCTGACGGGAAGACAGAAGTTTCTTTGGCCTCCTGAGCTGAACTGAGTTCAAATCCTGGCTCCACCTCTTGTGACAGGCCCTCTTTGGGGCCTCTGTTTCCTCCTCCATAAAATGGGCCCACAATCCATACTTTAGGACATAAATTAAACGATGTGATAAAGGAAATTATATATTTCAAGTTTGTAAAATTAAAATTTTTATTTTATTTGGTTGTACTCTGTGGCATGTAGGATCTTAGTTCCTGGACGAGGGATCCAACCCACACCCTCTGCATTGGAAGTTCGGAATCTTAACCACTGAACCCCTGGGGACGTCCTAAGGGAAATTCTTAGTGTGGAAGCTGGCAACAAAAGTGCTCACAGATCGGAGTTGCCTGTTCTTTCTTTTGTCTCTGAGATCCCTTGACCACTGGGCTATAGAGCCAGACACACCTTCACTGCTTGATCAGGGTGAATATATTCCCTTCTCTGGACTCAATGTCTCCACCTGTAAAATGGGTATAGCAGTAAGTGTCTGCCTCCTAGGGTCCACATGAAAGCTAAGTGAGGCCCTGTGAGGGAGAGCTTAGTGGGAGGTTGTCAACCTCAGGCTTCGGTCAAACACCAGACAGAAAGAAAGTGAGCCTTTTTCTCCTGGAGGACTTGAGTTGTGAGCCAGGGTGCACAATGTAGCCAAGAAACCACGGGCTGGATTCTTTGGTCTAAGGGTGCCAGATAAAATACAGGATGCCCAGTGACATTTGAAGTTCAGAGAAATAATCTTTTTTTGTTGTTGTTGTATAAATATGTCCCACGCAGTATTTGGGAAGTATACTAAAATTTATTGGTTGTGTATCTGAAACCCAAATCGAACCAGGCATACTGTGTTTTTATGTGGTGATTCCAGCAATCCCTGGAGGAAATGGCAACCCACTCCGGTGTTCTTGCCTAGAGAATCCCACGGACAGAGAAGCCTGGCGGGCCACGGTGCGTGGGATAGCAGAGTCGGACACGACTGAGTGACTAAGCACATATGCAGCCTGACAATCGAACTTTGGCCACAACCTGAACGACTGTACAGAACTGATCAGGAGGCCTTCCAGAATGCCGTCTATTCCAGTGGGCCCCATGCCGGCTCTGGCATACAGTAGGTGCTCAATGAATGCTCCCTGGAGTTCCTCACTCACAACGTGTGTTAGTTGCTCAGTCGTGTCCAACTCTTTGCAACCCCATGGACTGTAGCCTGCCAGGCTCCTCTGTCCCTAGGATTTTCCAAGGCAAGAATACTGGAGTGGGTAGCCATTCCCTCCTCCAGGGGATTTTCCTGACCCAGAGATCGAACCCCGGTCTCCTGCACTGCAGGCAGATTCTTCACCGTCTGAGCCGCTGACAATAATAAGTGAAATAAAATCTCCTGCAGTTTCCGACTGGGATGATGAAAATATTCTGGAAATGGATAGTGATCATGGTTGCACAAGCTTGTGTATCTACTTAAATCCACTGAACTGTACACCTAAAAAATGGTTCAGATGGTAAACTTGATGTCACGGGTTTTACCATGATTAAAAAAAAGAAAGAGAAAAAAACCCACCTTGCATTGTGTTAGGGGAAGCAGTGGGGTGTTGGGTTCAGAGTCTGGCTCCACCTCCTTCCTGCTGTGTGACCTGGTGTATGTTGCTTAATGTCTCTGGGCCTGTTTCTTCATCCACGAACCAGAGTCATGGACTATGTACCTATGCAGGAGAGTAAAGTAGATCGTTTACCTAACTTACCCTAACAACGCCAGACACACTGCAAAGCCGTGTTGTCAACCCCGCTGCAACCCCGCTGCTAATTATTAAGCTTGCGTTTCCTGATGCTCGCTACCCATCAGGGCTGCATTAACTCACTGAATTAACCTCAGTGCTGCGAAGTGGGCATCTTTTTCATTCTGATTTTGCAGGTGAGGAAACTGAAGCTGTGGGGGTTGGGCTCCCCAGCCAGTAAGTGGTAAATCTGAAGGCAGCCCTTTCACTCTGCCTAACCAAGCCAGAAAGGACCTCTGCCTTCACTTCCCCCACCCCAATCCCAGAGGGCAAGAGACAGATGGAAGCAGGGCCAGGGGTGGGTGGGCCTGAGGGGAAGGTCTCTGACCCGGCCTGGGCTCCAAGGTCAGCATGAGCTGTTCCTGCTTGCAATGTTTGCCCGTCTCTGTCATCCAAGGCAGGAACAGGCTGAAGGTCGTTCAGGATGGACCTCAGTGGTGGTTCAAAAAAACAACTGTGGGTGAAGGGTGGGGGGCAGAGAGGTCACAAAGGGGGAATGGGGGATGGGAGCAGTGAGCCCTTCGATCTCAGATCTCAGCATGTGTGTCTGGGGACAGAGAGCATCTCTGAGCCTGAACCTCTGTGTCCACAAGATCGTCAGTCCCACCACCAGACTCCCAACCACTCTGTCCACTCCCGGGTCTCTGCTTCAGTCCAGATTCCACCCGCCGTCCCATGAAATCCTACACTCCCTCCCCTTCCGTCACCCCTAACCTCTCACCTCCCTGGCTGCTCTGAGTTGTGGCAGGGAAGTCAGGGGTGGAAGAGAGGTTGGTATATCCCTTCCATCTCGACTTTCTGCCTTTGTCTGGAAGATCTCCGTCCATTCATTTTATTATAAAAGTTGAGATATTTGAAAAAGAAAACACAGAACAAAAAACTGAAATATTCACATACCATAACAGTCACCCTTTTATAGTGTACAATTCAGACTTCCCTGGTGGTCCAGCGGTGAAGACTCTGCGCTTCCCTGCAGGGGACCAGGGTTTGATCCCTCGTCGGGGAGCTAAATTCAGTTCAGTTCAGTTCAGTCCAGTTCAGTCGCTCAGTCGTGTCCGACTCTTTGCGATCCCATGAATCGCAACACGCCAGGCCTCCCTGTCCATCACCGTCTCCCGGAGTTCACTCAGANGGAAATTGAAACTGTAATCAGAAATCTTCCAGCAAACAAAAGCCCAGGTCCAGACGGCTTCACAGCTGAATTCTACCAAAAATTTCGAGAAGAGCTAACACCTATCCTACTCAAACTCTTCCAGAAAATTGCAGAGGAAGGTAAACTTCCAAACTCATTCTATGAGGCCACCATCACCCTAATACCAAAACCTGACAAAGATGCCACAAAAAAAGAAAACTACAGGCCAATATCACTGATGAACATAGATGCAAAAATCCTCAACAAAATTCTAGCAATCAGAATCCAACAACACATTAAAAAGATCATACACCATGACCAAGTGGGCTTTATCCCAGGGATGCAAGGATTCTTCAATATCCGCAAATCAATCAATGTAATTCACCACATTAACAAATTGAAAAATAAATGCCATATGATTATCTCAATAGATGCAGAGAAGGCCTTTGATAAAATTCAACATCCATTTATGATAAAAACTCTCCAGAAAGCAGGAATAGAAGGAACATACCTCAACATAATAAAAGCTATATATGACAAACCCACAGCAAACATTATCCTCAATGTCAGATGTATTCTTGAAGGACTCAGGCAGGCATGTGCTAAGCCTTTAAACTATGGCAAATTGGCAGATATAGAACAGGAGGAGAAGGAAGCTCCTAGTAAATTCCTAGACAGACTGAGACAAGCCCTTCGCGGATTCACTGAGATTGATCCCGAAAGTGAAGAGGGAAAAGTGATCTTAAAGGATAGATTTCTCACTCAGTCGGCTCCAGATATCCTCCGTAAGCTATTAAAATGGGTGTATGGACTAAATCAATCTTCAGATACTCTGTTACAACTGGCTCAGGCAGTCTATTATGGTAGGGAATATGAGGAATAGAAAGAAAGGCAGAGAAAGAAAAAGGAAAAGGTGGAAGCCTTCGGAATGGCTGTAAAAAACGTTCTTAAACAGCCTGAGAAAAATGCCTAGAGGGACCCAGGTGAAAGGGGATGGGCTTGCTGTTACTGTGGAATTACTATTACTTCAAGCGGGATCGCCCTCAGGCCCAGCTCCATGTCCTGTCTGCAAAGGACCACACTGGAAGAGAGACTGACCCCAGAGGCGTAGGTTTCAGGGGTGAGAATCTCAAGAAAATCAGGACTGAAGGTGCCTGGGGGTTCCCACACAAGCTCCTGTCCTAATTACACCTGAGGAACTCCAGGTATTAATAACTGTGGGGGGGCCAATCCGTCGATTTTCTTTTAGATACTGGGGCAACTTACTCCGTGCTTACTGAAGCCCCTGGCCCACTTTCTTCCCGATCCGCTTCCGTAATGAGACTGTCCGGATGAGCCAAAACTTATTACTTCAGTGTTTCTGTCAGTTGTGACTGGGATTCGGTGCTACTTTCACATGAGTTTCTGATTGTGCCAGAGTCTTCCTCACCCCTTTTGGGGACGGATATACTGAGCAAGGTCCATGCCTCTGTTTTCATGAATATGGAGCCTTCCCTTTCTCTCCCTTTAATTGAACAAAATGTAAATCCTAGAGTATGGGCTGATGGAAAATCTGTGGGTCGAGCGCAAAATGCTATTCCTGTAGTTGTCAAGCTCAAAGATCCGCACTTATTTCCACATAAGAAGCAGTATCCACTGAAACCTGAGGTTAAGGAAGGGTTAAAATCCATCATCGAAAATTTAAAGGAACAGGGACTATTAATTCCCTGTAACAGTCCCTGCAACACTCCTATTTTGGGTATAAAAAATCAAATGGTAAATGGAGACTAGTTCAAGATTTACAAATAATAAATGAGGCTGTTGTTCCTTTACACCCCGTGATGCCTAATCCTTATACTCTATTGTCTGAAATTCCTGAACGAGCCAAATATTTCTCAGTAATTGATTGGAAAGATGTCTTCTATTCAGTGCCTTTGGCAGAGGAAAGTCAATTTCTATTTGCCTTTGAGGACTCTATGCAGCCAGCTTCTCAGTTAACCTGGACAGTTTTGCCCCAGGGATTTCGTGACAGTCCTCACTTATTTGGACAAAATTTGTTACGGGATCTACAAAACTTTAATAGCTCCAAAGCAGTGGTGTTACAATATGTAGATGATATTTTGCTCTGTGCTGAGACAGAGGAAGCTTGTTTGCTAGCCTCAGATTTCCTAAACTTCCTGGCAGGTTGTGGTTACAAGGCATCAAGAGAAAAGGCTCAGCTTTGTCAACAATCTGTTAGATATCTGGGCCTAATCATATCAGAAGGGACTAGGGCCATAGGCCCCGAGAGAATTACCTATGACTTTAGGACAAAAAAGATCTTCACGACCCAGATAATCACGATGGTGTGATCACTCATCTAGAGCCAGACATCCTGGAATGTGAAGTCAAGTGGGCCTTAGAAAGCATCACTACGAACAAAGCTAGTGGAGGTGATGGAATTCCAGTGGAGCTGTTTCAAATCCTGAAAGATGATGCTGTGAAAGTGCTGCACTCAATGTGCCAGCACTGGAAAAGGTCAGTTTTCATTCCAATCCCAAAGAAAGGCAATGCCAAAGAATGCTCAAACTACCGCACAATCGCACTCATCTCACATGCTAGTAAAGTAATGCTCAAAGTTCTCCAAGCCAGGCTTCAGCAATATGTGAACCGTGAACTTCCTGATGTTCAAGCTGGTTTTAGAAAAGGCAGAGGAACCAGAGATCAAATTGCCAACATCCGCTGGATCATGGAAAAAGCAAGAGAGTTCCAGAAAAACATCTATTTCTACTTTATTGACTATGCCAAAGCCTTAGACTATGTGGATCAAAAGAAACTGTGGAAAATTCTGAAAGAGATGGGAATACCAGACCACCTGACCTGCCTCTTGAGAAATCTGTATACAGGTCAGGAAGGAACAGTTAGAACTGCACATGGAACAACAGACTGGTTCCAAATAGGAAAAGGAGTACGTCAAGGCTGTATATTGTCACCCTGCTTATTTATCTTATATGCAGAGTACATCACGAGAAACGCTGGACTGGAAGAAACACAAGCTCGCATCAAGATTGCTGGGAGAAATATCAGTCACCTCAGATATGCAGATGACACCACCCTTACAGCAGAAAGAGAAGAGGAACTAAAAAGCTTCTTGATGAAAGTGAAAGAGGAGAGTGAAAAAGTTGGCTTAAAGCTCAACATTCAGAAAACAAAGATCATGGCATCCGGACCCATCACTTCATGGGAAATAGATGGGGAAACAGTGGAAACAGTGTCAGACTTTATTTTTTTGGGCTCCAAAATCACTGCAGATGGTGACTGCAGCCATGAAATTAAAAGACGCTTGCTCCTTGGAAGGAAAGCTATGATCAACCTAGATAGTATATTAAAAAGCAGAGACATTACTTGGCCAACAAATGTCTGTCTAGTCAAAGCTATGTTTTTTCCAGTAGTCATGTATGGATGTGAGAGTTGGACTGTGAAGAAGGCTGAGCGCCGAAGAATTGATGCTTTTGAACTGTGGTGTTGGAGAAGACTCTTGAGAGTCCCTTGGACTGGACTGCAAGGAGATCCAACCAATCCATTCTGAAGGAGATCAGTCCTGGGATTTCCTTGGAAGCAATGATGCTAAAGCTGAAACTCCAGTACTTTGGCCACCTCATGCAAAGAGTTGACTCATTGGAAAAGACTCTGATGCTGGGAGGGATTGGGGGCAGGAGGAGAAGGGGACGACAGAGGATGAGATGGCTGGATGGCATCACTGACTCGATGGACATGAGTCTGAGTGACCTCTGGGAGTTGGTGATGGACAGGGAGGCCTGGCGTGCTGCAACACGGGGTCGCAAAGAGTCGGACACGACTGAGCAGCTGAACTTAACTGAACTTAGGACAATTGAAAGGATTTTTGGGAATCACTGTTGCATTTGGATTCTGGAACTTGCCCGGCCTTTATATAAACTTATAGCTGAAACTCAGCAGGCCCTAACTGACAAACTGGCTTGGTCTCCAGATACTCAGAAGGCTTTTAAGGTTCTTCAGACTGCTCTCCCACAAGCTCCCACTCTGAGCTTGCCCACAGGGTCAGAATTTAGTTTGTCACTGAAAGAAAAGGTGTGGCCTTGGGAGTTTTGACACAACCGCGAGGGCCTCACCAGCAACCTATTGCTTATCTAAGCAGAGACTTAGATGTAATTTCACATGGGTGGCCCCACTGCCTAAGAGTAATTGGGGCAGTGGCTTTATTAGCACCTGAAGCTTTAAAAATAATTAATGGACAAACCCTTACTGTACTGACTTCTCATGATGTGAGTGGAGCCTTAAATTCTAAGGTTAATACTTGGATGACAGACAGTAAGCTTCTTAAATATCAGTCGTTGTTGTTAGAAGGACCAGTAACTAAGCTTAAAGTTTGTGGAAATTTAAATCCTCCCACTCTCCTTCCCGAGAAGCAAAAGGAAACACCTAATCATGATTGTTCCCAATTCCTAACTTTAAACTATGCAGCTCGGGAAGATCTAATGGACACCCCATTAGACAGTCCTGACATGGAAGTATTTACTGATGGCAGTTCCTTTGTTCAGGATGGAAGCGTAAAGCAGGTTACGCCATGGTGACTGCTGAACAGGTTTTAGAACAAAATCTCTTCTCCAGGGAACCAGTGCTCAGTTAGCGGAGCTTGTGGCTCTGACCCAGCTCTAGAGTTAAGCAAAGGGCAGTGCGTAAATATCTACACTGACTCTAAGTATGCTTATTTGACTTTACATGCTCATGCTGCAATATGGAAAGAAAGACCGTTTAAAACAGCAACAGGTGAACCTATTAAACATTTCAGAGAGATCGAGAGACTTCTAACTGCATATATTGTCCTAAAGACGTAGCTGTTATGCATTGCAAAGGATACAACANACTGACTCTAAGTATGCTTATTTGACTTTACATGCTCATGCTGCAATATGGAAAGAAAGACCGTTTAAAACAGCAACAGGTGAACCTATTAAACATTTCAGAGAGATCGAGAGACTTCTAACTGCATATATTGTCCTAAAGACGTAGCTGTTATGCATTGCAAAGGATACAACAGAGATGAGAGTAAAGTAGCTGAAGATAATCAGCTGGCTGATTGTCAAGCCAGAAAAGCGGCACTTTATGAACCCCCTTCACTGCAGACGCCTTTGATCTGGACAGGTTCTGTGGAACAGGAACAATCACAATACACTGAGGAAGAATTAGAAAGATATGAGAAAAGAGGAGCAAAGATTACTGATAAAGGATGGTTACAGTCTGAGGATGGACAATTAATAATTCCTGAAAGTGCTCAATGGAAAATTTTAAGGGTTTACACCAGAGTTTTCAGTTGGGTGTAGAGAGTACTTACCAGATGGCTTCTCGTTTGTTTGAAGGTAAAAATGCTTTACCTTTAACTTTAACTTTAAAGAACATTACCAAAAGGTGTGAGGTTTGTCAGAAAAATAACCCAAAGACTGAAAAGCTAGCAAAATCTGGATTACAACGAAGTGGGAAGTATCCTGGAGAGGACTGGGAAACTGATTTTACTCGTATGCCAAAAGCTAATGGATATACTTGCTTACAAGTTTGGTGGATACTTTTACTCAATGGATTGAGGCTTTTCCCTGTCGTAATGAGAAGGCTAAGGAGGTTGTAAAGATTTTAATACATGAAATTATCCCCAGGTTTGGGCTGCCACGGAGCCTTCAGAGTGACAATGGCTCTGCCTTTAAAGCTGCTGTAACTCAGGGGGTGTCTAAAGCTCTAGGAATAGAATATCACTTACACTGTTCCTGGAGACCCCAATCCTCAGGAAAGGTCGAAAAAGCTAATGCTATTATCAAAAGACATCTGCGCAAATTAACTCAAGAGATGCAGGACAATTGGATTTAAGTCCTACCCATAGCTTTAATGAGGGCTCGAACTGCCCCCGAAAAGGGTGGACTGTCCCCCTTTGAATGTATTTATGGAAGGCCTTTCTTACGCACAGACACTGTTATAGACCCCGAAGCCTTGGAATTAATTAGTTTTGTAACTCAGCTCTCAGCTTTTCGACAGACATTAACAGAACTCCGGGAGATGACTCCTGACCCAGCCTCTGAGTCAAGCAAGCCCCTATTTGAGCTAGGAACCAAGGTCCTCATAAAAACACTGGGGTCTGGGGGCCCATCCCTTGAGCCCCTCTGGGAAGGCCCTTACCAGGTTATTCTTTCGTCTCCCACAGCTGTCCAAATGCCAGGAACTGATTCGTGGGTACGTCACACTCGAGTTAAAGAGGTGGCACCCTGACCAAAACTAAGTGACATCTTTTTATGTCTTTACTTTCTATGCTCTGACTTTGTACTTTTCAGATGGGCTTGATAATCTATATGAGACTACTTCTGAGGCTCCCTATGAGACTCCAAAAATCCTGAGTCTGCCATTTGATCCTCAAGACAACGCCTTCCCGTCCTGGGCTCACTCCTACGCAGCATCGCACAATCAGTCTAACTGCCGGGTCTGCGGAGCGCTCCCCTCTTCATCAGTGGAAGGCTTCCCGTGGTGGACGTCTCCATTCCAAGGAAAATACTTTCTCCAAGTCTACAAATATCTTCAACAACAACTGCGTGTGATGCCTCTTCTTAAACCGATGACATCCAACAACCTTAAGATGGACTGATGTAACTATGGACATAATGTCTTTTCATTTTGATTTTAACTTGGTTTAACGACTATTTTGCCTTATGTCTGTAACAGTATAATGTGGTTTTCTAATCGTCTAAAAGCTTTTAAGTTACAAATGGTTGTCCAAGCTCCTACGAGTGCCACAGCCTCCTCCAACTGTTACTTGGGGGCCCTGGATCAGAGACCCTCAATATGAGGGTTAGGAGAATATATTGCCTTAACAATTTAGGGACCATGCCCTTAAACAGCAGGAAGTAGTTATGGAATGAAAACGATGCCCCTTTCCCTTGGCAACATAATTTTCCTAGAAAAGGGGGAATGAGAGAGTCAATTCCTAGGCAGATTGATGAGAAGTACAGGGGTCCCCAAGGAGAGAGGGGTCTGGAGTTCTCAAGGAGGAGGAAAGGACAAACTTTTTTGTCTCTCTACATTCCTTAAGATTATATAACAATCATGTATCCTGCTTGAGGATAGTCTCTGGAAAAAACCTTCTGGCTAATCCTGTTATCTTAAGGTGTAAATTATGGGAGTAGTTCTAGTGAGGTCTTTACAACATTCTTTTGATTAATGGCAACCCACTCCAGTAGTCTTACCTGGAAAATCCCATGGACAGAGGAGCCTGGTGGGCTGCAGTCCATGGGGTAGCTAAGAGTCAGACAAGACTGAGCGACTTCACTTGCACTTTTCTCTTTCATGCATTGGAGAAGCAAATGGCAACCCACTCCAGTGTTCTTGCCTGGAGAATCCCAGGGATGGGGGAGCCTGGTGGGCTGCCGTCTATGGGGTCACAGAGTCTGACATGACTGAAGTGACTTAGTAGCAGCAGCAGCAATAACTAATTAGAGAGTATATAACTCCATGGCTAACACTAGCAAGGGTACTCTTTCTGCCCTTTTCTGATGCCTATGTCAGAAGTTTTCTCTGTCTCCTTTATACTTTAATAAAACTTTATTACACAAAAGCTCTGAGTGATCAAGCCTCGCCTCTGGCCCCGGATTGAATTCTTCTCCTCTGGAGGCCAGGGATCCCGGCGTCTTTGTGTTGTTCAGCAACAACCTTCAACACTCCATCTGAAAGCAAATCATGAAGGATTCATTTCTGGGGAATTAAGTGAAATTTGAATAGATTTCACCTCAACACACTAATCAGGTGGGATAATTTCAGGTGGAATGACTTTGCTTAAAAAATGTGAAGACTAGGTCAGTTTTAGTTTAGTTCTACTTAGTTTAGTTAAGTTCTAGTTAGTTTAATTTAGTTCTAGTTAGTTTAGCTTAGATCTAGTTAGTTTTGGTTTAACTCTAGTTAGTTTAGTTTAGTTCTAGTTAGTTTAGTTTGGATCTAGTTAGTTTTGTTTAGTTCAACTTAGTTTAGTAAAGTTCTAGTTAGTTTAGTTCTAGTTAGTTCAGTTTGGATCTAGTTAGTTTTGGTTTAACTCTAGTTAGTTTAGTTTAGCTCTGGCTCTTGGTGGTCACTGCTCTGTCAGATTGCTGCTGTTTCCCAGTCTTCTCATTTTTAAAAAAGGATTTAATATATGTTTATATTGAGAAATGATTGCCACTATAATTTAGCTAACATAAATCACCTCACATAGTTACACATTTTTTTCTCATGATGAGAACTTGTAATTTTGATGCCCTTAGCAACTTTCTCTTTTTAACTGAATATAGCAGACATACATTATTAGTTTCAACTGTGTTAATATCATGTTTGTACATTTATGTACATTATGAATTGTTCACCTCGAGAAGTCTAGCAACCATCTGTCACACACAAAGTTATCACAATATTATTGAAGCATTCCCTGCTCTGTACATTACAGCCCTATAGTTATTTCATAACTGAAAGTTTGTACCTCTTGGTCTTCTAATTTCACTCAGCCTCCCATCTGCAACTTTCAAATACACAATACAGTATTGTTAAGACTTTGGCCACCTGATGCAAAGAACCGACTCTTTGGAAAAGACCTGATGCTGGGAAAGACTGAAGGCAAAAGGAAAAGGGGACAGCAGAAGATGAGATGGTTAGATAGCATCACTGACTCAATGGATGTGAGCTTGAGCAAACTCTGGGAGATGGTAGAGGACACATACACCTGAGATCATTTAGTGTTTGTCTTTCTCTGAATTATTTCACTTAGCATGATACCCTCAAGTTTCATCCATGTTGTCACAAATGGCAGGATTTTCCTTTTTTTAATGGCCAAATAATATATGTATGCTGCTGCTAAGTCACTTCAGTCGTGTCTGACTCTGTGTGACCCCATAGATGGCATCCCACCAGGCTCCCCCATCCCTGGGATTCTCCAGGCAAGAATACTGGAGTGGGTTGCCATTTCCTTCTGCAATGCATGAAAGAGAAAAGTGAAAGTGAAGTCGCTCAGTCTGTCTGACTGTTAGCGACCCCATGGACTGCAGCCCACCAGGCTACTCCGTCCATGGGATTTTCCAGGCAAGAGTACTGGGGTGGGGTGCCATTGCCTTCTCCAGAGGATCCTCCCAACCCAGCAGTCAAACCTGAGTCTCCTGTATTGCAGGCAGATTCTTTACTAGCTGAGTCACCAGGGAAGCCATATTTTTCACTTCGTGACTACTATAAACAACACTGCAATGAACTTGGGAGTGCAGATTTTTTTTGAGATAGTGATTTTGTTTCCTTTGGATAAATACCCAGAACAGGCTACTCTGTCCATGGGATTTTCCAGGCAAGAGTACTGGGGTGGGGTGCCATTGCCTTCCCCGGGCTCACCCTGCAGTGATCTTATTTTGCCCACCTCGAATTGAACTCATCCTCAGCAGTGAAAATGCAGAAACCTAACCACTGGACCACCAGGGAATTACCAGAAATTGTTCTGTTACTTCCTTGTTTACAATAATAGTTTCCAATTATAGTTAGAAGAAAACACAAACTCCTTTTGCTACTTCAAGAGTCCACACTGCATTTGCTCTCCCTATTTCTCTGGCCTGTCCACACTTTTCCCTACCATCCTTTGGCTGCTCTGATCTTTCTGTTCTGGTAGTAGCCCAAATCTAACTGCACCCTAGTCCTTTCCCCTTGATATTGTTTTTCAAACTGTGTAGTGAAATGTCTGGCCTTTGTCTAGTCTCCTGGGAAATAACCTAAACCCTTGGAATTTCCTGAGTATTAAGAGTGTTGTATTATTCCTGGTGAGCTCACTGGACTGAACCTGATAGTTTATTCTAATGAGATGGTGTGTCAGCAAAACAGAAAGTCCAATCATGTGCCAAGGGGATTGAGGATTTGAGCTTTTTGTGGTCAGCTTGACTCAGGAAGAGAGAGAGGGGCTGGAGAAGGAGTTCAATCACTATGTGGTCCTTGATTCAATCAGTCAAGGCTACATAATGAAAGCTCAGTAGAAAGTATGGCCATTGAAACTTGGATGTGCTCCCTGGTTGACAATATTCCATGCATGACACCTGTCTTAATTACTGTTATTTTTCATCAAAGCCTAGACAGTGGTTGGCTCATGGCCAACTGTTAATGGTTGTTAGATGGATGTAAGAATAAGCTGCATGTGTGCTGATTCATAATCCCAAGAGACTGCTTGGATTATAAATGTTAGCTTATTTACTGATAATTGTACATATACCTTATCTGTGTCAGATTACTTATGTCTCTAATATCAAAGTCCTCTAAGCTTGACCATTAATAGTAACTAATTAAAAGGTCTGGGATAATTATACACGTACCTTGTGTTTTATGGTATGAAAGGGTTGATTTAGAGCCAAGCATCAGGGAGACTGGGGAGAAAAATGAATGATCCTGTGAACCAGCCTGGCAGCAATGTGCCTGGCTGTTTTCCGTCAAGCCTGTGTAAACAGTTATGTGATTAAGGAAAGCTCTCCATGAGTCCAGAGATATGTAAGTTTTACTTTCCCTTAAGCTGAGAAGACTTCTAATAATGATAGGATGTGCCAAGAAGACCTAACTTCCAATCTCCCCACCGCACCTCCCTCCTTGGCCCAGCCTACTCTCCCCCACATGGGGATCAAAGGGGACAAGATTAACCACTGAAGAAACTATTACCCAATAATCACTGATGATAACTCCCAGTTCATCTGAGGTAAAAGATTAAAGTCCCTCTTTGATATGTATAACTGAGTCACTTTGCTGTACACCTGAAACTATCACATGTTAATCAACTAATTTTTTTCAAAATCTCTCTTTCATTAAACTAAGATGCCAAAAATCTGAAAAACTTCCACTAGAAGGTCTTGATTCAGAATTCTTTGAAGTTGAACAGAAAATGTCTGGAGTCACCCAACATTTTGGGGTTGAATCCAAGTCACAATCAGAGCAAAGAGGGCAGATGGGAGTCACAGACACTGTGGCTCTCAGCCACTGAGGGCGCTGGAATCATCATACTGGGCCCGACTCAACGAAGGGGGAAAGTCCCTGGGGGGCATTCCCCTTTTCTCCATACTCTACTCCACCTCCCTCCCAGGCCCCAAATCCAAGAAGGAAATTCTGGAAAATTTAATTCCCCATGCTGTTAAGAATGAGGAATCTGGGGCCTCCCTGGTGGTCCAGTGGTTAGGATTCTGTGCTTTGCAACCTGTGCAGTGTGGCCAAAAAAAAAAGTAATCCTTTTAGGAAGAGGAAATAATAACACTCGGGTGACTCCAGACATTTTCTGTTCACTTGAGCTTTGGTTTTCCGTAAGATTCTGCTTCAGTTTGATTCTCAGCACTTTGCTATGGAGGGCCCACATAGTCTGTCCTCTTTCTACTTGTTTGTGCCATTCTCAGTCTTTGCTCTGATATTAGGGGGTTATGTCGTTTAACTAGTTAGTTTATTTCTGCTTTGGGGCTTGTAGGCACAAGATTCCTGCCGCTTGGGAATCTTTCTTAGTCCTCGAGTCTCAGAAGACCCATCACTTCCTTCAGGAAGCCCTCCTTAACTTTACTATCCAATTTTCTATCTAAAGTAGCCCACCTCAGCTCCCACCCATTCCTCTCTATAATATCATCCTGTTTATTTCCTTCATGGCACAACAGACTGCACATAATCAACACATTAAAGGTGATACCTTTCTTGAGAATGAATGAATAGTACATATATGAATGAAAGATTGAGTAAAGGAAGCTGGGAGCTGAGTTCTATGCTATTTTATACAGCGATTAGCAGAGCATTGGGTTCATGTTTAGTTTCAATAAATTCTTAAAACATCTAAATTTTATGTTTAGAAGCTGCCTTAAAGATGAGACAGTTTTTTAAAAAACTATGAATGAAAACTCTATTTTCCTTAAACAACAACAAAAATCACTTTAACTTGCTAGACCACATTATTTCACTGTGAAATGGGGATTAGTATATTGCTTATAAGAAAACAAGGATACTGAAAAAATAAAAATGTTTTACAAACTATAATAAAAGATATGAAAACCCACTCAAAGTCTTATTTTATGGAATACCAAAACACTGAAAAGCTGTAACTTTTCTAAGATTAATACAGGCAGGTATTAGTAGCACTTGTTTCCTGACTTGCAGTCTGGTGCTTTTAGTGAAAACTGCTCAAATGTTACCATGTCAACAGCACCAAAAATAAAACACATGCACATTGATAAACCAGTTTTCCATCTCAGCAAATCACCAAGTTCAATGTTTCAGATTTTTTCTAGAACCTGTCCATCGTGACACCTTGTTTACTGTAGGAACTGCAGTAATACAATTTTGAACTTTTAAAGTATCTTTTAAATTTTTCAGCCAAGTTTTACAATTGGATGGCTGAATTACATAAAGTCCAAAATACTACCATTTATGCCATAATTTTAAATGCCTGACTCAGTTCCAGGATCCTTTATCCTGGTTCTCAAAGGATGTTTTACAGATTTGGGGAGGGGGGCAATCTCTTACATTTTGAGTCTACAAAGTTAATATTGTTTCCTAATAATAATAAGATATTATTTGTCATTTTTCCTCTCATTCTCTCAGTAGTGTAGACAATGCTTTCTAGAGCCTCCATGACCTGTGATTCCAGCATTGAATACAGAGGCAGATGGTGAGGATCTAGCTACCTTCTAGGAGCCAAACATCAGATTTGCAAAAACATTAAAAAATACCACACTTCTCAATAAACTTTATTTTACATTGGAAACAACAGATATTGATCATTCCTGAAACATGTTTTTCATATTAACCTATAATTGACTTGTTCCTTTTTAAATATAAGTTAATAAATACATTTTTAAAAGTTCTCAGTTTAATCTCTAATGCCACACATATTGATAGATATAACCCAAATGAGCAAAAGCACTTTTCTGTTGTCAATAATTTGTATGTGTCTAAATGCATCCTGAGTCCAAAAAGCTGGAAAGCACTGCTCTCCTCACCGAACCTGAACTTTGAGATCCACTTGGTCCAATGCTTATCTGCTCATCTGGGACCTTAAACCTTAGGCCACACCCAATAAAAAAGTACTGACGCCTTGTTTATTGTAGGGACACCTGAGCCAGGCCAGGCCAGGCCCAGATGCATCTTTGTCCTTCATCCTCCTTCATCCTAGATCATCCTGAATCTAGGCCTGTGGAGCTTTACTGCGTGCTCTGGAAATCCTGGCGGTGGGTTAGAAATGGACCTTCTGTCTTGCTTCCTCCATCTCTGACCTCCATTTCTGGCTCCCTGCCCCTCTTCCTGAAAGATGATGCTGTGAAAGTGCTGCACTCAATATGCCAGCAAATTTGGAAAACTCAGCAGTGGCCACAGGTCTGGAAAAGGTCAGTTTTCATTCCAATCCCAAAGAAAGGCAATGCCAAAGAATGCTCAAACTACCGCACAATTGCACTCATCTCACATGCTAGTAAAGTAATGCTCAAAATTCTCCAAGCCAGGCTTGAGCAATACGTGAACTGTGAACTCCCTGATGTTCAAACTGGTTTTAGAAAAGGCAGAGGAACCAGAGATCAAATTGCCAACATCTGCTTGATCATGGAGAAAGCAAGAGAGTTCCAGAAAAACATCTATTTCTGCTTTATTGACTATGCCAAAGCTTTTGACTGTGTGGATCACAATAAGCTGTGGAAAATTCTGAAAGAGATGGGAATACCAGACCACCTAACCTGCCTCCTGAGAAATCTGTATGCAGGTCAGGAAGCAACAGTTAGAACTGGACATGAAACAACAGACTGGTTCCAAATAGGAAAAGGAGTATGTCAAGGCTGTATATTGTCACCCTGCTTATTTAACTTCTATGCAGAGTACATCATGAGAAACGCTGGGCTAGAGGAACCATAAGCTGGAATCAAGATTGCCGGGAGAAATATCAATAACCTCAGATATGCAGATGACACCACCCTTATGGCAGAAAGTGAAGAACTGAAGAGCCTCTTGATGAAAGTGAAAGA
>SJYX01023412.1:213864-239367 GCA_006410675.1 Oreotragus oreotragus | reverse complement strand
GATGCTTTTGAACTGTGGTGTTGGAGAAGACTCTTGAGAGTCTCTTGGACTGCAAGGAGATCCAACCAGTCCATTCTGAAGGAGATCAACCCTGGGATTTCTTTGGAAGGAATGATGCTAAAACTGAAACTCCAGTACTTTGGCTACCTCATGAGAAGAGCTGACTCATTGGAGAAGACTCTGATGCTGGGAGGGATTGGGGGCAGGAGGAGAAGGGGACAACCGAGGATGAGATGGCTGGATGGAATCACGGACTCGATGGATGTGAGTCTGAGTGAACTCCGGGAGATGGTGATGAACAGGGAGGCGTGGTGTGCTGCGATTCATGGGCTCGCAAAGAGTCAGACACAACTGAGTGACTGAACTGAACTGCCCCTCTTACATCCCAGTATGTCCTGTTGTCCTTGCCCCAGATCCACAGTGAAAGTACAAGTGCAACTCACTCAGTCGTGTCCGATTCTTTGTGACCCCATGGACTTTACAGTCCACGGAACTCTCCAGGCCAGAATACTGGAGTGGGGAGCCTTTCCTTTCTCCAGGGGATTTTCCCAATCCCAGGATCAAACCCAGGTCTCCTGCATTATGGGTGGATTCTTTACCAGCTGAGCTACAAGGGAAGCCCACAAATACTGGAGTGGGTAGCCTATCCCTTCTCCAGCAGATTGCAGGTGGATTCTTTACTAACTGAGCTATTAGGGAATCCCCAGATCCACAGTATCTGATGTCAATTCCAGTCTTGGGCTGAATGTGTCATCCGATGTTAAAGCTGGTGGTTCTCTGCCTGTCACTTTCTCACACTTACTTGTTGGTTCAGAGCTATATGGCAGCACTTAGTGTTCCTGAGACTGGCCCCTGCCCCATGGTTACATGCAACAAGTTACTAAAGCAATAGCCTAATGAGGGAGACACATGCTCTGGGGCTTGAAGATATGTCCGGGGGAACCCCGGAGGAGATTCTCCTGTGACCAGAAGGAAGGAGGATAGTATTCCTCCAGGTGGTGCTGTAGTAGAGGTGGCCTGGGTTTCCCTACCTGGCTCTGAGACCAGGGAATTGGTGGTTGTGGTGGGTCTGTGCCCTGTGAAGGACCAGGCCCCCCTCAGGCACTGTGACCCCCTGGGCCCCTCTAAATGATGGACAGATACAGAGGGGGCTGTCATCGGACCCCAGCCTGAAGAAGGGCCTCAGGGGCCCAGAGAAGGGTGAAAGGGGACATGTGTAGATGTGTGACCTGTCCTTCATGTTATAGAAGGACACATCTCCAGCTTCGTAGTCCAGGAAGATGCCCACCCGGTGAAGGCGCTCTTTCAGGGGGAGAATCTTCTCTGGGGAGGAGAGGGCGCGGTATTGGTTCTCAAACATCTCCAGAGTCCAGAAGCCATTCTGAGGAACCAGGAGGGCCTCCCCTTTCCTCTCAACATTGTCTCTACAAACCCCCACAGCCCACACCATCACGTTTTCGACATCCACCTCCCAGAAATGTCTCCCTAAGGAGTAGCTCTCCAGGCCCAGGACACAAGGCCGACAGTCAAATCTCTCTGGGTTGTCAGGCACGCTCTGCCTGGAAGGGCCCCTTCTCACACTTCTCTGGTCCTCTGACAGGAAGAGCTCAGGATGAGCGGTGTCTGGGTCCAGGACCACATCAGCTGCAGAGGAAATCTCAGGTTTAGGCCTGGGATCTCACAAGACTGTGAGATCCTGAGACCAGGACCTAACTCCTGGTCCCCTGAGAGATCTCAGAAAGCATGGGGAGGATCCCCTGGGTAACAGCCTTTTCCATGAAAGCCCCTTGACCCCACATCCCAGGTAGCTCACAGATAGAATTGAATTACTAAGTCTGCACTTCTCTCTCTTGAGTAGCAGGAGCGGTGCCTCAGGTAGAGGAGGACTGGGGCTCTAAGAAATACAGAAAATTCAGCCAATGAGCTGAAATGAATGGCTCCCACTTTCTCTCGAAGTTCTCAGATTTGTCAGCTTTTTCTATTCAAGATATATGATCTCTGGGGCTCAAGTTAGAATAAAGTTCCCCACTTGGCTTAAACTAGCAAAGAGAATCCATCTTCTCCCCTCCCCCAATTAAGCAAGTAAGGCCGATTTTTTCCTATACAGATAAGGGTGACAAAGTGTCCCTACACGGTCCTCTGTGTCCTACTGGTTTAACCCCCTGACAACTGATTTAAATGACTAACAAGAGCACCCTTCAGAAGCTAAAAAAGGAAGATAATGTCCCCCAAAGTCATCCTGCTGCCTGAGAGGTAAGTATGGCAAAAGGTAGGGGAAACTATATCCATCCATTTTTCTTTAATAACATGGGTGTGATGACTACAGTTATGACCGGTCTGGATATAAGAAATGTTTCAGACCCCTGACATTCTGCAGCCATCTCTGCAGTTACTTTTTTGCAGTTACTATTAGTCAGTCTACATCTAATACAAAACAACTGTGTCAAAATGATTTTCTTCTTTTTCCAAATTGATATGTCTGATGGTGATAATTTTGAAATTTGAAAGAGGAAACGTCTGAGTGCTGTGGGATCCAGCAAAGGCTGAATTCTTTGATGCTCTTGAGCAGAAGGTGACAAATTATAAAACTCAAAAGTGCTTACTAGGACCAGGTCACTGGACCCTGTACTTTCCCTCTTGCCCACATCCCCTCCCCTATACGCAGAATATCAGTGCTCTCTTGGAGCAGGAAGGTATTTCTGGCCTTTACACACCCCTGAGCCAGGCCTGGGAACTTCAATGCCTTTCCCACACATGGCTCTTCCACTGTGTCTTCTATATACCAGTAAGTGACTTCCCTCACTCACTATGTATGGTAGACCTTTGGTGATCATGGATGCTGCTGCAGCTGCTAAGTCGTTTCAGTCGTGTTCGACTCTGTGCAACCCCATAGACGGCAGCCCACTAGGCTCCCCTGTCCCTGGAATTCTCCAAGCAAGAATACTGGAGTGGGTTGCCATTTCCTTCTCCAGTGCATGAAAGTGAAAAGTGAAAGTGAAGTCGCTCAGTCGTGTCCGACTCGTAGCGACCCCATGGACTGTAGGCCACCAGACTCCTCTGTCCATGGGGTTTTCCAGGCAAGGGTACTGGAGTGGAGTGCCATTGCCTTTTCCGGATCATGGATTAAATTATTCTAAAAAAGAAAGGATGGTCAAGAGCAAACTATAGAATTGGTTCAGACCTGTGGAGTGTCTCTGACAGCAGAGGTAGAATCCAGCACTGGGTGGGATCCTGCTAGTGCACTAACCCAGGCTCCTGCTTCCCCAGCCAGCTTTGGGCCCCCTTGCTCCTCTAATGTGTCGTGTTGGCTGCCTGGCGGGGAGAAAAGCTCAGGATCTCAGGGAATGTTAGAGGCGCTCACCCGCATTTAAGAGGCTTCTTCTCCATCCTGCAATGGGACAGGCAGAGAGATGAGCTTCATGAAATAATGGCTAACAGAGAATACAAATCATGCAAGGAGTCGTTCAAGAAATGCTAAACTTACGCAATTCTTCCTGAAGTTGCTCTGAAAAGGAAAAAGAAACAAATGAATGTTTTTAAGAGAAGAACTAAGAAAATCTTAGTTTGTCTTAGATAATGAAAAGTTGATCTTTTCTGTGAATACCACCACCCTCCTCCCTCACTGCCTAGGGAACTGACAAGATACCAGAAATGATATGTGATCAGGTGGCTAGATACTATCAGTACTTATTTAGATTTGCTTTTGTCCAACAACATAGGGTTACACGTAGCCAGGTGAATGGATGCAGCATTTGCAGAGTGGAAGAAAGTCAGGTCTGAGGGATTCATTACTAGGATGTGAGAGTTCCAAGCCCTTGCTGCTGCTCTTATTCATGCCCACTCTGTTTCCCAGGCGTTTAGCTGGCTTAGTTGTGTGACAGTGAACTGTCCTCCTACTTTTTTACCTTTTGTTTGGCATTCTTTCTCTTTTCCCACACGTTCTTTCCCCAGTTCCTTACGTGTAATTTCTTTCTCTTCATTATCAGCTTCTTTTTGCATGGACAGAATCTTTTTTCCCAGCTGGAGTTTCTTGATGAGATAGATGCTCCCAGCAATGAGGAGAAGCAGAGTGGGCAGGATGACCGCCAGGGCCACCATCCAGGGAGATGTTCTGGGAATAAAGGATTCTGAAAAGGGAGCCCCAAAATCCTGTTTAGTGAGAAAAAGGAGCTCCAGAATGAGAGCCCCGCAGGGCACAGATCTGAAGAGCTCTCTCAGGTCTCTGCTCCACCAGCTTCTCTCTGAGAAACCCCGGCTAGGGAAAGAAACTTCGACTTTGCACTGGCTCACCCCACAGTGATTGCTAGGACTGGGGGCTCAGCAGACAAAAAAGCAAGTAACACCTTGAGTCACCATGGGTGGGACAAGGCTGACTAAAAGCTAACCAGCCATACAGAATCAGCACGGCCACTGTGTGATATAAGCCACCATCCCTTCTTGCCTGGAACATTACAATACCCTCCTCCCTGCTTCGGTCCATACCTTCTGCCCTTCTGCTGTCTGTGCTCAGCACAGCAGCCTAAGTGAGATCATCTTATTTCTTTGTTCAAAACCTTGCAATGTTTCCTATCTTACTGAGACTAAAAGCCAGAGTTCATTTGTGGCTTACACTGGCCCATACAATCCAGACCCATGACCTCTCTGGATTCGTCTCCTCCAACTCTCCCTGGCCTCAACTCATTCCAGTCATATCTGTGTCTTAGGGGGTCTTTGAAAACTGCCGGATAAACTCCTGCCTCAGGAGTTTAAATATAATATTTTTCTACAATACTTATCACTGTCTCATACAGTCCACAGTTTAATTACTTCACTCCTTGTTTTAATTAATGATTTCACTTATTGTCCTCTGCTGTTCTAGAATGTGAGACCCTCGAGAGCAGGCATCCTCTTTTATTTTGTTCACTGATTTATCTTCGATTTCGAGAACGGTACCTTGAACATATGAGATACTTGTTTAGTACTTCTTTAAGGCATTCACGAATGTCTATAGACAGACTTTCTTCAGCACTGTCCCTTGGGAAATCTCATGGGGAGGAAAAGAGGGCTTCAGCAGACAGCACCCACCCACACCACCGTCCATTGTTTTAGGACTGTTCTAAATGTTTGAAAATTGCTGCAGGATAAGGACTATGATCAAACAACTAACAGATTTACCCTTAAGGAGGCTTCCTACCCCTGTGTTCTGAGACAATTTGATTTTCCTCTTATGACAAGGAGAGGCCTCAGCTCAGCTGTAGCTTCCAGATCTTCAGAGCTCAGGATCCTTCTACCCGACAGCCCTACCTCCTCATCCCCCTGCTGGGCTCCAATCTGTCTGCTGAGCATCCTGCCTCCATGAACTGAGCCTCTGGGGAAAAAAAGAAAAGGAAAGAAAGAAAGAAAGAAAGAAATGAGCCTCCAGAGAGCAGGGAACTAACCTGGAATGAAAATCACAGTTTCCTTCTCCTGGTTGAGCAGGGTGTTGCTGACAGAGCAGGACATGTTCCTCACCGAATGGTCCCTGATGATCACAGCCATGGTGACCAGAAAGAGCCCATCTGCACTCACAGTGTAAGACTCTTTCAGGGGGAGCATGGTCTCACCATGAGGGTCCCTCCACACAGCTTGGGGCTTTGGGTACCACCCTGCAGATGTACACTCCAGCCGGATGCCTCCATCCTCAGGGCCCTTCATTTCAATAACGGGTTTAGAGCCCAGGCCTGGGGAGAGAGACCAGGGCTCAGTGACAGAGGTAATGAATGCTGTCTTAGCCAAAGTGTCTTAGGAAAATAGATCTTAGTGATGAAGAGGCAAGAAAGCTAGAGGCTGGTGTCCAGAAAAAAATGATTCGGCACATTCCATGCACTCTCTTCTGTGAAGGGAGAAAGAAAGAGGGATGGAAGAAGGAAGGAAGAAGACAGTAAGGAGAAAAGGAAGGAAGAAAACCTTGGTTTTGGAGAATACCAAGAGGCCAACATGTGCAAAAAAAAAAAAAAAAAAAGTGAGCTCTCTGAGGGGAAATGCTTACATTGCACTCTCCTTCAGGCCCTCCCTACGGACTCCATCACAGGAGCAAGCATCTATCTGCCTCCTAATAAATATTTGTTGACTGATTCATTCCGCTAGAGATTTTAATTTTCTCACTTCTGGGTGGGTGTGTCCACTCTGATCAGAAACAAATAGGTCTAGGCTTTCATTTCTACCCTGAGAGGACTTCTCAGCAGCTCTGGCTTCTTGAAGTTTTAAGCTCAATGTTATAAGGACAGAAACCTGCCAGGCTGGCAGAATTTTAAGAAACTTTTTGACTTCAAGGCACCGTCTCCCTTCTCCTGGTTTAGGGCTTCACATCGCCACAGCTATCTGATAATCTAAAGGAGGTGTTGGTTTTTAGAAAAATTGACAGAGCTAGCACGCAAAGCCAGGCCTTACGCCCCAATTCAGAGATATTTACCTTCCACAAATTATACCAAAGACAAAATTAAACCTCACTTAAGCCTTACTGGTTCTTCCTCAATTTGATCTTTTCAAGATGGAAAATAAAAACAACTAGTTGCGGATTGAAAGCCTGGCACAGAAACTCTGAAGCGGGATAAGATTTAAAAGAACTCAACAGCTTGGGAAGAAATCCTACAAAATGTTTCAGGGGGGTTCAGTAAAGGCAAGTATGAGACAACAGATGTAAGGACAAAACCAGCCAGCCAATTAACCAAACCAAAAAACAGTAAAACCAACAAAAAATTGTACAATGACTCAATTCAGAGTGGGATAGCCCAGGCCAGGGTCATGTTTACCATAATTTGCCAAGCTCTCTTTCCCTCTGCCAAGGCGAACCATAAAGTTCCAGGCATGTCTGTATGAAGTAGAGCCCCACCAGACTCATGAAGGATATACTTCATGTGTCAGAAGTAGATTTTTGTTGATTTAACCTACTAAGATTTGAGGGCTGCTTAGACCAGAGCATAAGCTCAACAATCCTGACTAAAGCATATGTCAAAGATGATTAAAAGCATGGACTGGTAACAGGCTCATGGGGAAAGTTGAAAAATAAAATAGATCTCAGGCTTAGAATAGAGATAGCTCAGGTATGATGTGATGGCCACTTACAACTTTATGGAGCAAATTCATTTATTCCGTCAATAATATTTACTGAGCATCTGTTATGCTCCAGGTTCAGTTCTAAAGATGTGGATACAGCAAGAGCAAAAGAGAAAACAACCCTTTATGAATACATTTTAGTGGAAGAGACACAATAATCTGGATAAATAAGTAAAATGCATACTCTGTAAGATGGTGAGATGTCCCAAGGAAAAAAGCAGGGAAGGGAGAGGAAATGAAAAACATCAAGAATGGTGTTTGATCCTCACAGTCATGGAAAATAACTTACTAGAAAGGAAAACATAGATTGAAGTCACATGTGAAAAACTTCTCTTTGGACTTAATGAAAAAGGTGTGGAGCATCCTATATGATTGGTGAGAGTGTACATTGGTACAAACACTTTGCAAAACAAATGTGTAGTATCTATTAATGATGAAGATAAATATTTCTCATTATACAGCACTTTTACTCCTAGAAACCTGTCTCAGCTGGGGATTTTGAGAAATGGCATGTTATGGATTGAGCTGTGTCCCTGCAAAATTTTTATGCTGAATCCCTAATCTCCAGTCCCTTAGAAGTGACTGTATTTGGAGACAGGGCTTTTAAAGAGGTAATTAAGTCAATGTGAGGCTGTTAGGGTGGACCCTGATCCAATCTGCTAGAGTCCTTATAAAAAGAGATTAGGACACTCAGAGATACAAGAAATGTACATCCATAGAGCAAAGGCCACATTAGGACCCAGACGGAAGACCAGGTGAGGACCCAGCAAGAAGGTAGCCGCCTGTAGGCCAAGGAGAGAGGCTGCAGGAGAAACCAAACCTGCTGACAGCTTGATCTTGGACTTAACCTCCAGAACTGTGAGAGAACACATTTCTGTTATTTAAGCCACACAGTCCGTGGCATTTTGTCATGGCAGCCCTAGCAAATTGACACTGTCAGTAGAAGGCAGCATTCTATCTGTTGATATGAGGAGTGGTTGTAGCTCATAATAATTCAGTAATCTGTACATTAATGTTCTACGAGTTTTTCTGCATGGGTACTCTGTTTAATGGGCCTTCCCAGGTGGTTCAGTGATAAAGAATATATCTGCAATTCAGGTATCTGCAATTCAGGAGACGCAGGTTTGATCCCTGGGTTGGGAAAGGAACCTAGAGAAGGAAATGGCAACCCACTCCAGTATTCTTGCCTTGGAAATCCCATGGACAGAGAAGTCTGGCGGACTTCACGGGGTCACAAGGAGTTGGACACAACACAGGGACTAAACAACAACAAATTCTATTTAACAATAAAAATGTCTAATTCTAAAACATGTTACTGAGAAATATGCTTAGAGATTTCTCAGAAGTAGGCATAAGGATAATCTGTAGGGACTAAGCCTTCACCCCTGCTCAAGATGACAGTTGTGTGTGTCTCAAGAGCCGATACCCACAGTAGCAGAGCCAACCCATTCACTGAGTCCTTGAGGAGGGAAAAGCCACCCTCCCTGTCTACAGGGAATTCTAGGCACAAACTCCACTGATCTGCAGAGAGCCTGGAGTGAGGAGAAAAACTTTCCCAAAGAGTCAAGCTGTGAAAAAGCAACCTCACAAAATGAAAGCACGCACCTATCACTGTCAGGTGCACGATGGCCTCATCGTAGGATCTGCCTTCTTGAAAATAACAGCAGTAGAAGCCATTTTCGTGGGTGGTGACGTTGTGTATAATCAGCCCTACACTCCCCTCGCGGATGGCTTCGCTCACAAAAGTTGTTCTTCCCCGGTATTGCTCCATCTGCTCCTCTGTTCTCTCCCGCCTGCCCTTGTACACGAACACCGCAGGGGAAAACTGCGTCCGGAACCACCGCACCTCCATATCCTCAGCATTTTTCTCAGGTGACAGGTGACAGCGTAACATGACATTTTCTCCCACCACAGCCAGGATTGGATAAGCTGGTCCCAGGACAGTAAACTGGACTGTTACACAAAGCGGTAGAATCAGACAAGGGCACCAGCCGTCAACTCTCTGAGACAGCAAAGGAACTGGGTGTTCCAGGGGACAGACATGTTCTCTCTAAGGCCACAGGGGCTTCCTGGGCTGAGGATTTTGGGGGCCAAGGGATGTGGCTGGTCGGTAGTAAAGCAAAACAAAACAAAAAACACCTAGTAGGAGCATCTAGCAGGGGGTACTAATGCTTCGTCAACAACACACTGAGGAGCCTACACTGATCACCCCTCATGAACCCTGAGCTCACAGAGGTTTTCTTCTGTTTCCCAAACCAGTGCAGTGCCTGCGGTATAGGTTATAAATTCTAGCTATCCAGTGTGATTGCCACTAGCTAGTCCCAATTGGCATGTGCTATAATGTACAAGACACACAATTTTGAAAATTTAGAATAAAAAAGTTAAACATCTCATTGTTCATATTTTACATTAATTAAAATTTTAAATAATAATACTTTGGTTATTTGGAGTTAAAATGTTTTATGAAAGTTTGTTTCATCGCTTGGTTTCCTTTTCCTTTTTAACATATAGCTACTAAGGATTTTTAAGTTACATATACAGCTTGGCTTTGTGGCTCTCACTGGGTTGCTACTAGAGTGTGCCTGGGATCCATCTGATGACTGTGATCCATTTGATGACTGTGTGCAGAATGAAAGGGTGAGTAAGCACAACTGCAGCCCTTCTTTACAGACTTCTTTAAGCCCTTTGCAGACTTAAGTATTGATTTTCCTTTCTGAGAAGTTGATAGGAGTTGGTAGCGAACACCCCTACCTGAGACCGGTGCAATCGAGCTGAGGAGGTGGAAGAAGAGAAGGAAGCTTGGCAGGGAAAAATACAGAGAAGCAACTGGCTCCATAAGCATCCAAGAAGAGTCACCCAGAGAGGCAGCGACGGGAGACCTAGAAAGACGTGGAGAATCAGCCAAGGAGACTTGGCACCATAGTTCTGATCTAGGTCATATTTTCCTGTAACCCGTGTTGGTATCATAAGCGCCCCAGTTTCTCTCTTGGGCCGCCCCCTTTGACTCCCGGATTAGGTATTTCTCGATAGATTGATCCTTTAAACACTGCATGGAATGTCAACAATACAGCGATCTGGAAGGCAGTTTTCCCCTCTCCTCGGCTCACTTTTCCAACCAGAGTTGAGTTTCTTCAGATGTCACTTGATATTCTTCCAAACCCTCCCTCCGTTTTCTCCCAGAGATTCAGGCTAGACGCCAAGATAAGTCCACCCTCGCCCCCTGAAGCCTCCCTTCCCGGGGTCCCCCCCCTTTCCCCTTATTGGGTTTTGTTCCTCCTATCTACTGCCTCCCACCCTCTGCCTCCCACCCTCTGCCCAACCCCGAGCGGTCGCGCATCCCCTCTCCTTCTTACCTTCTAGAATGAACTTCTGCGTTTTCTTTTCTCCTCCCTCCGCTCAAATGATTTTCTGGCTGTCCCTCTTCCCTCTAAACCCGCCCAGGGGCATATTCACCACCCTTTGGAAAGCGGAGGAAAAAACTTTTCTTCACCTCCCGTTAGTGGCGGCGTGGGGCATGCGGGTCTCGGGTCCCGGTCCACCTAGTGATCACAAAGTCACAATATTTTCAATGAATTATTCAGAGCCGGCTGTGGGTCAGCCAGCCAATGGTATCCTTGAGCTTGCTTTCTCACTAGTTACTGTGCAGAATACACAGAAACAGTACAGGAATTGAAACCTTACAGCTGTGCAGAGCCTTTTAATAATTTCTTTTTCTTTTTTTACAGAAGCGTGATACTTTTTTTTTTTTCTTTTGAAGCCTTGAGATTCCCCCAAGGATTTTGGCGTTGCTTGTAATCACCAGGAGAGGCCTCCCCATTTGGGTGTGTATGTGTGTTTAGTGGTTGGGGTGTGGGCAGGTGATGATGTCAGCAAAGCACATCTCAATTTCACATATTTCTTAGTGCTGGATAGATGGGATGGAGCCCTGTTGCCACATGACAACCAACTGATTAATGTACCCTTTATGTAATTTTTCTTTTAGTTGACTTTCTCTTCTTATTTATTTTCAAACTTTCAGTTTCCTGAGATTACATCTCAAACAGACAACCTGACGCAAAGTTCTCGACTCAGAGTCAGCTTTTGGGGAACCTGATCTAAGAGATGAGATCAGTAGAAATTTCACCAGACATCATCAACAGGGAAAATCATTTTTTCTGCAAAGGGATACTTACATACATACCTGAGTCTAGTAATTGAATGAAGAACTACAGATTAAATTTCCAAAAAGAGTCACTCCTGTTGAGAGTCACAGGAATGAATCTCCAATCATGGAGGCCCTTAGCATATACAGAACAGAGGCCTCCTTAAGAGTGAGCAAGGCCATGGCTATGTGTGCTAGGCTGAAGAGTTCACACCATAATCTTTATAGCCTCTGATTATGACACATTACATGGCAAAAAGAGACCTTACAGGTTGAAATTAAGGTTATGCCTCTTAAAGTAGAGAGATCATCCTGGATACATAGGAAGATTATCTTGGATTATCTGGATCGACACAATCTAATTACATAAATTCTTTAAAAAAGGGAAGAAGCAGGGGAGTCAAAGAGATTCAGTGGAAGAAGATCCAGGGTGGATTCCAAGATGGAGAGAGATTCAATCTGCCATTACTACTTTGAAGATGGAGGAAGAGGACCAGGAGGATCCTGGGATCCTCCAGCAGCAGGAAAGAGCCCTAGGCTGACAGCCGGTAAGAATGACCACCTCAGTCCTACAACTGCAAGAAACTAAATTCTGCCAACAATTTGAATGAGCAAGGAAACAGATTCTTTGCTAGCGCCTCCAGAAAAGCATACAGTCTGCAGCCACCTTGATTTTAGCCCAATGAGACCCATGATGGTCTTCTGGCCTACAAAAATATGAGATAATAAATTTATTTTTGTTTTAGGTCACAAAATCTGTAGCAATTTATTACAGCAACAATAGAAAACTAATACAAGGAGGATTTTGTGAAAATATTATGAGATGAATTGTAAAACTTGTGGTAAGTAAACTGTAGGGGCTTAAAACCTAGAAAAGATTCAGTTAAAGAGTGAGGATTATTAACACATTTATTTAACAAATGTAACTTGACAACCACATGTCAGATAGAGGGGATACATTGGTGAACAAAATAGTGATGCTGATGAAGAGTAACTTCTGCCTGGTACCCATCAGCTGAAAGGAACATCTATTAACATCAATAACTGATCAGGTGTGGAAATATCCCTTTGCTAGAAATGGACTCTACTGTGTGATTAAAAATATCACTACAGTTCATCTGGTTTCATTCCTCCCAAATTCTTGTGCTACAGACAATCTTTAAGTATTAAGTTAGGCTTTCTAGACATCTTGAACATAGGAGGATTGGTTCTGGCTCCAGGATTGCACATCTCATTGATAGGGGCCCTTTAGTAGTTAAGACTTTGGCCTTTAGTCCTTTTGCATTTCTGTATATTCATTCTCTGGATCAAGTCACCCTGCCGAGCCAACCCAATGAAGTGCTGGACCTATAGCTGTGACGATTGATCATGAAGGAGCCAAGTGGGGTGTGGCTTCCATAGGCACTTACAGTGATCCTTAACCTGGGGTGCCCTGGGAAGGAATGCTCAGGGATGCACATGGCCCCTCCCTCACAGGGGCAATTGGGCTGGGAAAAAGGCTAGGGGTAGAGGGTGGGTGGATGGGTGGGTGGGGGACAGGAGCCCCAACAGCACTGACTATTTGATGAATTATATAACTTGCTTAACTTGGCCCTGCCTCAGTTTCCACGCTCTTGAAATGAGGCTGTGACATAGGGTTGCTATGAGGAGTGAAACATTTAAAGCTTTTAGCACAACACCCAGTATATTGTAAATCATCTGTGAATGTTTTATTATTCAATGCTCAGCCATCATTTACTAGCTGAGTGACCCTAGGAAGAGAGACAATAAAGCAGTATCAAACTCAACTGTCCATATGGAATAAATAACTGTATTAATATTAGTAGAATGCTTCACACTGTGTGTGCCTTTAGCACTTTATGGTTGCAATTTGTCGCTGCTGTTAGGGAAGAGACCCTCGGCTGCAGGCTGGGCAGGGAGAAGCAAGGATGTGACTTCAGCCTGAGGCTCTCCATTCTCTTCAGCTGAGCTCAGGACCACTGGGTTTTCCAGGGAAAGGTCAGGTACTAGGTCAGGAACACCAGGACTCCCTGCTCCTGTTGACACTGGGCAAATGGTCAAGGCAGTAGGTTCCAAGGTCAAAATCCTGAAAACAGGCCACAGAGGCCTGGAGAAGGAGGTGTGTGGAAAAGTGTAGATATGAGATCCAGCCACAGGGTTGTAGAAGGAAACTTCACCAGTCTCATAGTCCAGGAAAACCCCCACTTTTTCAGGAGGGCTGGCAACTGTCAGTTTAGTCCAAGGCTCAGTGAGAGCCCGGTAGTCATTCTCATCAGACAGCCCTGTAGTTCAGAAGTCATTCTCTGGGCTCATTTTAATCCAGCATTTTCTCTCCACATCCTCCCTGCACACCCCACATGCCACTCTTTCCTCCACCTCCCAGTAACGTCTCCCTGATGCGAAGCTCTTGCAGCCAAGCACACAGTAGTGCCAATCAAATCACTCAGGGTTGTCTGGCAGATTTCAGTGTTCCTCTGCCTGCTGCAGGCTCCTCTGGTCATCAGACATGAGCAGGATGGGGTTCGCTGTGTTGGGATCCAAAAGCACATCCCTCTGCAGAAATTTTGGGGGGCCGGATCATGGGTGAACCATTACTCCTAGATCTCAGAGCCTCAGCCCTCAAGCCCTGGGTCTGGTTGAGGAAGCCCAAATCCAGGGCTGGGTGCCCACAGTCTGCCCTGAATGTGACCCTCTCAGCAACACCAGAGGAAAGCCCTAAGGGGCTTGTGTTCAGTAGGAAAGGGGAAAGTGATGAGCGTCAGAGTCTGCTTAACCAACATCTAGAGCTGGCTCCTTCCAGCTACGTTTTTCCTGTTTCTCTCCCTGAAGTGACTCTGCCCACCTGTACTTCATAGGCATAGATGCTTGCTAAGTCGCTTCAGTAGTGTCCAACTCTTTGTGACCCAGTGGACTGTACCTGCCAGGCTCCCCTGTCCATGGGATTCTCCAGGTAAGAATACTGGAGTGGTTTGCCGTACCCTCTTATTGGAGATCTTCCTGACTCAGGGATCAAACCCACATCTCTTACATCTCCTGTATTAGCAGGTGGATTCTTTACTACTAGTGCCACCTGGGAAGCTCATGCTCCATAGGCATCTCCATAGGGTTTAAATTTCAATCCTTGTGCTACCACTCATGAAGTGAATGTCTTTTCTCTTTTTTCCATTGGCCCAAGCTTAATAATATTTTAAGCCTCAATTTTCTTATCTGAAAAATGGGGCTTAAAAAATACTAATCTTTAGGGTAGAAGATAACACACATTGTATATTTGGTTTAGGGCCAGGCATGGAGGAAGTCCCTGATGTTTTAATAGCTGCCAGTCTTTTTCTGGGCTAATGGGCATTATGTTGAGGGCTTCATGTGCTCCCAGGCCCACTCTCCATGTTCTTCTACCCTTTCCTGGACCCTGGAATCTGTCCTCTTTGGACAGTGACACTGGGCTCCCTTGCCTCTGGTCACCTGTTGGGTTTGGTCAGTGGGAGGCACTAGCTGAAGATTGGAAGGAGCAAGAAGAGAGGCACAACATTTATTTCCTCCTCCACTTCTTCCCTGCCAGCTTCAGGGAGTGATGCTTGACCAAGAGGGTGACTCATCTCATCTCAGGCTGCCCTCTCTGTGAGCTACAGCTTCCTGTGGGCCAAACACTCTCCTCCCCATGTCTTCAGGCCCATCATGGTGACAGCACCCAACTGTTGTGAACCCTTGGGGACTGAATAGTCCTTTGTCAGTTTCCCTTTGCTCTCTTTCTCCCCTTTGTAAACAGTTGATTCTTTAAGACCTCTTCAACCACCCATTTTGAATAAAACGTCTCTTTTCTGCTGGCTTTTTGACCAAGTACTTGTTCAATAACTCATTTGGTCTTTACCTCAACTCTCACATAAATAGGAACTACAATCATCGTCTTCAAGTGAGGGGACTGAAGCTCAAAACATCAGATAACTTGAGGACACACAGTGGCAAGAGGTGGCATATGGACCTTGGGAAAGGACATGACCTTTGAGCTTTCCTTTCTCTCCTTGGTCACGTTGCATCTGCACTCTCACTGCAATATTAATTCACCCTGCCTGTCCTTCCCCTCACCTCCACTGGTGATGCCTCTTCCTTCCCATAAAGACCTGCGGAAGCCCAGGAGAGCAATTCTCACCAGTAATCTGGGCACGCAGTGGAAGGCTGCTGGAGACTGAGATCTCCAATCAGAACTCCCCCAGTCACAGGAACTTGCTGTCCCAGAATGTCAAGACATTGAAAAGAAAAAGGGAATATGGTCCCTCGGGTTTTCGTCCTAGAGGATGTACAGTGATTCACTCACCAGCTTGGAAGAGGACCTTCTTCCACTCCGAAAGAAAGGAGACACAAAAAGGAATGCTCATGCATTCTGGTCTTTCCCTCACCCATTCTCTTCACTGAGCCTTTTCTGTGTCCCTTTTTTCAGTCTCTTCCTTCATCTACAGCTTGGGTAAATCAGGCATAAAACCTCTCAAAAATGGTGGATTTTCTTCACTCTATTGTGCTGGGGCTGCAGGTGACATGGCCAGGCTATACTAGGCTGTGTGTGTGTGGGTGTGTATGTCGGCAGGGCAGGAAGTGGTTAAACTGTCCAGACAGTATATCTGAAGGTCCTCTCTGAGGCTGTAGAAAAGCAGGGGTGGTACTCCCCACAGAAATTGAGCCTCTGGGTTAGATCTGAGTATTCCTACTGCAAATGCCAGTGGGTCACGCAGCAGGCAAAAGGTTTAAACGTTTATCTACCTGTGCCAGGAAACTCAGAGAACATCCAGGTCACTCACCTGGATGGGTTTGAGACTTCTCCCCACCTACAATGGAAGAAAGGTAGACGTCATCAGAACTCTGTCATTTCTGAGTCCTTTCTTTTTACTTTTGCCTCATCTCGCCTTCTTTTTGACCACTCCACCCTTCTTACCTTCTGCCTCTGCCTGTTCAACTCTCACTCCCCTCTCTTCTTTAGGGAAGGAGACTGAAGTCCCCTTTCTCTATTAAAAAAGGAAACACTATTCTCCCTGCCAACTACTTCCCCCTCTCCAGTCACCCATATTTCTTCTCCTGGGAAAAAGGATCCAGAACATTCCTTCTTCCCCGGGCAGAGTTAGGGGCTGAGGAACCCAGCTGGAAAATATATGGGCAGAGACAGTCTTCTATGTGAATTCAGAGGAAATGTCAGAGCCACTTATGAGTCATGTACTGGACCATTCTCCACTCTGCAATGGAAGAAAAGTGGTGCGTCATTAAGTGGTAAGTCATAGGAAGATGAGCACAGATCCCTGGGGGAATCAGAACTCACCCAGCTCATACTGGAGTGCCGGGGTCCAGCCCTGGTGGATCCCGGGTAATTCGAAGGTGGGAACGGAGTCGGCGTCCTTGGAAAAATACATATTTAATTACAGATATATAGAGAGATTAAAAACGGATAGTGTAGTAGGAAAATTAGTGGAGAAAAAGAGGCTGAATAACTTGGTTTACATGGAATAGCATCCATGCTCCAGGTGGGAATTCAGCCAGAGAAACAGGGAGCAAGAAAGAACGACATGGGGGAGTCAGTCTTTCCAGGAAGTGATCCTACTTCTTTATTTTTCAGGTTTTCTTATATACCTTTTGTTACATATAGGGATGAATACCGAGTCACACGGGGGTCAGCAGTCCTGACCTTTATCAAAATCAGGTGCTTTACATAAAAAAAGGTCTTAGGGATTTTACATCATCTGGCTGTGAGGCATGCTGACATTTATGATCCTCTCTTTCTGATAACCAAAAAGTTATTTTTTCCAAGGGTGTTTTTTCTTAAACCAGGCACCACCCTCCAAATAAAGTTGCATTCCTATAGGGTGAGGGTGTAGTGAGTTACAATCAAGAAAGGAATTTATTTAACCCAAGGTTAACATGATTAATCTTAAAGGTTAATACTTATTTCTTCTATGTGCTAGTTATATTCATTATAAGAGCAGGGAATATGGAGATTTAGCAGCAAACATCAGCCCAACAAATGAAGATCCTTTCACCAATGTTCCCCTTAAAATCTATTTAGTCTTAAGATAATGATAAAGTTACATTTTTACATAGCAAGGACACAGTGATTTATGACAAAGTACAGTGATCTATTACAAAAGAGAAAATTCATTAACTCAAAAAGTCTGGTATTGCTAACCTTAAAAACTACTGTATTTCCTTTTCTATATTCCAAATACATTGATTAATATATTCCCAGGCGCCTAAGGATATGGAGGCCTGGCGGCAATCATTGACTCAACAATGAGAAATGCTAATTAAGGCTCTATGCTAATTAAGACTCTCAAAATACTCCAAAACTCTCTGTGCTGTTTATGGTTGAGAGGTTGTCACACAAGCTAGACTGTCAGCAGAGAGGTTTGACCTGAGACACCCTTGTCACACCCAGGGCAGGGAATTAGCAGTAATTATTGGCACAACAAATGAAAAAACCCTTCACCAATATAATTCCCAACCAACCCACTATACTAATAATTTCTAACTTCCCAAAGGAATCTGCCTTTAGTAAGTCCAAAACATCTCGTGCCTCTCACAGTTGGGGGGCTGTTGTGGCCGGATGAACCTGTACAGGCGGGCTAGATAACCTTCAGTCGAAACACTCTTGTCACGCCCAGGAATTTTTATTGCCTTGGAGCTGCACATTTACTCCTTCTCTGAGAGAAATGGTTATGGGGGAGAGCCCCCCGGAAAGTCAAAGGTGTAGGTAAGAGCAAAAAACAGACTCTGGTTTTAGGGTAGATGCTCGGGAACAGGGGATCTCCTGAGGCTTGATCACGCCTTTGTGTATGCGGAAGCCTCCCTCCTCATGACCTTTGTCATGGGGGGAGTTCCTCATGCGGGCCCCCGGCACTGGAGCATCTCTGGAAAAGAAGCAGAAAAAAAAAAAAGTACTGTTATGGGGTGGAAGGGGGAGGACCTCTAGAAAATAAATCTTAAAGATGACCAAGTGCTGAGTTGGGTGCGAGAGCTGGGGATGGGGTGAGGTGATCCAGCTCCCTTCTGCTAAGCGTGGGCCTTAGACTCCCTCTCCAGGTCAGATACCTTTTATTCTTTGTTCTTGCTCCTTTTCTGCCCAAGCTGTTTCTTCTTCCTTTTTCGCTCTTTCTTTCTCCGTGAATAGAGCCTCTTTTTCCTTCCTTCGTAGCCACAGGAAATAACCAGCTCCAGCGAGAAGCAGCAGACAGACGGACAGGGTCCCTGCAAAGGCAGCGATCCAGCGCTGGGCCCTCTTGAAGAAGGGGTTGCAATGGGATCCAGTCTTAGCTTCTCACCCTCAGGACAGGGTTCATGGAGTTCATCTACTGACATTAAAATCTTTATCTTCCTAAGTTCTCAGAGACCTTTAGGCAAGCCCTGCTAAGGTTTTACAGATACAGTAATAACATAATACCAGAACTTGTCTTGAAATGTCTGTCTCTCACATGTCAATCTGTTACTTAAGCATCATAATCAAGTTTTTTTCTACTTAGAATTTATAATAGGTTACATCCACATGGTTCCAGTATCAAAGAAAAGCACATAAAACATTATCCAAGTCTCCTGTCCACTCACACAAGTTTTAATACACATTTCTCTAGTGAGTGAGGTTGGACACTCTTTCATGTGTTATTCCTTTTCTGTGAACTAATAATTCATCCTTTGCTCTTTTTTCTACTGTTTTGTACTATATTTTAATGGGATTAGCATTTCCTCTAAATTATGAGTTGTACATGGACCCACCCGCCCCCAACTTTGTCATTCGTCTTTACTTAAGGATCCGATCTTCATCACTTCTCTCCAGTTCCCATTGCCTGTCACCGTTCCTGGCATATAGGAAATGCTCAGTAAATCCTTGTGAGGTAAACAGGTGAAAACAAAAAAAAAACATAATTCCATTAAAGGCTCTGGAACTCAGCTCAGTGACTCACTTTTGCTATATACCACAGAGAAGCACACATCCCCCTTTCGTTTCTTTTTTTTTTAAATTTATTAAAATTTTTTTTGTTTATATATATATTTTTTAATGTGGCTATACTAGATTTTAATTGGTTAATGTTTAAATTGTCATTTTTTCTAATTTTCTATAGATTAAATTTTACATATTTCTCTTTTAAGGAATTTTTTAAAACTGAAGTATAACTGACTTATTTATATTAGTTCCAGGTGTTCACATCCTTCTTCTTCCAACAGCCATGGCTCCTCACAGTATACCTGCAACTAAGCAGGGTACTCACCTGCAGTGGAAATCCGGGCTGTCTTTTCCTGGTTGAGGAGGGGATTTTTGATGATATAAGATACCCCTTCCCCAGCCTTTCATGATTAGAGATGATGTGACTGCATACAGGCCCGCTCCATCTGCAGCCAGAGGTGCTGTCACAGCTGGCATGTTCTGGCCCTCAGCATTTCTCCACTGAATCTGGGGCTGGGGATACCAGCTGGTGGACTCACATCCCTGGTGGATTACCCCATTCTCATGGCCCATAACTTGAAAGTGAAGGTCAGAGCCCAGTGCTGTAGAAAGGATGAATGAGCCTCAGTTCTTTGGAGCATCCTGTATCGATGAAGGTCTCAACAGGAATTGGATGGCACACTCAGATAATTAAACTTGAGTTTTCTAAGAAGCTCTTTGCAAAAAGCTGGTCATAATGAGGAGAAAACTATGTGGAACAGAGCAGTACTCCAGGGCCAGGAACAATGGAGTGTTACCACCCACTCCTAAACCCAAAGGGGAGTGAAAAAGGAGCTGTTTTGAAGACCTAAAGTAGGAGAGTCATGTAGAGAGAGCTTTCAAAAGAGGAGCTGTGATCTTCTGGAAAGGCATGTAGCCAGCTAGAGGTGGCCCTGCAATGAATAAGACAGGGGCATAAGTACCCTGACCCCTCTCTCTTCCTCCTTCTACCTTCTGCTATGGCTCCCCATGGACCAAACACAGCCAGAAGCTACATGGCAAGATAAAGAGATATGCCCTGAGAAAGAGATATGCAACGCTGGACATGGAATATAAGTCTAGTCTTGGTGTTCTCCTGTGGAACACAAGCAATTTCATGGAATATCAGCATCAAAGGGCCCTTTGTTGTTATGACAGGTGAAGACAAAAGACCAACAACAATCATGTTTGAAGATAGAGAAAAATACGAGCACTCTCCCAAACACAACCCTGACCAAACATTCCCCTGTCCTGGCTGAGTGACGTCACTCCTTTGCCAGTCCCAGATTAGCCTCACTGTAGTCTTATGAAGTTTATGAAGTTATCCACCCACAGAAATATACCTCCTCCTCTCTGACAGCATCCCATCCAGCGCAAAGCCCATTCCCATAAGCTTGCCCTAAATCTCCTAACAGAAGCCCAGAGTCTATACCAAGTCTCCTCTATCACCCTCTTCCTGAGACCCCCATGCTCCCACAAGGCATGCACTGCTCCTCCTGCAACAAGGATTGAAGTCAACTGGTTCATTGCAAGTGTGCTCTGAGGGGGTGTGGTTTGGAGAAGTGACAGCACAGATGCTGCCCTTACAGGTCAGCCTCCCAGGGCTCATGGCAGTGAGTACCTGGAGGGGCCCCCAGAAGCCACCTGGAATGCAACTGAACCCAGGCAACCATGTACCATCTCCAAGGAGATGTTTTCCTATCCTTCCCATCCTGACCTTCCAATTCCCAGCTTAGATCCTGGCAGTTGGCAGGAGGGAGCTCTTTACTTGACAAGATAGCGTACAGGAGGGGTCTTCCTGGAGGAAGACCTGCTTCTTTCCTGAGGGTCTTAGAGAAACGAAGTCAGAAGACAGAGGAGGCAGTTCCCGATGATCAGCCAAGAGCTCTGAGAGGTGGATTTGAGGCAGAAACTCTGCATCTTCTCCTAGGTCCCAAGAGGAACACACTCAGAACAGAACCTGAAGGCTCACCTGCAACCTTCAGTTCCAATAAGGCTTTCTCATAGAAGTTGCCAGTTTGGAAATAGCACAAGTAGTTTCCACTGTCAGAGGCTCTAATGTTGTGTATTTGGAGCAAGGAGTGAGCAGCTGGTCGGAGATGAGGCAGATAAGGAGGTGAAATGGAAGAAAGTCTAGGGACCAAGCCATTTTCATCAGTGCTGCAATCAGAGAAATGCCAGAAAGAGTCAGGCAGAAATACCACCTGGAAGAAGATGGAGAATTCTGTGTGGGAACCTCTGCCTCCCCAGGGCCAATTCAGGGAGAAACACAGGATAAGTAGTGTGAGGACCCATAATCTTCCTCTGCCAAAATGTCTGCTTGGGAGTCTCTTCACCTTTGAGTTCCCACATGGAAAATCTCCCATAAAACTATTCATGTTAAGTGTACAGACAGTAACCCTAACCCATCAAGAAATCCTTGGCTCTACTGAGTATGTTCAGAATCTCTACACTCGCCCACACTTCCCCAGCTATGTCAGGTCCAAGCTTCCACCATCACACCCTGATTAATATAGGACTCTCCTCTCTGGGCCCTCCAATTCTGCTTGTGTTCCCTACAGTCTCAATACAACATCCAGAACATTCCTTGAGTCACATCCTGTCACTCCTCTGCTCAGCACCTTCTGCAGGCTCCCATTTCATTCTGAGTAGATGCTGAAGTCCTTTCAATAGCTGGCCTGTCCTTCTTGGAGCTGCATGCCTCACTTCATCTCCAGGCACACTGTCCTTCCTTGGACAGAACACGACAGAAGACCTTGACCTTGACTCTTCCCTCTACCTGGAACTCTCTTCCCCATACATCCACAAGCTCACTGTCTTGCCTCCTTCAAGTCTATCCTTTAAATTCAGTTCCTCTATGAGACCCTCTCTAATCACAGAATTGTGGCAAACTGTTCCCATCCCCCTCAATGTCTCTCTTTTTCCCATTGCATTTTCACCAGTGAACATATCATACACTTATCGTCTGTCTCCAGCTGCTAGAATGTAAGTTCCACAAAGCAATGACATTGGTCTATTTTGTTTCTTGATGTGTGAGACACCTGCGGTGGTGGTTCACATGAAACCCTCCGTGAATATTTGTTGAGTTAGTGAATGGATGAGGGCTTACATATTAAACCATCAATACTCACTAGCATTTTAGTTCAGTTTAGATGATCAGAATAGTTGGGTGTCATCCAACAAATGAGAGGAGGGGAGGTAGACAGTTTATGGAGATAAGTATTTTTCTGCATAATGATAATGTTCTTTTGGCCTAGCTTAGAGAGCAGAGCCTGGCCTCCCGTGCTTCCACTGGGGACTTAGTTGTATTAAAGCATTTATTCTTATTTTTCAATAAAGTGGTTTCAAAGAGCAAGCCTATCCTGGACATGCAAGTGTTGCAACTTGGTAAGTCTTTAGTGAACTCTTTTCACAACTGTTCTGGGAATTCCCTGGTGATCCAGTGGTTAGGATTCTGCATTTTCACTGCCAGCTTTGATCCCTGGTTGAGGAACTAATCTCATGCATGGCCAAAAAAAAGAAAAAAAAAGTTCTTTGGGGGGAAACATTTGTTCTTTAGTGGGAGAAACATCTCTGGAAAGGAAATGGTTCACTTTCTTTTTTCTCTTTCCTCCTGTCTTTATCAATGCTCCTTGGCAGATGGCCTGCCTCTGGGCTCACCAGCAATGGATAATTTCCCTATCTTGTTCTTTGCACTGCTGGTGAAGTGCCTTTTAGGGGTGGAGATGTAATTGTTGGCACTTGCACAGAAGGGCAAACACGTCAACTTCCAAACACACAGCAGACCAGCGCAGCTCACGCCTCTATGAAGTGCTGGGGTTCTCCCAGCTCAGAGGCAGGGCCCCTGCAATACCCCAGTTCCAGCCCAGTGTTTCCAAATATATCTTGGTCCATAAAAGCACCTCCACCTTGTGTGATAAGAGAAGTCTGGGGCCCTTGCCAACTAGCTAGGCTTGATTATAGCTGGAGTTCTAACTTGGCTTCCACTCCAACCACACCCGAGTTGCCTTCCTCCCTATCTAGTGGACAGCCTGAGAGTCGATTATTCCAAGACAAGAATAAGAAGTCCAGATGGAGCCCTCCCCTTTCTCCCATCATGTATTCTTTCTTTCCAGGAAAACGTCATGTGAAACGGTGTGCTGACAAATGACTTAGGGTGTGCCCATCTGTCTCTTCTAGGCCCAACCCATGGCAGTTACAAAGTTCACATCACTTTCCCATCAGACTTTGGCCCAAGATCCTGGCAGATTCCCTGGGTCAATCAGAGGCTGAAACTACCACTTCTTTTTTTTTTAAGTTTTGGCCAAGCTCTGAGGCTTGCAGGATCTGGACCACTGCCAGTGAAAGTGCCTAATCTTAACCACTGGACCTCCAGGGAAGTCCCATGAACCTACCACTTCTTAACCCCAAGGCGAGTGAATTGGAGAGTTAAGAATAAGGCCAGGTCTCAACCAGGCATTTTCATTCCTTCAACAAATGTTTATCGAGCACTCACTGTGTGCCAGGCCCACTACGTGTTAGATGTTGGAAATGAAAAGGGTGTGGGAGGTAAGTCATGGCACTATGATTTGGCAGCTCTGTGATTTCAAAAATCTATTTGAACTTCAGTTACTCATGACACATGATGAAACAGGAAGTTCAGAATGTACACAATTGACTTAGCAACTTCACTTCCAGATATCTGGTCTAGCAAAACACTTGCATGGGTGCAGAGAGAATTGTGTGTAAGGTTGACACTGAAACATAATTTTTAAAAGTGAAACAAGCTAACCAGCCACTCTAACCACTAACAGAAGACTGGTTGGTTAAATAAAGGCTGATCTGTATGAGGAAACTCAGTGTGGCAGTTAAGAGTAATTTATAGTCACTAACCCAGAAAATCAAGATATAGTAAATAAATAAAAAGCACACTGCAGAGAAAATTAATGATTATATTTTAAAAAACAAAACCTAAGTTATTAATTTGTATGTAACTGTTTATATCTTGGACTTCTCTGGTGGCTCAGATGATAAAAAATCTGTCTGCAGTGCAGGAGACTGGGTTTGATCCCTGGGTTGGTAAGATCCCCTGGAGAAGGGCATGACAACCTACTCCAGTATTCTTACCTGGAGAATCTGCATGGATGGAGGAGCCTGGCAGACTACTGTCCGAATCACCTTAAAAGAGATCATGTTAAACTGAAAATTGAAGATTGAATGAGAGACACTTTTGTGCTTTGCCTCCTACCTTTGAAAATTATTCGGATGTTTTCACTTTTAAAAGTTTTCATGTTTTACTCAGCAATTAAAATTTTTACAAATAATTACTCTGACTGCAACATATTAGTTGTTCAGAAAATACCAACTTCTGTAAATCAACTGTATGTCAATAAATAAATAAAGTCTCCTCACACTAATTCGCCCTAAACAAACCTGCATTCATAGTACCTGCTACTTTTAAATCTGTGCCAATAACTGCCCTTGAGAAGAGGCCAGCAGAGGGAGGTGAGTGGGTTGAGGAGGAGCTGGGAGCAGAAATTTGTCCAGCTGGGATTTCTCAGGAGCCTGCAAGAAACTCAGACATACCCTCAGACAAAAGATTGCTTTTCACCATATCTTCTGCTCTTCAAAACTGCTCCCTAAGATGCTAGAGAGAGGATATTATTATTATTATTATCATCATCATCATCTAGGTAACAATTTCAATGCTGTCCTCAGAGTGAAGAATATATTTTCACTAATTTTGGGGGGATATTATTATTTTTTCTTTTATTCCTGATTATAGACTGAAGAAGGAATTCATAGGGCCTGGACTGCATCTTAGGCCTGTTCATGCTGATCATGCTTGGCCACCTTTCCAATGGACTCTGAACTCTGTGTTTCAGTTCAGTTCAGTTCAGTCGCTCAGTCATGTCCGACTCTTTGAGACCCCATGAATCGCAGCACGCCAGGCCTCCCTGTCCATCACCAACTCCCGGAGTTCACTCAGACTCACATCCATCGAGTCAGTGACACCATCCAGCCATCTCATCCTCGGTTGTCCCCTTCTCCTCCTGCCCCCAATCCCTGCCAGCATCAGAGTCTTTTCCAATGAGTCAACTCTTCGCATGAGGTGGCCAAAGTACTGGAGTTTCAGCTTTATCATCATTCCTTCCAAAGAAATCCCAGGGCTGATCTCCTTCAGAATGGACTGGTTGGATCTCCTTGCAGTCCAAGGGACTCTCAAGAGTCTTCTCCAACACCACAGTTCAAAAGCATCAATTCTTTGGCACTCAGCCTTCTTCACAGTCCAACTTTCACATCCATACATGACCACAGGAAAAACCATAGCCTTGACTAGGCGGACCTTAGTCGGCAAAGTAATGTCTCTGCTTTTGAATAT
>SJYX01023412.1:193826-213849 GCA_006410675.1 Oreotragus oreotragus | reverse complement strand
GAGTCTTCTCCAACATCACAGTTCAAAAGCATCAATTCTTCGGCACTCAGCCTTCTTCAGAGTCCAACTCTCACATCCATACATGACCACAGAAAAAACCATAGCCTTGACTAGACAGACCTTAGTTGGCAAAGTAATGTCTCTGCTTTTGAATATGCTATCTATGTTGGTCATAACTTTTCTTCCAAGGAGTAAGCGTCTTCTAATTTCATGGCTGCAGTCACCATCTGCAGTGATTTTGAAGCCCCCCAAAATAAAGTCTGACATTGTTTCCACTGTTTCCCTATCTATTTACCATGAAGTGATGGGACCAGATGCCATGATCTTCGTTTTCTGAATGTTGAGCATTAGGCCAACTTTTTCACTTTCCACTTTCACTTTCATCAAGAGGCTTTTTAGCTCCTCTTTCCTTTCTGCCATAAGGGTGGTGTCATCTGCATATCTGAGGTTATTGATATTTCTCCCGGCAATCTTGATTCCAGCTTGTGTTTCTTCCAGTCCAGCGTTTTTCATGATGTACTCTGCATTGAAGTTAAATAAACAAGGTGACAATATGCAGCCTTGATGTACTCCTTTTCCTGTTTGGAACCAGTCTGTTGTTCCATGTTCAGTTCTAACTGTTGCTTCCTGACCTGCATACAGATTTCTCAAGAGGCAAGTCAGGTGATCTGGCATTCTCATCTTTTTCAAAATTTTCCACAGTTTATTGTGAGGCTGAAAATAAAGTCTCTAGATATTTAGAAATTAAATGAATATTAAGTAAATCCATGGGTCAGAGGAGAAATCACAAGAGAAAATTAGAAAATATTTTGATCTTCAAATGAAAACAACATTAAATTTTGTGAGTTGTAGCTAAAGCGATGGTCTTTAGAGAGAAATTAGAGTTTCAAAAGTTGATATTAGAAAGCAAAAGGAAAGATCTAGAATCAGTGAACTGAACCACTACTTGTGATAAAGATAAAGTTAGTGAAAAAGACTTTGTACAAAGAGAAAATTAGAGAAAATATCAGTAAAACCAGAAGCCATTAACACTTTCAGCTAACTTGATAATCAAGAAACAAAGAACAAAAAAACAAAGACACAAATTACCAGTATCAGGATTAAAAGATCAGTCATCACTACAAATCCTACAGCTATTAAAGAGTTATAAGAGAATATCATAAATAACTTTATACCAGGATATCACCAAAATTAAAGCTATAAGAAGTAGAATCTGAATATCCTGACTTAAAAAAAAAAAGAAACTGAATTTGTAATTACAGTTTTTTTCCAGATGGAAAACTCTGAGCGTGATGGCTTCACGGGTAAAATTTATTGGCCATTTATGGAAGAGTTGTGACCAGTCCTATTTCAGAAAACAGAGAAGGAGAGAACAGGTGCCAGCTCATTTTATGAGGCCCTCCCTCATTACTTTCCTACCGAACCAAACAAAGGAAAAAAGAAATTTACAGACCAGTATCTCTCATAAAAACAGACATGAAAATTCTTTTTGAAATTAATCTTTATTGGAATATAGTTGCTTTACATTGTTCTGTTAATTTCTGCTGTACAACAGTGAATCAGTTATATGTATACATATATTCCCCTTTTTTGGATTTCCTCTCATTTAGGTTGCCACAGAGCATTGAGTAGAGTTCCCTATGCTATACAGTAGGTGCTCATTAGTTATATATTTCATATATAGTAGTGTATGTATGTCAATCCCAGTCTACCAATTCATCCCACACCACTTTCACTGCTTGATATCCATGTTTGTTCTCTATGTTTGTATCACTGTTTCTGCTTTGCAAATAATTTTATCTGTATCATTTGTCTACATTGCACATATAAGCATTATACAATATTTGTTTTTCTCTTTCTGACTGACTTAATTCTGTATGACAGTCTCTAGGTCCATCCACATCTCTGTAAATGGCACAGTTTGGTCCCTTTTTATGGCTAAGTGATATTCCATTGTATACATATATGTACTGCATCTCCTTTATTCTTCTAATTCTGAAAGATGGGAATACCAGACCACCTGACCTGCCTCTTGAGAAACCTATATGCAGGTCACGAAGCAACAGTTGGAACTGGACATGGAACAACAGACTGGTTCCAAATAGGAAAAGGAGTACATCAAGGCTGTATATTGCCACCCTGCTTATTTAACTTACATGCAGAGTACATCATGAGAAATGCTGGACTGGAAGAGGCACAAGCTGGAATCAAGATTGCCGGGAGAAATACCAATAACCTCAGATATGCAGATGACACCACCCTTATGGCAGAAAGTGAAGAGGAACTAAAGAGCCTCTTGATGAAAATGAAAGAGGAGACTGAAAAGGTTTGCTTAAAGCTCAACATTCAGAAAATGAAGATCATGGCATCCGGTCCCATCACTTCATGGGAAGTAGATGGGGAAACAGTGGAAGCAGTGTCAGACTTTATTTTTTGGGGCTCCAAAATAACTGCAGATGGTGATTGCAGTCATGAAATTAAAAGACGCTTACTCCTTGGAAGGAAAGCTATGACCAACCTAGATAGTATATTGAAAAGCAGAGACATTACTTTGCCAACAAAGGTCCATCTAGTCAAGGCTATGGTTTTTCCAGTGGTCATGTATGGATGTGAGAGTTGGACTGTGAAGAAAGCTGAGCACCAAAGAATTGATGCTTTTGAACTGTGGTGTTGGAGAAGACTCTTGAGAGTCCCTTAGTCTGCAAGGAGATCCAACCAGTCCAATTCTAAAGGAGATCAGTCCTGGGTGTTCATTGGAAGGACTGATGCTAAAGCTGAAACTCCAATACTTTGGCCACCTTATGCGAAGAGCTGACTCATTGGAAAAGACTCTGATGCTGGGAGGGATTGGGGGCAGGAGGAGAAGGGGATGACAGAGGATGAGATGGTTGAATGGCATCACCGACTCGATGGACATGAGTTTGAGTAAACTCTGGGAGTTGGTGATGGACAGGGAGGCCTGGTGTGCTGCGATTCATGAGGTCACAAAGAGTCGGACATGACTGAGCGACTGAACTGACTGACCCCTGGCTCATTCATTGAGATGTATTACTCATCATGCCCTGAGCTCCTATTACAACATTATTCATAATTTTGCCTTTGGCCTACTCTTACTCATCACACCCCTGCCCCTTGTACTTAGTTACTGCTATTTCTACTTTGTTCTGTTTATTTCTGCCCATTACCCACTAGACTGCTGTTGTGGGTTATTTTTCCTTATGCCCTGGACTCCTTCTGCTCCCTCCATTAACCATGGCTTATGCATTTTTGCTCACTATCCCCTCACTTATCTCTTTCATATCTTTGGTCCTTTTCTTTTTGTCTGTAACCTGTCTTAACTTCTAGTCTACTGATTCCCTCAAGCCCTGGACCCTGCACCCCCCACCCCCATTCATTACCCATTATGTTCCACCCCTATCCCCTAAACAGCCCACAGAAAACACCAGTTGAGACCTGGTCATAGTACAAACTCATATTTTGTAGGAAATGCTATATTAAAAACCACATCCCTTATCCCTAACCCAGATGATCCACACCCCCCCCCAACTCCCAGGGAGATGTTTGGGTCCAGTCTCACTGGGCAGGAGTTAAAAGGACTCAGTAGTCTTCAAAGTAACAGCAAATTCTTCTTCCAAGGTTGGCATCAGCAAGGCACACTCTGCATGAGGCTCACCCCATGTAGCCCTGAGCTGGGGCTTAATTCTCTGGAGACAGGAATTGGGGTAGTGGGGGCACAGGGAAGAAGGGTCGGTACCCTGAGACTCCTGCCTGCAGGAGGGAGGAGATGGGGAAGTTCTGAGCTGGGGAATCCCCTCCCTCCACCTTTAGGGGACAGGGTGGGGAATGGGTGACAGAGGTTCTGCCGCCTGGAGGGCTCAGGTCTGAGCAGCAGAATGTCCCCAACACCCACCCCAGCAGATCTATTAGGAGTTACCTGAGGAAAAATCAGGTCTGGGGTCTTCTTTGGGATTTGGGAGGAGTCTGGAGATGGTGGGTCATAAGAGGTATAATCTATGTCTGGTGAATCCTTGGGTAAGGGTGTGTGCAGAAATCTACCTTCTCCAGCCCCTCCTAAGCTTATCAGGTTTCCATTGTCATGGCCAATTTCTCTGAATCAGAGATCACTGATTAGAGGTCACAGTGGAGCCACCAAGGTGGATGTGAAAGATGAGATGCATGTGTGCTAACTGACAGTGGCTGGGCCCAAGGTCAGGGGCCCTAGATCCCTGACAAAGTTAAGATATCAAAAAATGAGAGGTGAAAGGGCAAGGCCATGGTGGCTCACACATACATGGCCCGGGACATGACAAAGCCTTTGCCCTGGAAGGACTCAGGGGGTCCGGAGTAGGACAGGGAGTCATAGATGGGGTTGATCTTGTCCATATAGTCTTCCTCCTCCTCCTCGTCCTCTAGATCCAGGGAGACCCTCTCCACAGCAGGTGGCCCTGGGGGCACCAGCATGGGGGACCCCAGGCTTGTGGCCCCAAGGATCAGGGGCCCTGACCGCTCTTCCAAGGTGGGCAGCTCATGGTATCGAGGCATTTCCTGGGAATGGGGAGGGAACGAACCCAAGGTTACCTCTTGAGCATGACACAGAACCCCAGTTTGCTCCTTGATCCTCAAATCCTGACCCCCATCTCCGCATGCCAACCAGACCAGACCTCACCCTATGTCACCCCTGGTTCCCTGGGTTGATATTGGGATAATCATGTACGTGGTTCTTAACTCAAAGCCCAGAGCATGGACCCTACCCCACTGATCCTAAGCTTCTCCTTTTCTTTCGATCACTGAAACCCTGGTCTTTCCCCATGAGCCTCTGAATTCAATCTTGACCTAAACTGAAGCTCTACCCTTGAAACCTGACTTGTTCTCAAACTCAACATCCACTCCCTGACCTCCAGGAGGCCACTGAGGGGAGTGACTGTCTGTCTTGTCCCAGCTCCAGGCACAGTATCCAGCAAATGGAGACACTCAACTGGTCCTCTTTGATAGAGTGGTTTTAACTCTCATCCTTTGTCCTTGGACTTTTAAAACCATGACCGTCCTCACTGAATCCTAAATACATCTCAAGCCTCGAAGCTCTGACTAGAGGTACAGCCCTGAAGTTGAGTTGTAACCTTTAAATCCTTGATCTGTTATGTAAGATTCTGCGTGCATGCTCAGTCATATCTAACTCTGTGGGACTCCATGGGCTGTAGCCTGCCAGGTTCCTCTGTCCATGGGATTCTCCATGGGCAAGAATACTGGAGCGAGTTGCCATTTCCTACTCTAGGGGAACTTACCCACCCGGAGTCCTGCGTCTCGTGCATTGGCAGGCAGATTCTTTACCTCTAGCACCACCTGGGAAGCCTCCTCTTATGTAAGGAGGCCCTTAAACTCAGATCCCAAATCCACCCTTGACCTTTCCTGAGTTCCTACCTGCTCGGCACATGAGACACCAGCATCAAAGTAGGGGGTCTTGAGTGGGCTGTGCTCCGAGGCCCCCAGGGTGAAAAGCTGGGAGGGCTTCGATGGGAGAGAGAGGAACAAGTCAGGACCACCCTCCTACCCTGACAGCCTCTTCCCCCAAGTTTCCCAATTCCAGCCCTGGCCTCAGCGGAGGAAGGTGGGTGGGGAGGTGGGGGCAGGCTGGGCTCCGCGGAAAGTGCTTACCATCTCTGGTTCCTCCAGCTTTGCCTTTGGGGTCGGTGGCTTGTATGAGGGAGGTCCCTCCAGTCTGTGGGGTAGGAGGTAAGTCAGGTGGAGGCTAAGCCCTGAGAACCCCTCTATTCCAGAGCCACTGGACATCTCTTTCCTCTACCTAATCTCCCTTTCCCACCACCCACCTCCCCTTCCCCTGCTGTCTCCTACTCATTCCATGAATTTCTCTTCCAGGAAGTCTTCCTGACTCTCCAGGAGGAGCCAGAGTTCCTGTTATAGGATCATAGCTAGCTATGTGTCTCTAATGGGGCACGTACTGAGTTTGTATTTGAAATATTACTTCTGATCTCATTCAACAATTATATCCCGCTGCAAACAGTGTGAGGGGAGAAAAATGAGATTTGTGTTGTGTTCCCAGAACCCACGGTGAGGAGTATCAGGACATATTTGGAGAAAAGACAGAATGAGAACTTCCATGGTGGTCCAGTGATTAAGAATTTGCTGCTACTGCAGGGGACATGGGTTCGATCCCTGGTCCGGGAACCAGGACCCTATGTGCTGTGAGCCAAATAAACCCATGGGCCACAACTGCTGAGCCTGCATCCAGAGCCACAGGCTGCAAATACTGAAGCCGGTGCACCTAGAGCCTCTGCCCTGCAACAAGAGAAGCCCCCATGAGGAGCCTGCGCACCACAGCTCGAGACAGAAAGCCGGGGTGCAGCAGCGAAGACCTGCGCAGTCAAAGAAATGCCCTCCCTGATCTTTCAGGCTGAGTCAGGTGCTCTCTGTAGCCGCGCTCAGCTCCTTCAGCTTCCGTAGCCCATTCCTAGCCATCCTGGGCTGTTACTGTCTGGGGATGGATCTGTCTTCTCCAGACTGTGAACCCCAGGAGCTCAAGGCCAGCGCCATCTCAGACACCACTGGGTCTCACGGGCTTAGAAGATGAGAACATCAGCAGGTTGTTGGTTTGCATGGACTAGGTGATTAAGACTGGTTCACAAACGTCCATCTTAGGGAGCTTGCTATAATATAGAGGCCAGGCCCTTCTTGTGAAAGTGCTGATTTAGGAGGTTTGCGGTTAAGCCCAGGAAGGTGCATTTTTAACAAGTGCTCCCTTCACAAACGCTGGGTCACATTATTTCAAAACCATTTTGCCCCCAAAACTTTCTTGCTGAACAAATTTCAGCAAGTGATTTCAGTTCTCTGAACCTGTTTCCTTTTTGAGAAGATGTGTATCCTTAGCTCTGTCTGAGAATTTAGGTTTCCTTGATATGATACGTTGATGGTTGTGATATCTTTTATTTATATTTTAGATTCATTATTTTGGGGGCATTTTAAAAAAGGCTTATTTATGCATCTGGCTGTGCTGAGTCTTCCCTAAGGTGCATGGGCTTCTCTTCTTGCAGAGCACACGCTCTTGGCACACAGGCTCAGTGTGTGTGATGCAAAGGATTGGTTGCTCTGTAGTGTGTGGGATCCTGTGGGACAAGGGATCAAATCCGCGTCCCCTGCACGGGCAGGCGGATTCTTAACTACTGGGCCACCAGAGAAGCCCTTTTCTGGACATCTTTTAAGTGTTTTGTCTCATTGTGTTCCTAAATTTAAGGGCCTCGCCCCACGAGGATACTTTCTGAATTACCTACTGAATGAACAAATGAATGGATGGATACGAGGCTTCTCTGAGATCACAAGTACAATGCCTCTTATCAAGTCTCCACAAGATGCTGTAGAGATGGCAAGATGCCTCTCATAACAAGTGCTCTGCAGAGAGAAGTGGAGCTCTTTTCCCCTAATAGCCCCAATATTCCTCTTTTTTCACAGTAAACGGATTTTGACTGGGCATGTGGCCACCCAGAATAAAGACTACATTTCCTGGCTTCCTCTGCAGCTAGGGCAGCTATGTGACTAGACCCTGGCCAATGGGAAATGAGAGAAGGTGATGGCCCCCTTACAGGACTGCCCTCTATTTCCATTTCCCCTCCCCACTGGCAGGCTGGGTGGTCCTTGAGGCCACGATGGCCATGTCTGGTTGTCCTGTACATAGACAATGATAAGAGAGAAGGGAGCCATCTTGGAATGTGAATGAAGAAAAGGCAGAACAAGAAAGCAGGAGCCTGGACTCTGATGACATCACAGAGCAGAATTCATGGCCCTGATTTCTAAGAAATAAACCCTCCTCTCCACCCGATTTAAGTCCTGGTCATTTTGGATCACTCTGTTTCACAGAGTTGATACCGTGCAGGGTCCTGTGGGGGTCCTGGGGCACAAGGCCTTTCTGTGTCCCCCATTTCTTTGTTTATAGGAAACACCTTTCATTTAGCCTCCATGACCTTCCCTGAGTGCCAGTGGGGAGATTCAAGCAGTTGTTACTTAGGGAAGGCAGGAGATGCAAGACCAGGGAGAAACAAACAGTTACGAGCAGCCTTGGGCCAAGGTCCTGTTTCCCTATTATTGGATACACACACAACAGTATCTTTGAACTACTCTGCAGATAAAGAAATCCCCTCCAGGTGGGAGAAGCAACTGATTAATGATGGTAAGTGGCCCACAAGCATGTAGACCCCAGACCAGTTGGACCTGAAGCTTGATGCTGCTGACTCCTACTTACCTCAACACCAACCCATCAGAAGAATGTCCATGGGATGATCGCACCTTCTTTGAACAATTACTATAAAACTTCTCAATATCTTCCTCAAGTTAGGACACTTGGGTTCTGAGGGGAGTAGTCCACTGTGTCCCCCTTTGCCTGGCAAAGCAATAAAGCTACTCTTTTCTGGGTACGTGCTAAGTCGACTCAGTGTTGTCCGATTCTTTGCAACCCGCTGGACAGTAGCCTGCCAGTCATCCCAAATTCTGTCTTGGAGATTTGATTCAGCACTGGTATGCAGAGAAGCTGAGCCATTTCAGCATCACAACCATTACCAACAACTTTCTCCCAGCATCCTCCCCCACCCTGTGCACCCTGGTCCTGGGACCCCTCCCCCATCCACTTCTTAGGACCCTTCACTCACTCCTCCTCCTCCTCTGCCCCCTGCAGCCTCTGCTCCTTCCGCTGTTGCCTGCAGATCAGGATGCCCGTGGCGGCCACAGCAGTAGCGATGATGGCAGCGATGATGCCCCCAATGATGCCCCCTGTGGCCCCTGCTCCGGCTGTGTTGGGTGTCTCTGCAAGGAGGAGGACAGCGTGAGGGAGTCTCCAGGAGGAAGCCACACAAGGCCTTATTCCCAGTCCCACCCTGCCCCTGCCTACCACCTCTCCCAAGGGCAGAGGACATTCTTTTTATCCACTTAATCCTCACTGAGCATTTGTTGTGCGATAGAATGGTGAACAAAACATGCAAAAGCACCAGTCCCATGGGACGAATGTTTTGTCAGGCAGGGAGGCCACGAGTAGAGAAATAGACGTAATAGCTAATGTGCTAGGTGACGGCAAATGATAGAGGGTAATCGTAGGGGACTTCCCTCGTGTCGAAGTGGGTAAGAATCCACCTGCCCATGAGGGGGACACGGGCTCCATCCCTGGTCTGGGAAGAGTCCACATCCTGCGGCGCAGCTAAGCCCGTGTGTCACAACTACTGAGCCCACGCTCCAGAGCCGCCAAGCCGCAGCTCCTGAAGCCTGCGTGCCTGGAGCCCCGTGCTCTGCAACAAGAGAAGCCTCCGCAGTGAGGAGTCTGCGCACTGCAGCGAAGACCCAGGACAGCCACAAAAACCAGTTATGCACACACACACATACATACTTCCCTGGTGGCTCAGAGGGTAAAGTGCCTGTCTGCAATGCGGGAGACCTGGGCTCGATCCCTGGGTGGGGAAGATCCCCTGGAGAAGGAAATGGCAGCCCACTCCAGTACTCTTGCCTGGAAAATCCCATGGACAGAGGAGCCTGGTAGGCTACAGTCCATGGGGTCGCAAAGAGTTGGACACAAGGGAGAGACTTCACTTTCACTTTCATATATAAAGGCAATGACACATAATGCCACATAATGCCAACGTCATTCACTTTACTTATAGTAGCAAAGTGCTAAGTGACAGAGCAGGGTAGTCAAAAGTAGTCAGAAAGAGCCTTACTGGGAGATATTTGAGCAAAGGCCTGAAGTAGCTGTAGGGGGCGAGCCATGAGGATATGAGAGCATTCCAGGAAGAGCCAACAGCCGGCCAGAGCCAAGGTCCTCTGGAGGAAGCCTGGGTTGTTTTTAGGGACAGGAGGGAGCAGAGCAGAGAGCTGATGGGAGGGTGTGGTGCTAAGGGAAGAGAGGTGACAAGGAATGGAGCGAAAAGGCAGAAAATCGGGGGCAGGCGTGATTCTGGGCTTGGGATCAGAACTCATGCATTATACAGAAAGAAGTTATCCTGGGCAGAGCATCAGAGGGCCTCCAACCTCACAGGAATAGGGGTGGAGAGAAGTGTGACTCCATTATACAGAATGAAGTTATCCTGGGCAGAGCATCAGAGGGCCTCCAACCTCACAGGAAAAGGGGTGGAGAAAAGTGTGACTCTTCTGCTACACAACCCCGGCCCTCTCCTTTGTAACACTTCCCACTTCCTGAATCATTATTGGAGCCATTACCTGTTTACTTGCCAGTTTCCACACTGTGCGGTCCAAGGGACGGGGTCTGGCACACAGCTGGTGTTTTTCTAGATGCATAAGGAGGCGCCCAACAGGGACACTTGGGCACCCACTGTCTGCCAGATCCACCACATTCCTGCTCCTGGCACTACCCTCCCGGTGGGGGAGGCGGCGGCAGCTGGGGTGGGAGGTGGGCAGGACAGAACAGGGTGGTATAGACAGTAAACAGCCAGAGGAAATAACATGTGTGCCGAGGCCCCGCCCACAGGCCGCCCCCTTCCATCAACCCCGCTACAGAGAGGAGGAAAGAAAGCTGCCCAAGGGAATGCTGTTTGGATCCCTGGACCATCCCATTTCCACAGCTTCCTGTTACACAGCCTGGCATCCTCTGGAGGGCTTCTCAGAGCGTCGAAATATCAGAGTAATTGCGCTGCGTCCACACACTTGCTCACCCTAAGGCTGCTCCTCTGACCGCGCCACCGCCGTGTCCGCCGCAGAGCGAGCGGAAGGCTATGCTGGTGGCAGAGGCAGCCTCGCCCGTGTCTCCCGGGCGCTTCACCCCACGCTGAGTGTTTGGGTGCGGCCTTAACTGAGTCCCAGGACAGCCTCGGGAGCAGAGACGAAGGCCACCTGGGGTGGTCGTGGGGCTGGGGAGAGTGGAGGTGACTGGATTTAACCTTGCCTCCCTTCTCGCCCCCACCACCACAGTCCCCAGCCCGAGTTTGGAAGATTTTCTAACGGAGAGAGGGGGCAGTGAGAAGGATACAGAGCCCCTCGTTGGGCCCAGCCTGGGGGTAAGGGACTAGGAAGAAGGTAGGAAAGGCTGACGTGATGTCCTCCCCAGGTGGGGCTCCCCTGGTTTCTTAGCACCCCGAGAATGCAGGTGGCAAGTCCTCCCTTCCAATGTCCTCAGCAGACTCGGGGAGGTCGGGTCTGAGATGCCCCCAGAGGATCAGATTTCAGGCCCTCGCCACCCCTGAGGGCCCAGGAGTCCACGACCTCAGCCCCACTGGGCCCAGGAACTCAGTCCTCCTGCCAGTCTGGCCACTCCGCCTGGGAAGGCTGTCCTGGAAGCCCCGCATCCAAGCGCCAGCCCCTGAGCCCAGTTCCCTGGGCCTCAGACATCCAACGTGTCCTTCAAGGACCCAAGTGACCGGAGTCCTCCCTTCCACCAGCCTCCCCAAGTCTAGCCCCCACCACGCTCCCGTCTCCAGCGCCCACCCGCTGGGACCTAGCAGTCCCTGTCCCACCCCCCAAAGAGGGGGTCTGATGTATTACAAGACACCCCGGGATGTTTCCTCCAAGGCGTTTATTAACTCCTGAGTGTCATGGGGCCATGGCAGGCTGGAGCCCGAACCAAGAGTCTCTGTGGGGGGTGGTGCTCTGTGGGTCCCCATTCTCCAGCGCCCCCCTCCCCCAGGGGGGCCGTCCCCTGCTCCTTGCGGCCCGGGAATCAGAAGTCCAGTGTGTGATATTCCAAGGAAGCAGGAGGTAGCTTTGAACTCCAGTGTGTTCCGGACAAACGAGTTCAACCAGCCCGGGGCCCTTGGCTGGCTGCTGTGCGCGGTGCTGAGTCTGTCTCAGTCTGTCTGTCTGTCTGCCTGGGGGGGCTGGTAGGGGTGGGGGGTGTCACACGTAAATCGCCCGCCGGGAGATGAGGGAGCCGTCCAGCTGGGACTCCAAGTCGTCCTCCAGCGCCGGGGGCGGCGGCAACATGAGGCCTTTCTCTGCCTTCTCCTCCTCGTCCTCCTCGTCCTCCTCGTCCTTGCCCTGTGGCCTCAGGGGGCCAGGGTCCGCGGGCGTCCAGAAGACGGGACCCCCATTCCCAAACACCTGAGTTTTCGGGTCGCAGGCCCCTCCTGTGCCTCCGTCTCCTCCTCCTCCTCCGGGGCTCTTCCTGCTCCTCACCCTCAGCAGGATGAAGGCCAAGGACCCCCCAGCCAGAAGCAGCAGCACCAGCAGTGCCCCCCCCACAGCCCCCCACACCACTGGGCCCGCGCCTTGAGGCGAGGCCCGGGGGGTGTCTGAGGAGAGAGAAGAGGGGTGAGAGAGAGAGGGAGACACGAGGTCAAGAGGAGGCATCTGGAGGTGGGGGGCTGGGGAGACAGGACGCATTAGGGCAGGGCTGGGGACGGGGAGGGAAGGGAGGGCCTGGCTCACTCTCCACTCTCCGCGCCAGTGGGTGCCCTCCCCCAGATGGATTTCCTCACACCTGCCTAGTGCTTTGCCAACAAATCAGAAAAAAAAAGCCAAGACTCCCGAAATAACAAACACAAAACCAAAATGGCAATTGCTAGGGATTCCCTGGCCGTCTAGTGGTTAAGACTCCGTGCTTCCACTGCCGGGGAGTGCTCGGTCCCTCAGCCATATTTTGGACTCTTTGCGACCCCATGGACTGCAGCCTGCCAGGCTCCTCTGTCCATGGGATTCTCTGGGCAAGAATACTGGAGTGGGCTGCCATTTCCTCCTCCAGGGACTCTTCCTGACTCAGGGTAGAACCCGAGTCTCCTGCGCCTCCTGCATTGGCAGGCGGATTCTTTACCACTGAGCCACCTGGGAAGCTGGTCGGGAGCTGAGAGCCCACCTGCCGAGCCGCGCAGCGACAAAGAAAAAGCCAGCACACGTCACACGTGCACACCTGAGACAGAGCTCGCTACCCAGCATTTAAAGCACTAGGTCATTTCACTGAAAATTCCAGATTTCTTTTACGGCCAAAAAAAAAAGTCAGATCTGGCACCATCACACTCTCGTCTCCTCCACCTGGAGATGGGCTGTGCCTGAGTGAGCCTGCAGACTCCGGGCACAGAGGTCCACACCTGGCCACCCTGTCACTCGCCAGGACCTTGTAGGCATCTGAATTTGCCACTCCCCATCAGAAACTCTTGAGGTCAGGGTCACAGATCTTGTGGGTGATCCAGCCAGAAAGAAGCAGAGATGGGTTTGAGCCTGAGGCTGTTGGATCCCAAAGCTCTGAGCCCTTGAGAGAAGGGGACTGAGGAGATTGAGCACCCCCCGCCCCTGCATCCCCAGGGTGGAAAATGGCGCCCCCTTAAGCCCACAGTCCCGGGGCTTTCTTCTAGCTGGTGGGAGGGGAGGGGTCTGGGGCNAAGAGCCAACAGCCGGCCAGAGCCAAGGTCCTCTGGAGGAAGCCTGGGTTGTTTTTAGGGACAGGAGGGAGCAGAGCAGAGAGCTGATGGGAGGGTGTGGTGCTAAGGGAAGAGAGGTGACAAGGAATGGAGCGAAAAGGCAGAAAATCGGGGGCAGGCGTGATTCTGGGCTTGGGATCAGAACTCATGCATTATACAGAAAGAAGTTATCCTGGGCAGAGCATCAGAGGGCCTCCAACCTCACAGGAATAGGGGTGGAGAGAAGTGTGACTCCATTATACAGAATGAAGTTATCCTGGGCAGAGCATCAGAGGGCCTCCAACCTCACAGGAAAAGGGGTGGAGAAAAGTGTGACTCTTCTGCTACACAACCCCGGCCCTCTCCTTTGTAACACTTCCCACTTCCTGAATCATTATTGGAGCCATTACCTGTTTACTTGCCAGTTTCCACACTGTGCGGTCCAAGGGACGGGGTCTGGCACACAGCTGGTGTTTTTCTAGATGCATAAGGAGGCGCCCAACAGGGACACTTGGGCACCCACTGTCTGCCAGATCCACCACATTCCTGCTCCTGGCACTACCCTCCCGGTGGGGGAGGCGGCGGCAGCTGGGGTGGGAGGTGGGCAGGACAGAACAGGGTGGTATAGACAGTAAACAGCCAGAGGAAATAACATGTGTGCCGAGGCCCCGCCCACAGGCCGCCCCCTTCCATCAACCCCGCTACAGAGAGGAGGAAAGAAAGCTGCCCAAGGGAATGCTGTTTGGATCCCTGGACCATCCCATTTCCACAGCTTCCTGTTACACAGCCTGGCATCCTCTGGAGGGCTTCTCAGAGCGTCGAAATATCAGAGTAATTGCGCTGCGTCCACACACTTGCTCACCCTAAGGCTGCTCCTCTGACCGCGCCACCGCCGTGTCCGCCGCAGAGCGAGCGGAAGGCTATGCTGGTGGCAGAGGCAGCCTCGCCCGTGTCTCCCGGGCGCTTCACCCCACGCTGAGTGTTTGGGTGCGGCCTTAACTGAGTCCCAGGACAGCCTCGGGAGCAGAGACGAAGGCCACCTGGGGTGGTCGTGGGGCTGGGGAGAGTGGAGGTGACTGGATTTAACCTTGCCTCCCTTCTCGCCCCCACCACCACAGTCCCCAGCCCGAGTTTGGAAGATTTTCTAACGGAGAGAGGGGGCAGTGAGAAGGATACAGAGCCCCTCGTTGGGCCCAGCCTGGGGGTAAGGGACTAGGAAGAAGGTAGGAAAGGCTGACGTGATGTCCTCCCCAGGTGGGGCTCCCCTGGTTTCTTAGCACCCCGAGAATGCAGGTGGCAAGTCCTCCCTTCCAATGTCCTCAGCAGACTCGGGGAGGTCGGGTCTGAGATGCCCCCAGAGGATCAGATTTCAGGCCCTCGCCACCCCTGAGGGCCCAGGAGTCCACGACCTCAGCCCCACTGGGCCCAGGAACTCAGTCCTCCTGCCAGTCTGGCCACTCCGCCTGGGAAGGCTGTCCTGGAAGCCCCGCATCCAAGCGCCAGCCCCTGAGCCCAGTTCCCTGGGCCTCAGACATCCAACGTGTCCTTCAAGGACCCAAGTGACCGGAGTCCTCCCTTCCACCAGCCTCCCCAAGTCTAGCCCCCACCACGCTCCCGTCTCCAGCGCCCACCCGCTGGGACCTAGCAGTCCCTGTCCCACCCCCCAAAGAGGGGGTCTGATGTATTACAAGACACCCCGGGATGTTTCCTCCAAGGCGTTTATTAACTCCTGAGTGTCATGGGGCCATGGCAGGCTGGAGCCCGAACCAAGAGTCTCTGTGGGGGGTGGTGCTCTGTGGGTCCCCATTCTCCAGCGCCCCCCTCCCCCAGGGGGGCCGTCCCCTGCTCCTTGCGGCCCGGGAATCAGAAGTCCAGTGTGTGATATTCCAAGGAAGCAGGAGGTAGCTTTGAACTCCAGTGTGTTCCGGACAAACGAGTTCAACCAGCCCGGGGCCCTTGGCTGGCTGCTGTGCGCGGTGCTGAGTCTGTCTCAGTCTGTCTGTCTGTCTGCCTGGGGGGGCTGGTAGGGGTGGGGGGTGTCACACGTAAATCGCCCGCCGGGAGATGAGGGAGCCGTCCAGCTGGGACTCCAAGTCGTCCTCCAGCGCCGGGGGCGGCGGCAACATGAGGCCTTTCTCTGCCTTCTCCTCCTCGTCCTCCTCGTCCTCCTCGTCCTTGCCCTGTGGCCTCAGGGGGCCAGGGTCCGCGGGCGTCCAGAAGACGGGACCCCCATTCCCAAACACCTGAGTTTTCGGGTCGCAGGCCCCTCCTGTGCCTCCGTCTCCTCCTCCTCCTCCGGGGCTCTTCCTGCTCCTCACCCTCAGCAGGATGAAGGCCAAGGACCCCCCAGCCAGAAGCAGCAGCACCAGCAGTGCCCCCCCCACAGCCCCCCACACCACTGGGCCCGCGCCTTGAGGCGAGGCCCGGGGGGTGTCTGAGGAGAGAGAAGAGGGGTGAGAGAGAGAGGGAGACACGAGGTCAAGAGGAGGCATCTGGAGGTGGGGGGCTGGGGAGACAGGACGCATTAGGGCAGGGCTGGGGACGGGGAGGGAAGGGAGGGCCTGGCTCACTCTCCACTCTCCGCGCCAGTGGGTGCCCTCCCCCAGATGGATTTCCTCACACCTGCCTAGTGCTTTGCCAACAAATCAGAAAAAAAAAGCCAAGACTCCCGAAATAACAAACACAAAACCAAAATGGCAATTGCTAGGGATTCCCTGGCCGTCTAGTGGTTAAGACTCCGTGCTTCCACTGCCGGGGAGTGCTCGGTCCCTCAGCCATATTTTGGACTCTTTGCGACCCCATGGACTGCAGCCTGCCAGGCTCCTCTGTCCATGGGATTCTCTGGGCAAGAATACTGGAGTGGGCTGCCATTTCCTCCTCCAGGGACTCTTCCTGACTCAGGGTAGAACCCGAGTCTCCTGCGCCTCCTGCATTGGCAGGCGGATTCTTTACCACTGAGCCACCTGGGAAGCTGGTCGGGAGCTGAGAGCCCACCTGCCGAGCCGCGCAGCGACAAAGAAAAAGCCAGCACACGTCACACGTGCACACCTGAGACAGAGCTCGCTACCCAGCATTTAAAGCACTAGGTCATTTCACTGAAAATTCCAGATTTCTTTTACGGCCAAAAAAAAAAGTCAGATCTGGCACCATCACACTCTCGTCTCCTCCACCTGGAGATGGGCTGTGCCTGAGTGAGCCTGCAGACTCCGGGCACAGAGGTCCACACCTGGCCACCCTGTCACTCGCCAGGACCTTGTAGGCATCTGAATTTGCCACTCCCCATCAGAAACTCTTGAGGTCAGGGTCACAGATCTTGTGGGTGATCCAGCCAGAAAGAAGCAGAGATGGGTTTGAGCCTGAGGCTGTTGGATCCCAAAGCTCTGAGCCCTTGAGAGAAGGGGACTGAGGAGATTGAGCACCCCCCGCCCCTGCATCCCCAGGGTGGAAAATGGCGCCCCCTTAAGCCCACAGTCCCGGGGCTTTCTTCTAGCTGGTGGGAGGGGAGGGGTCTGGGGCAGGGCGGGGGTGGGTAGAGAAGGAAGCAGGGGGAGCACTAATGGGGAGGAGTGAGGATGAGGGAGGGGGCGTCTGGGGCCCACAGATGCAACCAGCATCTTATCACATACCTGCCTTCCCCCACCCTGGCATGCAGGGCCTGACTGGGAGAGACCAGGGAGGGGCCTGCTCACACCTGACCCTCCCCTCCCCACGTTTCTGGACATTGGAGGGGCTGGAACCCAGGCCATAGTTTCTAGATGTTTTCACAACTGGAGTGGGGTGGGGTGGGGGTCATTGACCTAGCAGACTGTCAAACCAGTGCAAACAACAGTCAAACAGAAGAGAAAAAGTCCACCTCAAGGGTGAAGGGCCAATAATACTCTGAAACTTCTGGCGGGGACATATGGCTGCACCTGCACCCCGGGTGAAGGCGGGAAAGACTCTGTTCGGTGGAGTCTGGAGGCCAGTTTCCACGCGTGTCGGGGCATGTGTCCGCGTTACTGAAGGTAGTATTTTGGAGGTGCTGGCTGAGCGTGCTCCTGTCTTAGGGTCAGAAGTTTCTGAAGCAACGTCTAGCCTGTGGCGTGGCCTGTGTGCTTATGTTTTCTCTGGCGTGAGCCCCAAATGGAGTGTGATGGGCTGTGTGGGTCTGTGTGCACGTGAGGAACGTGAGGAATCTCTGAGAAACCCTCTGAGGTGACTTTGCCAGGAGCTGTGAGTGAACCTCCTCTCCGGGCAAGGCCCTCTGTTGGCGCATCACTACCTTTGAATTTCTAGAGTGCTCAGAGAGCACCCCCAGCTGCTGGAGTCCGCCTGTAGGTGTGTGACTTTGCAATGGTGTTTCTGCCTGCCTGTGGGTCTGCGGTTGCCTTTGCGGGGGTGGGGGGTCTTTCCATGGGTGTGTGATTTCGTGCGCACCCCACCCACCCAGGTACGTGTGCTTCACTGGGTGAATGCTGCCTGTCCAAGGCTGAACTCTGATGGTGGTGTGTTCACCTTGGGGGTTGCCAGTGGTGGGCGTTCCTGGGATTTCTGGCTGTTTCGGGGGCAGCCACTTTCGTGGTTGTGTGTTTCTCCCATGGCCCTTCAGCGTGATCCTGTCTGGGTCCTGCAGGGTCCACCCCCACAGGCACAGAGTGGGTGGAGAGACCGGTTTCTCAGGTGGGTGTGTATCTGGGGTACAGTTCAGGGGGTGTATTTCCAGTTCGGCACCTTGCTGGGTGGGTGAAGCTGACCCTCCTCTGGGTGTGCCTTGGAGGGCCGGACTCTGACTGGGTCATCGCTGTATTCCCAACATCAAGGAGAATGGCTGGCCAAGAGGAAACCTCAGCAAATAACTTGTCAGAGGATGACTTGTTGACAGAGAAGCTCCACAGCGGCATTTCTGGAGTTTCCGAGGGCGTGCCCTTGAGAGCGTCTTCAAGTTTCCTTCTCTGCATCGGGGTGATGGCATTTCCCCGTGTGGGCTTGCTGCATGTCTGTGTGGCGGTGTCTCCCTCCAGGTGTGTGTGTTTGTGGGTCTGAGCGTGTGAGACGTGCTGAGGGCGGGTCAATTGTCTCTCTGGGCGTGTGTTCTGTGACAGTGTTTCTCAGTGGCTACGTCACATCTCTGGCAAGTGTCAGAATTCCTCAAGAGGGATCCGTTTTCATTTTTCCTTTTTTTATTTGGGGGGGTGTGGGTTGAGGATCTGTTTTCATGTGGGTGTCTTTCTAGACGTGTGTGTGTGTGTGCGTGTGTGTGTTGTGATCGTCCAGCGTGTGTGTCTGTCTGTCTTCACACCGGTGACTCTGAGCTTGCCTTTGGTTGTATTTCTGTGATGGGGGGCACACCAAGGCTCCCTGGGTCCCTGTAAGCATCGCAGTCTACAGCTGTGATTTCCACCCCATTTCCATCAGCCTGCACCTGGGCTTCGTTTCCTTTCACTTTTTCCCTCTCCAGGTGTGTGTCTTGGGTCCCATCAGGGAGACTCAGAGCACTTCTGACTGCCAGACACACCAGCCACTTTCCAAAATGCCACCTCTGGGGAGTTGCCTGGCGCTCCACTGGTTAGCACCCCACGCTTTCACGGCTGTGGGGCTGGTTTTGGTCCCTGGTCAGGGAATTAAGATCCCGTCAGCTGAGCGGCAGGCCAACAGAAGAACAAAAAACAAAACAAACCCAAAATACCACCTCCAGGAACACAAATATCCCAACACACACACGCAAACTGGTTTCTGGCTGGTACCGGCCAGCCCTCCCTGTAAAAAGTCTATTGTCTCTGAGTGTTCGTCCAGCTGCCCTCCCGTGACTGAGTTGTCTGATTCCCATGGGTGTGTCTCGTTGGCTGGAGGCTGGGCCAGTTGCCCTGGATCTCTTCCTAATGACCCTTCTCAGGCCTCAAGTTCCTAACTCCTGCCAGCACTTACCCAGTCACCCCAATCCAGACTCCGCCTGGGGCGGGGGATAAAAGCCGTGCCCCACATCGGTGAGGTGGGTGCAGCCCACCCCAGGTCGGCGGCACAGCCCCCCAGTGCAGCCCCAGAGCCCACGGGAGGAACACTCGGGGAGCAGGCGTGTCGTCACACCACCCCCAAGACCCACTCACCTCGAACGAGGACCACCTGCTCGGCTCGGCCGGTGCCCACGGCGTTGGTGACGGTGCAGATGAAGGTGGTGTTGAAGAGCCGGTCCACTGAGTGGACGACCAGCTTGGGGCCCTGGGCCACTGCTGAGGCTGGGAAGATACCGGAAGTCCTGGAGGGTGTGGGGGTCACGTGAGAGGGACAGCATGGTCCACGGGGGACCCAGATCTGCTCCCTGATGACACAACCCTCAAGAGCCAAGCTCCACAGACTTGAAACTTACTCCTTGACACCCCAAACTGCCAGCTCCCTCCTCCTAGGGGACTTACGGTTGCAGGCCTCAGGTGTTCCTTTCTCATGACACAGGAGTCTGGGCCCCCAGCCCCTCCTTCCTCAGACCTGAGAGTCCAGCCTCCAAGGCCCTCCTCCCCCAGACCCAGGATCCAGGCCTCCAGCCCCACCTCCCCAAGACCCAAGGGTCCAGGTCCCCAGCCCCTCCACCCCCAGAACCAGGAGTCCATGTCCCCAGTCCCTCCTCCCCCAACCCCAGGAGTCCAGCCCCCCAGCCCCTCCTCCCTCAGACTCAGGAGTCCAGGCTCCCAGCCCCACCTCCCCAGACCCAGGATCCAGGC
>SJYX01023412.1:154844-191105 GCA_006410675.1 Oreotragus oreotragus | reverse complement strand
CAGACCCAGGAGTCCAGCCCCGAGCCCCTCCTCCCCCAGACCCAGGAGTCCATGTCCCCAGCCCCTCCTCCCCCAGACCCAGGAGTCTGGCTCCAAGCAGGACTCACGTGCTCCAGTCGTAGCCCGTGGGCTCTGGTTTGCTGCGGGCGTCGCAGTTCAGGGTGGCCTCGCTGCGGCCGATGTACCAGTTGTCGTCATAGCCAGATATAGAGACCTGGGGGGGGTCTGCAGGGCACAGGGGGACAGTGACCAGGGGAATCCCAGAAGGGGTGACAAGTGAGTAGACAGCTAAGAATCCTAAAGAACAGGGTGAGCTGGCAGGAGGTGGACCCAGGGACAGTGCCTGCTCAGAGACTGTCCAGGGACGCCACTGAGGGTCATTCTGAGGAAGTTATTGTTCAGGGCAGGCAGCGCCCGAGCCAGCCACTAGAGATAATGTGTGTCATTTCTGACATGCCCAGAGCAGATTAGGGAATTAGTTTAACTGAAGGCATTGTCTGGGGAGCTAGCATAGAAAATGCTGAGTTGGGGTATGCGGTTGGAAAAGCTGCTAAGGTAACTATTTGGCAGAGTCTGTGGGGAGAGTGCCGGGAGAGCCTCTCTGGGGAATATCGGGGTGGGGGGTGTCGGGGTAAGCAGTTTGGGGAAGAGTGAGCTCAGTACCTATGGGAAGGGGTCGGTATTCACAGGGTCCAGTGGTTAGGACTTGGTGCTTTCACTGGCATGGCACTGGGTTCAGTCCTTGGTCGAGGAACTAAGATCCCACAAAACCACCACCACCATCGCCACTAACAACATTGACAGCACAGTAGGTCGACAGGGTCCACAGGGGCCAGTGCAGTCACATTCGGGGCAGAAGTTGGTGTAGAGACCCCAGGTGAGTCAGTATAGACAGTGCCCAGGGAGCCAATTCAGAAGGTATGAATGGGGGTGTGTGCATAAACAATACTGGGTTGGGCCGAGTAGACAAAGTAGTTGATAGAGAACAGTGAAGGAGCAGTGTCAACTGGGGTCCATGGGAGCCAGAAGAGATTGCTGGGTGCACCTGTATGCTGGTGAAAAAAAAAAAAGGGATAGCCCTAGTTTGCGGTGCTTGTCAATTCTCTTGGTATAAATACTCCCCACAGTTGATTCAAGCAACCAATAACACTTAATGGACGTGGAATTGGGAAGAAATGTATAAAACTGACCCTTGCAAGCCCATTCTGATGTACCATTGACTGTGGCAATAAGTTGAGAGCCTAGTGAAGCTAGTGTAGACAATGGGCAGGAAAGCAGTGCAGAAGTTGATCCAGAGTGCCAGTGTAGACCACACTCCGGGATCGTGTAGACGGTGCCCCAGAGGAGCCAGTGTTTTGGGGCGGGGGAGCGGTCACAGCCTGATGTACTCACAGCGCACAGAGAGAATCACTGGCAGCAGTTTGGGCTCCTGGAAGCTCTCGTGTTCCACTTTGCAGATGACCTTGACCCCATCTGCTTCACTCAAGGGTGTCACAGTGTAGCGACTAGTGACAGTGACCGTGCCAGGCAGGGGCCCCGATCCCTGGGTCTCTTTGGCCTCCCCATCCAAGGGTGAGAGCCAGGAGACCCGGGCAGGTGGTCGGCCGCCCGCGGAGACACAGCGGGCCACGGGTACAGGATCCAGATTGAATGTGACCTCCTGTTTCTCGGCATGGTTCTGGGGCTGGGCTGGGGAGAGGAACAGAGCAGGTGGGTCACTCCGCACCTAGAGTCAGTCAACAAACGCCCTCAGCCGTGGAGCTGAGCAGTTAAGTCCCAACTGGAGTGGAATGGATTGCCATTTCCTTCTCCGGGGGATCTTCCCGACGCTGGGATCAAACCCACATCTCCTGCATTGGCAGGCGGGCTCTTTACAGCTGAGTCGTCTGGGAGGCCCAAGGCCCAACTGCAGGCTTCACTTCCCACTTTTGCTGCTTTGCAGCTGCATGGCTTTGGGCAAGTCATTTCCAACCCTCTACGTCAGGTTCCTCTTTTGTAAAGTGGGGACAGTAATAGGACCCGCCACAGAGATGAAATAAATTGACATATAAAGTGCTTTGGACAGTGCTTGACACTCACTGTGCTAAGTGTTAGCCATTATAGTACAATGCATTTTCTGTTCTGTTCTGCTAGGAAAGCAGACGGTGTCCACAAGCCTGGATGAAGCTGTGCTTTTAACTGAAAAGCCAAAGCAAAACAATGCAGTTCAAAGGTCCAGCAGAACAGAACTTCTACTTCTTTCCCAGATTTCGGCCCAGAAGTGAGATAAAGGCAATGGAGACTCTCAAAGCGGGACATTTTTTGCCCTTTTCGCCCATCCTCCTGGGAGACATGGAAAAATATTAGGCGGGGTAAAACCTCCATGAGGAATAATAATGCCAACTGCAGTTCCTGATGTGTGCTCATAACCAGACAGTCCCCTCAAGTTCTGACCCACATCACTACCTGTCCCTGGTCCCTGCTCCTGCCCACTGCGGGGTCTTTAGTGACTTGCACTGCCTGGAATGTTCTGGCATCTTTTCTTCTTGTCTTGCTCCTCTTTCCACTTTCTCATAGAAACTTCCCTGAAGTTTGACTCCCCAAGAAAGTGGTTTCACTCTTCTGCTCTGTGCTTTGATAGGCACCTGGTGCCTGGTAGTAAGTGATCTCTACATATCTCTTAATAGAACAAATGATGGCAGAAAAAGAGAGGTCTTTGAGAAAGATGGGGAGGAGAGGTTTACTACGTGAAACAACTGTGGTCTCAGGGTTCCTTGGGAAGGGAAGTGTGTACTGAGGGACAATACAGGATACACTTCTCCAACTCTCTGGAGCTCAGAGTGGGGGGTGGGGGGAACATATCCAGAGTGATGTGGCTTCTTCAGAGGTGCTGGAGGAAGGCGCGACCCCAGGGGATCGCCAAGATTTAGCAAGAAATAGCATCCTTTGAAAAGATGCCTTCCCTGACTCTTCCACATTTCGCTAAGTGGTCATGCTGGTCACTTCCTGTTGGGGCCGGAAGGCTGGGAGTTCTTCCTCCTCCTCATCCCTTGGTTCACGGACAAGCACCCACTATCTCCCAAAAGGGTGATTATTTCACTTCTGTTTATTCCACTCCTTTCCCCGCTCCTCTCTGCTTCTTCCCTCTTCCAAACCAATGCCTTCTCTCACCTGTCTCCTTGCTTCCTTCTACCTTTGTCTGCTCTTCTGATGCCCCATGCCCACCACCCCTCCCTGACCCTGGCAGCCAGCTGGTCTTTTTCTTTTTCCTTTTATTAATCTTTGGCTGCTCTGGGTCTTCGTTGCTGCAGGCGGGTTCTCTCTAACTGCGCTGAGTGGGGACCACGCCTGGTCGCGGTGCACGGGCCCCTCACTGTGGCAGCTTCTCTTATCACAGAGCATGGGCTGAGTAGTTGTGGTGCCTGGGCTAGGCTGCTCCATGGCACGTGGGATCTTCCGGGACCAGGGATTGAACTCATGTCCCCTGCACTGGCAGGTGGATTCTTCACCTCTAGCCCGCCAGGGAAGTCCTGCCAGTGACCCCTCCTTTTTTTTTTTTTTAAAGAATTCCAAGACCCTGGTCAGGGTGTTCTTATGATCTGAAACCATCTTATGGCTCCAAATAACATTTCAGATGACGGGAATTCTCTGGTGGCCCACCAGTGATTAGGACTCCATGCTTTCGCCGCCAAGGGTGTGGTGGGAAACTGAGATTCCCTGGTTGGGAAACTGAGATTCTCCAAGCTGCTCAGCACAGGGGAAAAAAAAACACAGATGAATTCCAGCCACCTGGCCTCTTGTCTATGAGGTTCATGTAACCTGGCCCTGTTGGCTCCTTGCCTCATTGAGGCTCACTCAAGCCTTTGCCACTAGCCTCCTGTCTGTTCCTAGAATGTTGCAGTCTGTTTCTCTTATCCCAGCCTTTGCCTAGACTGTCCCGTTCCCTCTGCTGGGCCTTCATTCTTCTCCCCGAGGGTGGCTCCTGCTTACACGTTGGGACTTGACTAAGAGGCTTTCACTGACCATTCTCTCTACGTGAGTCCACTGGGGCCTTACTCTGAGTATTACAACATCCTGGAGCTCCCTTTGTTTGCTAATTTGATTATTCTCTGGCTTGACCTCTAAAATAGTTCCATAAGACAATGACATCTGGCTACCTCCACCGCCTCCCCTTTGGTCTCACTGCCATCACCTGTCTCCTGGACTTATGCCCTCACCGCCTTTCTGAGCCTCCATCCTCACTGCCCACATGGCCTGTGAAAACCCAAGTTGACACTTCCTCCCCTACTCAGAATCTCCTGTAGCGGTTGTTCTCTCAAGGCAAAAGCCAACACCTTCTCATGGTCTGTGGGGTCATCTGTGATCTGTGCTCCCCCATCGCTGCCTTGACCTTGCCCCTCTGCCCCATTCATTCCTCTCCAGCCATACTGACTTCCTGGCTTTTCCTCAGACCTTTTCCTGCCCCAGGGCCTTTGCACTTGCTGTTCCTGCTGCCTGAAACTCTCCTCCGTGGACGTGCAGGACTCCCTCAAACCCTCCTAGTTTGGGTTCAAAAGCACCAGACCGCCCTTACTAAAATGGTAACCTATTCTCCTCCAATTTCTAAAGTGCCTACAACCGCCCAGCTCACTCTTATTCTTCTTCTGTTATCCACTCCCTTAATTGGAGCCTAAGCTCCAGGAGAACCAGGACTTCTGTTCTCCTTAGGGCTTCATCCCTGGAGCGTGGCACAGTGTTTGCCACAGAGTAGGGGCTCAACCTTCTGAATGCTTCTTGCCGGCTGTATCGCCTCCCTGCAGCGCTACCAGTGGCAAATAGGAGGCGCTTAATGAAGCAGGCCAGCTGATGGATGACCGCAGACAAGGTAGGTCGATTTCCCAGCTAAAGCCCAGAAACAGGCCCGTGGGGGGCGCTCGCGCGTTGCACCCTCTCACTTTGCCGCAGCCCTCGCCCCCCCTACCCTGCTCACCTATGACTCTGAGCCAGGTGACTCCCCGACTGGTGCCCTTGGGGAAGGTGGCAAACTCGCAAGTGTAGTTGCCCTCGTCCTCCACCGTCAGCCCCCGGAGGGACAGCGTGGCGTCCCGCACCTCCAGCTCCGTGCCTTGCCCGGCCCCCGCGCTCGGCGCGGTATTGACGAAGGACAGCCGCCCCTTGCCGGGCTTCGGGCTGGGGAAGCTGTGGCCATACTGGGGGTGGAAGATGGCCACGTTCTGTTTGCCTTCAGGCGCGTCCAGGCGCAGCCACGTCACCTGGGACACTCGGATTTCAGGCGCTGAAGGCAGCAGGTGGCACGGCAGCTCTACCGTGTCCCCCAGGTTGCCTCGCACCTCAGCGGCGACCTGAACTCGCACATCCTGGGCTCCTGGGGAGAGAGGAGAGAGAGAGACCTCAGGTCGGGGAAGGGCCTAGAAATCCCTGGGCCAGGCAGAGCCATCATGGGAGGGGGCCCCGCTACCCCACCCCGGAAATGCAGACCTCAGGGTAATCCAGCCATCTTCACGATGTCCCAGTTCCCAAAAGCCCAGCCAGATAAGACAGTTTGAGGAAAACTAGGGTCATTTGGGTTCTGGGCTAGCTGTCATATGATTATGGAATTACTGCCCATGATCTTAGGTGTGATGAATAAATTGTGATAATGTAGTATTCATGTAGCCATGAAATTAAAAGACGCTTGCTCCTTGGAAAGAAAGATATGACAAATCTAGATAGCATATTAATCTGCAGAGACATCACTTTGCCAGTAAAGATCTGTAGAGAGTCAAAGCTATGGTTTTTCCAGTAGTCATGTATGGATGTGAGAGTTGGAGCATAAAGAAAGCTGAGTGCCGAAGAATTGATGCTTTTGAATTGTGGTCCTCGAAAATACCCTTGAGAGTCCTTTGGACAGCAAGGAGATCAAACCAGTCAATCTTAAAAAGCAAATCAACNTAGAGAGTCAAAGCTATGGTTTTTCCAGTAGTCATGTATGGATGTGAGAGTTGGAGCATAAAGAAAGCTGAGTGCCGAAGAATTGATGCTTTTGAATTGTGGTCCTCGAAAATACCCTTGAGAGTCCTTTGGACAGCAAGGAGATCAAACCAGTCAATCTTAAAAAGCAAATCAACCCTGCATATTCATTGGAAGGACTGATACTGAAGCTGAAGCTCCAATACTTTTTGGCCACCTGATGTGAAGAGCTGAGTCATTGGGAAAGACCCTGATGCTGGGCAAGACTGAAGGCAAAAAGAGAAGGGGCCGGCAAAGGATGAGATGGTTAGGTAGCATCACTGATTCAATAGTTTGAATTTGACCAAACTCTGGGAGATAGTGGAGGACGGAGGAGCCTGGCGTGCTCTACTCCATGGGGTGGGAAAGAGGGGGACATGACTTAGCAACTGAATAACCACGAAGTATTCCTTAAATCAAGAATCTTTAAAAATATCCTATTTTATTTCATTTTTCACTGCACAGCTTTTAGTGCCTTAGTTCCCCTACCTGGGATAGAACCCAGGCTTGGCATTGAGAGTGCCGAATCCTAACCACTGGACTGCCAGGGAATTCCCTATCTTATGGAAGTACAGTTGATTGATTGATTTTAAAATTTTATTTATTTATTTAAGTTTTGTCTGTGCTTAAGTAGTTGTGGTGCTTGGGCTTAGTTGCTCTGCAGCGTGTGGAATCTTCCCAGACCAGGGATCGAACCCTGTGTCCCCTGCATTGGCAGGCAGATTCTTTTTTTTTTTAGTTTAATAGACATTTATTCCATTATTATATAGTTGAACAACATCTACACACAGAATAATATGTTTTAAGATTTTTTTGAGGAAGGAATTTGGGTCTCAAAAGGTTTTGCAAGACTGTTTTCTGGAAATCACTTAAGTGGGCCTTTTAAAAGACCCTTGGGGGGGAAAAAAAACAACAAGAAAAATTGATTCAAGAAAATCAGTAATTAGATTTCAAAATTAAAGTACCTATTAAGATAGCAAACCAAGAACTGGGGCAATTCCTCTTCCGTATTTTCTACACTCAAATACACCCTGGGAAACAGAAGTCTAGTCTACAGGAAGACACAATGCAACGAGCAGAATGAGGTGGTGAGCCCGGCCACAACTGGTGGCCTGGCAAGTCTGGAACTGTGAGGCTCTTGAGGGTGGTTTGAGCAGGGATAGGGGACAACTGTAGACAGCACAAAGTCAGAAGCCAATTGAACTTGTAGTGACACCAACTACATGACTTTTCTCAGTAGCCTTTAAAAAAAAAAAAAAGATATTTATTTGTTTATTTAGCTTGCCAGGTCTTAGTTGCAGCACACAGGATCTTTGATCTTCATTGCAGCATGTGGCATCTAGTTCCCTGACCAGGGATCGAACCTGGGCCCACTGCATTGGGAGCACAGAGTCTTAGCCACTGGACCCCCAAGGGAAGTCCTTCTCAGTAGCCTTTTAAGAATGGAGTGACTTGACCCTAGAGAACACTGATTACACTTAGCAATGATACTTTTAACCCCTAAGGTGGTTCATGATAGTCACAAACTAATACTACAGATCAAACATTTAATTTTTTTGATAAGTTTTTCCTATTGTCCTACATTTGAAAGGGATCTGATGAACATCAACCTCCCAATCCTAAATCCTAGAAGTTATTACCCTCCTAAAACCTCAGGGCTAATAACTCCCTCTCACTTATCTAATGTTCAGTTTCCATTAGTTTTAATCAACACCAGTGTCAATTCAACCATTTTGCATGAAGTTCAGTATTCTACAGCTGCCAGAGTCCGAACCAGGAGCTTTATGTGAATTTCAGTGCTACCATGGAGGCCAAGGCAATTTAATTTTGGTAAACCAGGATCTGATTCATTTGTGAGGACCCTCCTGCAACAGGTCTATTCAATTCTCTTAAAAATGGTGGCATTACTTTTCACCTTTCAGAAGCAGCAGTTACATAAATGTAGTATCAGATTAAGCCTAAAACATAGGCCCTAGTCAACTTTATTTTTCTGCATATGATCTTGAGAAAGGATCAGGACACCCTTCACATTTCCAAGGAATATCCAACTTAAAACGTTGTAGCTGCCAAACTCCATAGAACTGCAGAGCATTGCATCACCCCAGTAAAGCTGCAGGTCTCATCACATGCATCAACAAATCTACAGGGTTAAATTTCTGCACTCCTCTTTTATAGAACTTTACATCTATTGCCCAAACAGCATTTTAAACATGGACATATCAACTCCCTAAGAAAGCAAAAACAAAGGCATTCCCCTTATTAGAAACGGGTTACACCATCACTTAAAGTCTTCAAGCATCATCGCACTTTAACGTCCATAATTTTTTTTCTTTGGCTGTGTCAGGTCTTAGCATGTGGGATCTTAGTTCCAGACGGAGCAGGGATCAAACGCGTGCCAGCACAGGGTCTTAACCACTGGACCACTACGGAAGTCCCTAACTTTTATAATTTGACAGTGCATTCAGTGAAGCAATCTGCAGACAACTAGTTTTAACAGATAAATTAAAAAACTTTTAAGCAGACAAGAACTTCGGAAATTGTTTATTAGGTAAGAACTTGACTAACATCACTTATATTAGCGGTAGCGGTGGAGTTGGAGAGTACTGCGCCTTCTCCAAGCTGCACAGCGAGAGCCAACAGCGAGAGCCACCAATAGCGTGGGGGAACTTGTCGCCCTCGCCTGGCCCGCGGCTCTTTCTGCCTGCAGACGTCAGCCCCTGCATCTCCCTGTGCTTGTGGACTGGTTTAGTGATCCACTGGGGGTCAGGGTTTCCTCTGATAGCTTTATGGACTGGATCAATGAGGATAACCTCAAAGAGTTGGTATGTAGAATCTTCACCAACCCAGGAGGAATTCAGGACCCTCAGGGCCCTACAGTGGCGTCTAGTGTGCTCCTCCGCAACAAACTGAAGGCTTCGAGCAAACTTGAGCTGGTTGACACCATGGTAGACAGGTTTGCCGAAAGTGGCACCCTTAGGAAATGGACGTTTGTAGCCACTGTGGCGTACACGAATCAGATATATGACATAACCTTGCTTGGCCTTGTATCCCAGCCTGCGCGCCTCATCGGGCCGGGGGTGGGGGAGAGGAGTGGGGGTGGGGGGGGTGGAGGTGCGGCGAGAGGGGCGCAGTGCAGCGCGCAGGAGCGGATGGTACCGCCAAACGTGCACCCGGGGTAGGAAGCGAATCACGTCTGACTGCTTCTTCCTCCAGAGCTCCTGGATGTACTTGTCCGCACCCATTTCAACTCACCCTGATGGCTGCCGCCAGAGGAAAAGGAGGGAAGCTTTCTCCCTGGCAGGCGGATTCTTAACCACTGGACCACCGGGGAAGGCCTATAACTGATTTACAATGGGTCAGTTTCAGGTGTATAGCACAGCCATTCAGAATTGTCTTCAGATTCTTTTCCTTACAGGTTTAACAAAACATTGAGTATAGTTCTCTGTGCTATGCAGTGAGTCCTTGTTGGTTCTCTCTTTTATGTAGTATTTCTTTTTCTTAGACGATAAAGGGTGGATGAGAATTTCCTGGCGATCCACTGGTTAAGACTATGCTCTCTCACTGCTGACGGCCCAGGTTCAACCCCTGGTTAGGGAACTAAGATTCCACAAGCTGCCCAGCACAGCCAAAAAGAATAAAAAAGAAGGGGAAGATAAAAGGTAGAAATGTCATATCTGCAATGTACTCTGAAATGTCAAGTCTAGAGGCAGAGATGAGGGAGGCTGCTGGGCCTTTCTTCCAACTCACATGTGTATGTTGGAAACTTTTCCTTGTCAAATGTTTGGAGGGAGAAAATAATTTTCCAAGAATAACAAAAACTCAAATCTATGCCAAAAGAAAAAAAAAATTAAGGGTATGTATTTCATTCTTTTCCTGCACAGTTAATAATCCTTTCTCTCATGTTTCTATAAAACCTACAACCCTCTGAGCCTGTTTTTTTTTCTATTAACAGCCTTAGTGAGATTAACTCCCATTTATTCATTAAAAATGTACAAGTCAGTGGCTTTTCATATATTTCCAGGAGTGGTGTATCCATTGTCATAATCAAGTTTAGGACATTGTTATAATGTCCCAAAGGAACCCATGTACCCATTATACAGTCAATTGCACCTCCCATCCCCCAGTCACTAACAATCAGTAATCTATTTCCTGTCTAGAGATTTGCCTCTTCTGGGCATATCACATGAATCAAATCATAAAATATGCAGCCTTTTGTGTTTACTTTCTCTCACTCGGCGATGTTTTCGAGGTGTACCCAGGCAGTAAGATGGATCAGTGCCTTGGTTCCTTCTTACGGCTCAGTAATATTCCATTGTACAGACTGGCCACATTTTGTTTATTCATTTAGCAGCTGATGGACACCTGAGTTGTATTCACCTTTTGGTGATTATGAACAAAGCTACTGTGAATATTTCCATGCCAGTTTTTGTCTAAATATATGTCTTTTATTTCTCAGCTCATCATTTGTTTTCCGGCTTTTAACAAGAACAAACATAAAAATCAATGTTTCTCCAGAAACTTCCACTGGTGGTCCAGTGGCTAAGACTTCATGTTCCCAATGCAGGGGCCCAGGTTCAATCCTTTGCCAGGGAACTAGATCCCACATGCCACATCCCTAACTCTAACCCTACGACCCAGCACAGCCAAATGAATGCATTAATAATTTTTTTAAGGTGAATTTTTTTTTTTTTACTGTGCAAGGCAGTAAAGCATGGGGACCGAGAGCACAGACTGCGTGCCTTCGAATCCCAGCTCTCGCACTTACTGGCTGTGTGACATTGGACAAGTCATTTAACCTCTCTGTGCCCCAGTTGCCTCAGCTGTAAGTTCAGCTCAGTTCAGTTCAGTTGCTCAGTCGTGTCCGACTCTTTGCAACCCCATGACTTACAGCACACCAGGCCTCCCTGTCCATCACCAACTCCTGGAGTTCACTCAAACTCACGTCCGTTGAGTCAGTGATGCCATCCAGCCATCTCATCCTCTGTCGTCCCCTTCTCCTCCTGCCCCCAATCCCTCCCAGCATCAAAGTAAAGGGGAGGGTAATAATGGTGCCCACTTCCTAGAGGTTGCTGTTTAAGGATTAAAGGATGTTTGTTGAGCACTTAGCACACAGGGCCCCAGGAAGCGCAAGATCAGTGTTTGGTAAATAGACATAACCAGGTAAGTATAATTACAAGTAGCCCTTGACACTCAGCTCTGAGGCAAGATGTGAGGCAAGACCGAGATGTGAGGGGAGGCATGTGCGTAGTGGCTGGCCTCCCACAGGAATCCAGGGAACATTAACAGTGACCCGAGTGAGAGGGACCCCAAAAGAAGGCAGTCCTTCAGGCAGGACCCATTGTAGGCATTGCTCAAAAGAAGCCATCAGTGAAGGCCGTGTGACACACGTGTCATCTCGTGGAAGCCCTACATATATCTTGCAACTCAGACCCGGGGGGCGGCCACCTTGCGATATGGGCATCCTCCCCTCGGGAGGGACCACACTGCAGAGTGCCATGTGTGGGACCCTGGAGCAGATGGCTGGGGGCTTCCTGCTGGCTCCGTGCCCTTTTAGGTGGGGGATATTTTTTTAATATTTATTTATTCGGTTGCACCAGGTCCTAGTTTCAGATGTGGGATCTTCCATCTTCATCATGCCATGCGGCATCATTAGCTGTGGCATGTGGGGTCTAGTTCCCTGACCAGGGATGGGACCCGGGCCCTCTGCATTGGCAGCATGGAGTCTCCCAGCCACTGGACCACCAGGGAAGTCCCCGGGTGACTTTGTTTTGAGCCTGATTTCCTCCATCTGTAATATGGGAATATCTGAGCAACCCTGTAGGGTCCCTGGCGACAAGTCCATGACATGATTTTCTCCCGTAGGTTCCTCAGAAGGCAGGCACAGCAGGTGAGTCAAGCGGGGCAGACAGCCGCATGCTACCGGCCAAGTCCAGCTCCCTCAGTTACTTTTGGCTCAGGTAGCATAGTTTCAGAAGTGACCTAGCAGCACAGAAAGGTCTGGAGGTCAAATCTAGACAAAAATCAGGATATGAGACCCTGGGGGCAGCAGTTGGGTGGAGCTGAGGCAGGGTCGCCCCCTTCCCTCAAGGTGCCAGGACCCTGCGTGGCCCCCAGAGGCGCTGAGGATGGGACAAGAGTTCCCACAGCCCCTGCCCCTTTTGAGCTGGGTGAGGAGGGATGGGAACTCAGTCAGGGAAAACACCCGGCCAGTGTGAGCCGCAGAAGAGACGTAGGGTGGAGATGAGGGTTGAAGTTTTCTTCTTGAGGTAAGTGGGAACCACTGAGGGTTCTTCACTTGGAGAAGAACTTGACTAAAGCAAAGATTGAGAACTTCAAGGGCTTGAGTGGTAGAACCTTCCTGCCAGCCATCCTTTTCCAGCCTGTGCCAACCAGTGGGCAACAAATAGTTGCTCAACACAGTGACCCCAGGTACTAGAGAGTCAGTCCCTGAGGATGGGGATTTGTCTATCTTGTTGCTTACTCTATCGCTAGAGCCCACACCAGGGCGTGGTTATAATAGGTGCTCCATCAATACTGTTGGGGAAACAAACAAACAAAAAACTGTTGAATAAATATCAAGATCTGTTCTGGCTGTACATTTCACAGATGTGTCAGGACAAATCCTCCAGGAGTTGACATTCCAGGAGAGGGGAGAGGCTGCACAGACAGTCGGGTTGGGGGGCAGGGCTGGGAGTGGAGGGGAGGACCTAAAGCAGGGGCCTGACCCAGCCGAGGGGAAGGGCAGGAGGGCTTCCTGGAGGAGGAGGCCCTTCCCAAGGGAAGCCAAGCTCCAGCCCATGGAGCCTCACACCTCGCTCTGGGTCACTGGGCCCCTTTGGGGACTCAGATTTCTTGTCCTAAGGAAATCCTTTGGCTGCCAGTTGCCTGTCTTCTGGGGAGTTCCCTGGTTGCCCAGTAGTTAGGACCCGGGCTTTCACTGTCATGGCCTGGGGTTCACACCTCTCTTCTGAGGGAGGTTGTCCTCCTGCAACTCAAGTGGCCCTGGTAGCTTCAGAAGATTAAAAAAAAAAAAAAGAAAACAAAACAAAACCACTTTGGGGGATTTCTTGGCAGCTTAGTGGTTAGGACTCTGTGGTTTCACTGCCGAGGGCAGGGGTTCAATCTCTGGCTGGCAAGCCTGAAATAAATGAATTAATTAATTAAATTAAAAACCCCACTTTTAGCTTCATGTGGGGCAAGCTTCTCAGGAATTTCTTTTATCACAAATACTCTGTCCTCGATGGCCATACACCCTTCCTCTTTCTGACTAGCTGGTCCTCAGCATCCCCTCACCCTGAACCCATCTCCCCATCTCACACACCAGGTTTTCATGACCCTCCTGAGCTCCTGGAGGGCAGGAATTCTTTGCCTGGTCTTGTTCACAGGGGTACCCTCAAGACCTGCAACAGAGACCTGCTCCTGGTAGATGCTCCATATATGTGACATGAAGGAGGTTCTAAAATTCCAAGGCTCCACGATCCCCATTCTAAATGTCTCCTTTTGAATGAATGAATAGCATGGTTCAGCCCCCATATGGTTAATGGCCCATCTTTTAGGTCTTTCCACCTCAGTAAAAGGTGTAGGATGGAAGCTTTGGAGTCATATCTGACTCCACTTTTTCTCTCTCAATCCCCATTGCAATCCATCAGGAAATCCCATCAGCTTCTTCTTCAAAATATCTTCAAGTGAACCAGGTCTGACCCTGCATTACCCGTATCCTGGTCTAAGCCAGTGGCATCTCTCCCCTAGGTCATCCCCCACACCCCCCCTCCCTTGCCATGGAGGGCTGCAGGTGCCTCCTGCAGTTCCCACACGCAGAGAAGGGTCTTCTTCTATGGCTCTCTCCTCACTCAGAAAATTAAAGAAGCTCAAGTCTTTACAGCAGCCCACAAGGTCCTGTGTGACTGTGCCCGTCCTCTCTCTGGCCTCATCTCTCACCCTCTCCCCTTGGCTCACCCTGCTCCAGACACGGCATCCTCCTCACCATTTCTCAGATGTGCCAGGCAAGTCCCACCTCAGGGCCTTTGCACTTGCTGTCCTCTCATCCTGGAATACTTTCCCCTCCCTCACTCCCTTCAGATCGTTGCTCTGGGGCGTTCCCTGACCACCCTAATGATGAGAACAGAAATTCCCTTGACGCTGCTTCGCTTTCCTCATTGCACCTGATGTCTTTTCCCTGCTAGAACATTAGTTCTGGGGGCAGGGATCTTTGTCTTGAAAGTGTTAGTCCGTTAGTCATGTCCGACTCTTTGCGATCCCATGGACTGTAGCCCGCCAGGCTCCTCTGTCCATGGAATTCTCCGGGCAAGAATACTGGAGTGGGTAGCCATTCCCTTCTCCAGGGGCTCTTCCTGACTCAGGGATCAAAGCCCGGTCTCCTGCATTGGCAGGCAGAGTCTCTGCCGTCNCCAGGCTCCTCTGTCCATGGAATTCTCCGGGCAAGAATACTGGAGTGGGTAGCCATTCCCTTCTCCAGGGGCTCTTCCTGACTCAGGGATCAAAGCCCGGTCTCCTGCATTGGCAGGCAGAGTCTCTGCCGTCTGAGCCTCGGTTCCTGCTGTATTCCCAGAGCCTCGAAGAGTACCTGGCACACGGTAAGAGCTCCAGAAATGTGCTGAGTGAATGAATGAGGTGGAGATGGGGAAGCAACAGTGCATTAGATGACAGAGGCTGAGGCTGAGTCAGAGTTTGGGCTTTTTCTTAGGGGCACTAGAGAGCCATAGAGAGTTATAGGCAGAGGGAAGGACAGGGTTAGATTTGTACTTTAGAAAGAACCCTCAGAATGGACTGGGGCCAGGCTTCGGGGGTCAGGGCAATAGGGATGGAGGATGAACTGGATTGGAAACACATTCAGAAGTTGGAATGGTTGGGACACGGAGGCTGACCGGCTGTGGGGCAGGGGTGGATGGTGAGGGGAACAAGGTGTATTGGCTGATGCCCAGATGTTTTGTGTTTCAGGCAGAGGCGGGAGAAATGAAGCCAGGAGGAAGGTTGGCCTGGAGTTCAGACCCTAGTGTCCAGGACACTGTTGGGCGGGAGCCTGTGCCCTGGCCTTGGCCAGAACATGGTCAGCAGCACAGTGGGGGAGGGTGTGGCCGTGGGAACACCAGTAGCCCTCAGCTTTCCTCGGTGAGCCAGGTCTCTCTGCATGAGACAGCTTCATGGGGTGTCAGCTGGGTCCCCAGACACACTTCCCCTGCCTGTGGCCTGGCATGCCAGGCTTCCTGTGGTGGCAGGGCAGGGGCAGCCCAGGGCATTGTGTGAGCCCAGGGGAATCCTTTTGGGGGGCTGGGGACAGAGACCCAGAGCCCGAGACCCTGAGATCTGGGGAGGGGAAATCAGGGCTGAGAGGAAGGGGCTGGGGGCCTGGACTCCTGGGTTCCTGCCTGCCTGGCTGGCTCCTCCCAGCTTGGCTCACCCTCTCCAGAGCTACAAGGTATCATGACCTGCCCTCTGACCACAGGGTGTGGCGGACGCCAGCTAGCCCTTGAAGGCCAGCGTGCTTGGAGTGCTGGCCTCAGCTGCTGCCTTAGCTACCTCCTTAATTAATTAATTGCATTAATCATGGTGCCCGCCCCCACAGCGGACATCCAGGAGCCGGTTTGGCTGCACGGGTTGGGGGAGCCGGTGTTGCTGAGCGGAAGCAGCCAAAATACCGCCTGTCTGTCTGGGTCTGCACATCTTCACCTGCCTCCCCCCACCCACCTCTCTGATGGTGGTCATCACTCAGCTCGGGGGATGGTCATCATTCCCCTCCTGGGTCTGTGATTTTCTGCCTTTCTGCAGGGACTCCACCCCTACTGAAGGTCTCCCCTGTGGAGTCTGATGCTTCTGGGGGTGACTCTCTAGGACTGTTCTTCCTGGCTGAGCCCCTCAGACAGAACCCCAGCCCACCGTTCTGCCCAGGACAAGTTCACACCAAAACACTGCTGTCTCTGAGACTCTGGCCCTCCTCTCCCAAGTCCTGTCTCTGATCTCTCATGTCTCTGTCTCCGGTTCTCAGGGTTCCCAGTCTGCCCCTCTGTGTCTCCCAGGAGTCCCTAGTCTCTGCTCTCTAAGTCTGTCCGTCCGTCTCTCTCTCTAAAAGCTTTATTGAGATGCAATTCCCATACCATATGATTCGCCCATTTAAAGTGTCTAGTTCAATGACCTTTAGTAAATTCATACATTTGTGCCTCCATGACCACAATCAGTTTCAGATCATTTTCACCAGGCCCAAGAGACCCTACCTGTTCTCATATTCTCTTTCTTCTGTACTCCGACATCTGAGGTCTGGATCTTTTGGGTCTGGGGGTCTCCTTGTGTCTGGGATCTGGCTCCCGGCACCGATTCCTGGGGTTCCTAATCTCGCCAGGTTTCTAGTCTCTGTCTCTCAGGACCTCTGTTTCTCCGTGGCTCTGGCCCTCTGCCTCCTGGGTCTCCCCGTCTCTGCATGCTTCTCCACACCCCTGACATACTTTCTCTTCGCTGGGCCATCTTGCTGGGTCCCCTTTTCTCCTCCTCCTCTTGCTCCATTTCTCAGCATCGTTGGGACATTAAAAATGTAACAGCGTCCCTGGTGGGGGCGGGGCAGCTAGCCAGCCTGCCCAACTCCCTGTCCCTCCTGTGTCTACCACCCCTCGTGGCCCCCACATACTGAGGCCTTGAGGTTGGCTTGTGCCCTGGACCACCCTGGGTCATTGCATCACCATCACTGACTGGCTGGGGTCTTTTGGGTCCCCACCCAACTGTCACAAAACCTCTGTCTTTTTATGCTGTTCCTGCCTTTCTCAAGATGTCTTCCCAGCTCCCTTTCCCCTGCCCCCCACTTTCTCTGCCCCCATCCCTGTGGCTGGATTTCATCCCCCATCTCTCCGTTCCATCTCTATGTGTGTCTCTGACACCGTCCCTAAATTTGTTTGACACCCTCCCTCTATGGCTTCTGTCCCCATGAGTGTATCTCCAGCCTCTCCCTGAATTCCTTTTGCCCCTCTACTGCCCCGCAGGATGTGAGCAGACCCACCTCTACTCTCCCCTGTCCATTTCTCCTTCCCTAATGAGAAGAGACAGCAGGCCGGCAGTCCCCTCTCCTCCCATCCCCCTCCGCTGCGTGGGGCTGCCTGGCTGACAGGGATGAGCAGTGAAAGCCGGGGAGGACTGGGGAGGGGGGCCGCCCAGCAGGAGGCCCAGGTGGTGCGCCCTCATTCCTCGGAGGCCAAGAAGGGGGAAGTTAGAGACCGAGACGGATGGAAAGGAGAGGGAGAGGGTGGAACAGGAGGCGAGAGAGCTTGGAGAGAGATTAGAGAGCCAGAGGAGCAGACAGGGAGAGGGTGAGAAATGGAGAGAGGAAGAGCGGGAGAGAAAGTGAGGGAAGGAGGGGAGGGAGAGACGGAAAAGAGGAGGAAGGGAAGGAGGGAAGCAAAGAGGCAGAGATGAGAGAGAGCAGCACACAAAGGCTCAAGGATGGAGTGTGGGGAAGGGGGACGCTCTCCTCCTCAGGTGCTAAGAGCTTCCTCAGGGATCAGTGGGGTCTCTGAACCTGCCCCCCCACCCACCCCAGTGTCCCTGCTGGGATGGAACTGTTATCTCAGTTTTCCAAAGAAGGGAATGGAGACTCAGAGGCACTTTCTGGAGCCCACCAGGTAGGGCAGAGCCAAGAAGGGCTCTGAAGTCTGCAAACTGGCTGAGGATGCTGGGAAAGTGGCTTGTCCTTTCTAAGCCTCTGTTTCCTCATCTGTCGAATGGGAACAGGAACTGGACCTGTCCCTTAGGGCGACTGAGAGCCTTCTGCGAGATCACGAAGTCAACGCCTGGCCCAAGGTGGGGAGGATTCTGAGCATTCTGCCAGAGGTGGCAGGTTCTGATTTTATCTCACTGTTTCTGACGCAGAGGGAGAAACAGGTGGAAGGAAAAGTCAGTGCCCCCGCTCTGGGTCCAAAGTGGGAGACCATTCGGAGACAGGCTGGGTGAAAAAAAGATCTAGGGCTCCCACGAGCTCCCTCGCACTTTCTGGCAAACGTTTGTGAAACTCCAGTATCGTGAGTTTCTAGCTGGGAATAAACAACCGGGTCACCTGCAAAGGGGAAGGGCGAGAGCCTCCCTCACCTGTTTCCTCGCAGCCCCTCCCACTCCTGGGGATGCACCCCTCCCCTAGGGGAGGTGGGGGAAACAGGAGTCGGGGAGGGGGGCGGGGAAGTGGGCACAGCGGAGGGAGAGACAGCGGATTAGGGCGGCGTCTCCTCACGTCCACCTCCCGCTGCGGCTCTGAGGACAAAGGCGCGACGAGAGGAGAGAAGTCCCCCGAAACCGGGAATCCGGAACGAGGAGTCTGGAGAGCTCCCGCCCCCGCCCTGCCCCGGCTCGACGAAAGTGAAACCCGGAAAACTTCCCCAGGGATGTCCCCGCCGATCGCTCACAAGGAACGGGAAAGGTCCCAGACGGCGGGACTCTGCCTCAGTCTACGCGGGACACAGGCCGACCGAGCCTCCAGCTTTCAGACGGGGCCTCTGGCTCTTCATTATATCTAGAACCTAAGAAACACAGTTCCTGCCCACATTTATATCTGAATTCCAGGACATTTCATTGCCCACAATTAAATCTGGAGCCCAGGAGACAGGGCCTTTTGGTCTCTTCTCCCCTCAGTTCCGTCTGGGACCCTAGAGACAGACAGAACCCTGCTCACAATCTGGAACCCACAAGTTCGAGCCCTTCCTGACCCCAATTCTACCAGGNTCTCCTATCTTCCCAACCTCCTCGCCTCTTTGTGTCTCTCGCTCTGACTCGGCCCCTTTGTCTCTCCCCGGCGGCTCCCGCTCCTCCCCTCCCCCACCTACCTCTTCACATTCCTTGGACTGCCCGGGGGAGCTGGTGAGGCCGCCCAGCGTGTAGGGAGGAGGGCGGCAAGCAGGAGGCTGAGGGAGACGATGCCATCGAGGGCTTGAAATCACTTGGTTCCAGTTCCTCGGAAAAGTAGCTGATAACCTTGGGGCTGATGCTTCGTGCCCTACCAAGAAGACTCCCATAGACTTGCCCTCCCTTCCCACCTGCCACACACCTGAGTTTTCCTACCCAGAAATGCAAGATCTCAAGTAGTAGAGACTCTTACTGACTGGCATTCACATCTTGGTAATAATACTGTTAATAAATGTATTTAGCACTGACTATGTGCCGGGTGCTAATCCAAGTGCGCTGTATTATCTCAAATAACCCCCCAGAGCACCCTGTGTGATGAGGAAACTGAGGCACAAAGAAAGAAGTGACTGGATCCAAAGTCAAAGAGTTGGCTACTTGTCAGTTGGTGGCGGTTTAGTCACCAAGTCCTGTCCGACTCGTGCCACCCCATGGACTGTAGCCCGCCAGGCTCCTCTGACAATGGGATTCTCCGGGCGAGAATACTGGAGTGGATTGCCATTTCCTTCTCCAGGGGATCTTCCCAACCCAGGAGTTGAACCTGGGTCTCCTGCACTGCAGGCAGATTCTTTACCAGCTGAGCCACCAGAGATGCCCACTTGTCAGTTAATTCCACATAAAAATCGCACGAAGGGAGATTTCACGATCTCCATTTCGCTGAAAAGCACACAGAGCATAGAGTGATTATCTGGCCCCATGCCTCCCAGCAAGGAAGCAGCAGGCTAGGACCTTCCCATGGTGTGTCTCTCAGCCTGGCATGAGGTCAGCTGGACAAATACAGTCGTCACCCACCCCCCGCCCTTATCTGTGGTTTCAGTTACCCCGAGTCAACCCCAGTCCAAAAATATCAAATGGAAATATTCCAGAAATAAAAATGCATCGGTTTTTAACCATTCTGAGAGGCATGATGAAGTCTCGAGCCCTAAACATAAATCATCCCTCTATCCAGTGCTTATACACGACCTGCCTCTGAGTCACTCAGCAGCCGGTTGCATTATCAGATGGACTGGAGTGGTGTCATGTGGCTGATGGCCAACTAACCCTCATTTTATTTAATAATGGCCCCGAACACAATGCTGGCAATTCGGACATTCTCTTACTGTGCCTTATTTATAGATGAAAGTTTGTCACAGGGATGTGTATATAGAAAAAAAACCCCACTGTATATGTAGGGTTCAGTACAATCCACACCTCCACTGGGGTCTTGGAATGTATCCCCTAGATAAAGGAGAATGACCGTAGGTGCATAGTAAATTCTCTCTAGAACTCTCTGTCCTTCCCTCCCCAGTCTGGGGCCAGACTAGAGGGCCAGGATCTTGGGGGTTAGTGCCAACTTTGCTACTGATTTGCTTTGTGAAATTCTGCCCTCTTCCCCCATTCCTCCCTTGGACAAAATAACCAGTCCCCAAGGAGAGTTTCTCCAGGAAGGTCCCCCCTTTAGCACCCACTCTTCTCCAGGCCTGTCAAGGAGTGTGCTCAACTGTCTCCTGGCTCTTCTTTGTGAGCTGGGGTGAGCCCAGGAGATAAGCCCCAGTAGGCTGGAATTTCATGCCCCTAGTCACATGCATAAAGGGACTTGGATAAGGCTGAGCACTACCTTGTGTGTTTGTTGACAGATGACTGGGTGAGTCTCATACCTGGGGAGTTGACTTCCAGCGTCAAGGAGTCTCAGAGGTGACACTTCACTGAAGAGTCATAACCACTAGGAGGTAGGGGCACAGAGCCAAAGGCTTCCTGATGGAGCTAGAGAGTTGATGCCAAGTATTATATTTTACCTGCCCTTTAACCAGTCAGTCCTAAAGGAAATGTGTGCTAAGTCGCTTCAGTTGTGTCCAACTCTTTGCGACCCTATGGACTGTAGCCTGCCAGGCTCCTCTGTCCATGGGGTTCTCCAGGCAAGAATATTGGANAATCGCACGAAGGGAGATTTCACGATCTCCATTTCGCTGAAAAGCACACAGAGCATAGAGTGATTATCTGGCCCCATGCCTCCCAGCAAGGAAGCAGCAGGCTAGGACCTTCCCATGGTGTGTCTCTCAGCCTGGCATGAGGTCAGCTGGACAAATACAGTCGTCACCCACCCCCCGCCCTTATCTGTGGTTTCAGTTACCCCGAGTCAACCCCAGTCCAAAAATATCAAATGGAAATATTCCAGAAATAAAAATGCATCGGTTTTTAACCATTCTGAGAGGCATGATGAAGTCTCGAGCCCTAAACATAAATCATCCCTCTATCCAGTGCTTATACACGACCTGCCTCTGAGTCACTCAGCAGCCGGTTGCATTATCAGATGGACTGGAGTGGTGTCATGTGGCTGATGGCCAACTAACCCTCATTTTATTTAATAATGGCCCCGAACACAATGCTGGCAATTCGGACATTCTCTTACTGTGCCTTATTTATAGATGAAAGTTTGTCACAGGGATGTGTATATAGAAAAAAAACCCCACTGTATATGTAGGGTTCAGTACAATCCACACCTCCACTGGGGTCTTGGAATGTATCCCCTAGATAAAGGAGAATGACCGTAGGTGCATAGTAAATTCTCTCTAGAACTCTCTGTCCTTCCCTCCCCAGTCTGGGGCCAGACTAGAGGGCCAGGATCTTGGGGGTTAGTGCCAACTTTGCTACTGATTTGCTTTGTGAAATTCTGCCCTCTTCCCCCATTCCTCCCTTGGACAAAATAACCAGTCCCCAAGGAGAGTTTCTCCAGGAAGGTCCCCCCTTTAGCACCCACTCTTCTCCAGGCCTGTCAAGGAGTGTGCTCAACTGTCTCCTGGCTCTTCTTTGTGAGCTGGGGTGAGCCCAGGAGATAAGCCCCAGTAGGCTGGAATTTCATGCCCCTAGTCACATGCATAAAGGGACTTGGATAAGGCTGAGCACTACCTTGTGTGTTTGTTGACAGATGACTGGGTGAGTCTCATACCTGGGGAGTTGACTTCCAGCGTCAAGGAGTCTCAGAGGTGACACTTCACTGAAGAGTCATAACCACTAGGAGGTAGGGGCACAGAGCCAAAGGCTTCCTGATGGAGCTAGAGAGTTGATGCCAAGTATTATATTTTACCTGCCCTTTAACCAGTCAGTCCTAAAGGAAATGTGTGCTAAGTCGCTTCAGTTGTGTCCAACTCTTTGCGACCCTATGGACTGTAGCCTGCCAGGCTCCTCTGTCCATGGGGTTCTCCAGGCAAGAATACTGGAGTGGGTTGCCAAGCCCTCTTCTAGAGCATCTTCCCAACCCAGGTTTTGAACCTGCATCTCTTATGTCTGCTGCTTTGGCAGGCAGATTTTTAACCACTAGTGCCAACAGGGAAGTCCATTAAAGGCACCCTGAATATTCACTGGAAGAACTGATGCTGAAGCTGAAGCTCCAATACTTTGGCCACCTGATGCAAAGAGCCAACTCATTGGAAAAGACCCTGATGCTGGGAAAGATTGAGGACAGGAGGAGAAGGGGGCGACAGAGAACGATATGGTTGGATGGCATCATCGACTCAATGGGCATGAGTCTGAGCAAACTCCAGGAGATAGTGAAGGACAGGGAAGCCTGGCGTACTGTATGTAGTCCATGGAGTTGAAAAGAGTTGGACATGAATGAGCGACTGAATAATAACAAAACCTCTTGCATACTAAGCCCTTATGGTTCAGAGTGAGCCTGGCCCAGTTCTGGCTAATCAGGGCATTGGGTCCCCTGGCCACAGGGATTGGTTCAGGAATGGGGGTGGGACTCATTCCTGACCAATGAGAATTAGCCCTGAAATATCTGCTTGAACTTATGGGGAAGGGACACCTCTTTTGATGAGGGTTGCTAAACTGGTAAAGGAGAAGACAATGACACCCCACTCCAGTACTCTTGCCTGGAAAATCCCATGGACGGAGGAGCCTGGTGGGCTGCAGTCCATGGGGTCGCTAAGAGTCGGGCACGACTGAGCGACTTCACTTTCACTTTTCACTTTCATGCATTGGAGAAGGACATGGCAACCCACTCCAGTGTTCTTGCCTGGAGAATCCCAGGGGAGGCGGAGCCTGGTGGGCTGCCGTCTATGGGGTCGCACAGAGTCGGACACGATTGAAGCGACTTAGCAGCAGCAGCTAAACTGGTAAAACACTGGTACTCTGGGTGCCTCCGGAGACAAAAGAAGCTACCTGTGCATGGAGGACAGGAGAGCTGAGAAATGGAACAGGCCAGCTTTCTGAGGAGACTATCTGAGCCCCTGGATCCAGCTATGCCTGAAAGTAGTCAGTCTTTGACCTTCCTGATTATATGATTTTCCCTTTTCATTTACACAACTTTTTTTTTTTTTTGTCATTTGCAACAAAACACATCTTTACTAATAAAATTTGTATGAGTCCAGAGGTGCCACAAATTCCAGTAAAGTTCCAAGGACAAGGAGTGTTGTTAGTTGCTCAGTCGTGTCCGATTCTTTGCAACCCCATGGACTGTAGCCTGCCAGGCTTCTCTGTCCATGGGATTTCCCAGGCAAGAACACTGGAATGGGTTGCTATTTCCTTCTCTAGGGGACCTTCCAGACTCAGGGATCAAACCCAGATCTCCGGCACTGCAGGCAGATTCTTTACTGTCTGCGCCACTAGGGAAAACTTGTCAGAATTCTTAAAGATGTCCTGGCTTTGAAGGAGCGGCAAGCTTTGTTACAGTGCGGGAAATGAGAGAGGACATTCCAGGTGGGAGAATAGTAAATTCACAAAGGCACAAGATGTGAGAGACAGAGCGGTGGCTATGTGTGAGGGGTGACATCTTAGCAGGTCCTGAATGCCAGGTGAAGGGTGCCTCACGGTCCTGAGAGCAAAAGGGAGCCACAGAAGGTTGAGGAGCAAGGGGAGTCCACTCTGAACTTGCCTGTACTTCCTGGAGCCCCAGATCATGGTGGTTCACCACCCCCCACACCTGCTGCCCCTTCCCCCAGACCCTTGCAGGAGGGGTCAGACTAAGGAGGGCACAGGCTGCCATCTGTATGCAAATTGCCTGGAGTGCCATGCAGATGAGGGATCTTATGCAAATGTGTGCCCTCTTGGGAGGCAGGCCAAGACCTTCCTGTCATTAATTTCGGGACCAGGTGCTGGGCCTGTCTCTTATACACATCTCCTGAACCAATCCCTGTGGCCAGGGGACCCAATGCCCTGATTAGCCAGAACTGGGCCAGGCTCACTCTNAGCAAGGGGAGTCCACTCTGAACTTGCCTGTACTTCCTGGAGCCCCAGATCATGGTGGTTCACCACCCCCCACACCTGCTGCCCCTTCCCCCAGACCCTTGCAGGAGGGGTCAGACTAAGGAGGGCACAGGCTGCCATCTGTATGCAAATTGCCTGGAGTGCCATGCAGATGAGGGATCTTATGCAAATGTGTGCCCTCTTGGGAGGCAGGCCAAGACCTTCCTGTCATTAATTTCGGGACCAGGTGCTGGGCGGAGCATCCCTTTCTCCCTGGGGTTCCCTCTCTCCCCTCCCCCAACCATCTGTTCCCTCCCCCTCCAGCTCCCCAAATCCCCCCCCACCAATATCTGCCCTTAATGTTGTACCTCTCTCCACCCAGTCCCTTTCTTGCTTTTCTTTCTGTCCCTCCATTTTCCATGAGTGATAATAATAACAATACTAAAGACATACTGAACACATGCTCTGTGCCAGGCTTTGCACTAAACACTTTCCACAGTTATCAAATTCTCCCAATCATTCTATGATTTCTCTGTGTGTCTGCTGTATTTTTAAAAAAGGATATTCCATTCTGGGTGGGGGAGGGAAGGATTGGGAGACTGGGGTAGCAGATGCAAACTATTATATACAGGATGGATAAACAACAAGGTCCTACCGTCTAACACAGGGAACTCTATTCAATATTCTGTGGTAAATCCTAATGGAAAAGAATATGAAAAAGACTGTCTATATATGTAAAACTGAATCACTGTGCTGTACATCGGAAACTAACACATTGTAAATCAACTATACTTCAATAAAGAAAAAAAAAATGTGAGCTGAATGTCCATGGGAAGGAGGGAAAGATTGATTAAGCCTCAAGTATCTGAGAGTCTTTGGGCTTCCCTAGTGGCTCAGACGGTAAAGAAACCACCTGCAGTGCAAGAGACCCGGTCCGGTCCGATTTCTAGCTCGGAAAGATTCCCTGGAGAAGGGAGTGGCTACCTACTCCAGTATTCTTGCCTGGAGAATCCCATGGACAGAGGAGCCTGGCGGGCTACAGTCCATGAGGTTGCNTCAGACGGTAAAGAAACCACCTGCAGTGCAAGAGACCCGGTCCGGTCCGATTTCTAGCTCGGAAAGATTCCCTGGAGAAGGGAGTGGCTACCTACTCCAGTATTCTTGCCTGGAGAATCCCATGGACAGAGGAGCCTGGCGGGCTACAGTCCATGAGGTTGCAGAGTCGGACACGACTGACTGACTGACACTTTCATTTCACTTATCCGAGTCATTAAGTGACTCCTGGGGACTCTCGCTCTGCTCCGTGAGCCCTGTGCTCACGTCATGGAGGTAAGAGCCATGGCCAGGAGGCATGTTTTCCTCCTCCCGAGGGTGTGGCTGAATGCATTTGCCCCCCACGCAGCCCTGGCAACTTCCGGGTGTGGCTCCTCCCTGCTCCCCCTTGACTCTGGGCCTGGGGACCACACCGCACGGAGAGGACAGCAGAGCCCCGTGAACCCCCAAGCTCAGGCAGCAGAACTTTGATCGTTTGTTCCCCATCTCAGCGTGTTAACCTGCCCCATCTCTCTTGTTTCTCACATTTGTTTTATTTATACATTTATTTATTTTTAATCTTTCGGCCACACCCGACGGGAATCTTTGTTCCCCAACCAAGGACTGAACCCTGACCCCTGTGTTGGAAGGTGGAGTCTTAACCACCGGGCCACCAGGGAAGTCCCTCCTGTTTGTTTTAATCTGACTCAATAATTCATGGGATTTGAGCACCTTAATTCAGCCAGTGTGAGCTCTTCCGTTCTGGAAATCTCGGAGCATTTGCTCAGTTGCCTATGCGAGGAGGCTCCCATAGCATCTCTTCAACTCCCCACGGCCACAGATCCCACTTGGTCCATCTGATGGCTGAGTAAACTGAGGACAGAGGGGTGGGGTCACCGGCAGAGACCTCCCAGCATGCACTGCGCTTGCTCCCCCTCCTCACAGTGGCCATCCACGGCCCAGGTATGATTTATCTCTATCTGATGGACTCAGGGAGGCAAAGTCACTTGCCCAAGGTCACACTTATCTGCCCTGCACCACTCTGAGCTGCTCTTTTGGAACTTTTTTTTCCCTCCCTTTCTAACTGGAATGATCTCTCTGAATCCCAGTTCTTTCTGTGTTTCTGTCTCTGCAGCCCTACCTCTCTGTATGGCACATTACTTTATTGTGCTCCGAAGATACTGCATTAAAAAAAAAAAAAATTTACAGGTTTGTGGTTAACCCTGTGTCACTTGGTGCCATTTTCCCGACAGCCTTTGCTCGCCTTGTATCTTTGTGTCACTTTTGGTAATTCTTGCACTATTTCAAGGTTTTCCATTGTTCTTCTGTTTGTTATGGTCACTGATGAGTGACCTTTGACCTGACCACTATGACTCACTGAAGGCTCAGACGATGGTTACCATTTTTAACAAGAAAGTGTTTTGTTTTTCTAAGTGTTTCTTAAGTTAAGCTATGTACTTTTTTTTTTTTTTTTAAGGCAGAACACTATTGCATACTTACTACAGTACAGTGTAAACGTAATATATGCACTGGAAAACTGAAAAATTTATGTGACTTGCTTTATTGTGATTTTCGCTTTATTGCTGTGGTCTGGAATTGCACAGTACATAGAGCCAGGACATGTCTCTATTTGTCTGTCTTTGCCTCTCTCTCCCCACATCTCTGTCTGACTCAGTGGCTCTCTCTCAGTTCTGAGCTGCCCCAGCCCATCCCTCTGACCTCCCTCTTAGCCTCTCTGTCTTCCTTTCAAATGCCTCTCCCTCTGCTTCAGCAAGTCTCTGTTTTGCTGTTTCTGCCATCTCTTCTCTCCGCCTAGATCCCTTCATGGGGGTTCCTCCAAGTTGCCCCTCCCCATTCCCCACCCCCCAGCTGCAGGCCCCAGGCTGTCCTCAGAGGCGATGCCTAAATCCCTAATTCCATCCACTCTACAGCTCAGAGAGAGCTTTTCCTCTGGATGCTTCAATTCCCTCTGGGCCTCTGGCAAGAGAGACTGGGCATTTTTTACTTAAGGGAACAGCACCCCACCTTCCCCCAAAGGCACTGGTCTTCAGAGGCCAGGTTCAGCTCCCTCTGGACTCCCAGCACCTCTCTTCTCCACCTTTTTCCAGCTGAGTCACTCTCCATCCTTTCTCTCTCATTTCTTTCTCCATGACATCAGATTTCTTCTGAGGTCCAGCAAGGGGGTGGGAGAGCCAGCAGGGCCAGAGCATCACCTGCACCCCCTTCCCCTCTCTTCCCCTAGAGGAGGCGGCTCTGGCCACAGGATGGTGTCCAGGTGACAGACAGCATTTATTCCAGACTCCAGTGTCCACAGATGATGGGGTCAGGGCAGGGGGTGGGGATCCAGTGTCAGACTCTGCAGCAGTACATCAGGTGGGAGGGGTGGGGGACCAGCAATGGAGGCAGGAGGTAAAAATAGCCCCAGCCAGCCGACCCTCGAGCCTTGTCCCAGGCCAGGACTTGGGCTCGGGTCCAGGAGCTATTCTGGGGCCTGGGAGAGTCACAATCCCTGGAGGAAGGTCCCCTCCCTCCCAGGCCGCTGTGATCCCTGCCCAGCCCACAGAGGAAGGAAGGGAGGGCCCAGAGAGGGAAGAGGGAAGGCCAGGAACGTGGGAGCAGGCGGGGGTGTGAGCAGGGCTGGTTTTCTGATGCTTGCCACTCCGGGTCGGGTTCAATGACTGCCTCTGGGAAGGTCCTCAGGCTCAACACTGGGGGAAAGATGGGGAGATCAGCCTGGGCCCACAGCGGCTCTTCTCCCCAGGGGCCCAGGCCCTCACTCACCTCATCTCCAAAGCCCCTGCTCCCATGCTTGGCTCCTCCAGAGGTACTCCCCATGAGAAGGCCTGTCTGCTCCGGCCGCTCTTTTCCTGAGTGGCTCAACTTGGGTTCCCCAGGTGGCCTAGTGGGAAGAGGCAGTGTGTTGGAGGTGGTCATGGCCAAAGAAGGAACTGGCCGTGGCTGTGACAGATGGGGACAGACTTGGCGATGGGTGGGTGGGAATGAGCTAGGGGTGAGGTAGGAGGTGGAAATGGCTCTGGGGTCAGGGATGGGGTGAGGACATGCTTGACACTGCTCTTGGAGTCGGAGCTGCTGATGTCACTGGGATGGGTTTTGGGGAGGGCTGTGGGGATGGCTGGGCTTCCCTGGTGGCTCAGTGGAAAAGAATCCACCTGCCATGCAGGAGTTCCAGGAGAGGTAGGTTCAATCCCTGGGTCCAGAAGATGCCCTGGAGGAAGGCATGGCAACCCACTCCGGTATTCTTGGCTGGAGAACCCCATGGGCAGGGGAGCCTGAGGGGCTATATGGTCTATGGGGTCGCAAGGAGTTGGACATGACTGAGGCGACTTAGCACGCACACAGGCACGCACGTGACGATGGCTGTGGATTGGAGTTGAGGGTGGCCATGTGGTCGCTGGTGGAGATAAGGTTGGATGGCGACGGGTTTGGAGTTAGGAATGGGATGGGGGGATGCGCAGGGGGGCTTGGGATGGGGAGGTGGCTGAAGCTGTGTTTGGTTACTGGATGTGCGCTGGAGCTGAGGGTGTGGCTGGGGGAGAGGTTGGGGTTGGAGAGGAAGCTGGAGGTATAGATGAAGTTACTTTGGGATTGGGGTGGGCGTGGATCACAGGTGGGGATGAGATTGGGGACGGGGTTAAGGTGAGCTTGGGGTGGTTTGGGAGTTAGTTACGGGTTGGGTGGGGTTGAGGAGAGGGGAAGGGGCGGTCATGGTCCAGGTCGGAGGTTGGAGATGAGATGGCATCTTATTTGCTGATGGAGTTGGGGTTGGGGCTGTGGTTGGTTTGGGGCTGAGGTTGGGGTGAGGTCAGGGTTGGGGCGGAGAGGTCAGTTTCAAGGTTTCAGGCCACTCACGGAGGCCCCTTCTCGCTCCGCTGGCAGCAGCCGGGCCGCCCCTTGCGTCTCATGCAGTAGAAGACGGCAACGACGAGGAGCAGGAGGCCCACGCTGATGGCCACAGCCATGACCGCCACGCCAGCCTGGGAGGTCTGGGGGGCCACTGTGGGGCAGGCGGGGGGCGGGTCAGCCAGCAGCCCGATGTCTGCCCTGCACCCGGTGTCGGCCCCACCACGGTGGTTACTCACCGGTTCCAAAGTGGAAGACGTGATGGGTGTTCCCGAGAGGGTTGGAGGCCTTACAGGAGACGCCGTCTTGGCTCAAGGCACTGGTCACCTTCAGGGTCAGGGAGCTGCTCACCCAGCCCTGGCCTCCAGGAGCTGGTTCTGTGGGCTGTGGAGGCTCAGGTCAGGCCCAGGTTTGCAAGATCAAGGGCTCGGGGTGTGGGCAGAGGTGAAAAGGAAGCGGTCGGTGGAGGTAAAGGGTGAGGAGGACACGATGCGTGGACCGTTGAGGGGGCTGGGATTTGGGGAGGGTCAGAGGAAGGTCCCTTACGCTGCCGCCCAGCTGGCTCCAGGTGAGTTTGGGCTCCGGGTAGCCGCGGGCGTAGCAGATCAGGGTGACTTTATCTCCTTCGGTCCAGCTGCCTTCGGCCTTGGGCTGAGTCTCCTTTGCCTTTAACTCTGGTGTCCCTGCGGGTGGTGGGGCGGGAAAGGGGGTAAGATGTAGGCGCCCCAGGAAAGGAAAGGAGGGAGAGAAAAAGGGGAGAGAAGGACCAGCTGTGGACCCATCTTATTTGTCCTGGCCCCCCACACTCCCCCATACTATCCCCACACCAGCCTGCCTACACCCCGAACCTTGGACCAGCAGCCTGAAGCTCCGGGTGCGACTCAGGAGGGGGATCCTGGGCATGTAGGCCTCACACGTGTAGGTGCCGGCGGAATCGAAGGTGACGGAGTGGAGGGAGAGCGTGGGGTCCTCCCCCACGCGTGCCGAGTCCTGGGGGCGGAGAGAAACAGCAGGCACCAGCTGGGTGTGAGAGGCAGGGACGGCCTGATGGAAAGGGGAGGGTCCCGTGCTGGGGAGGGGCGCTTTCCCCTCTCACCTTGGTCCAGTATAGGGTCGGGGTAGGCAGGCCTCGTGCAGAGCAGGTCACGGTCGTGCTGTTACTCAGAGGTAAGGAAAGCTCCTCCCCTGTGCTGAGCTCCAGGGAGTCCAGGTCTGGAGTTGGGGGAACAGAATCTCACTTTCCCCAGACCCTCACCCAATCAGTTAGGGGATCCCCAGGGCTTTTGAGGAGGGCAGACATGAATGGACAATCGTCAGCAGAGAATGCCAACTTCTCCCCAGCTCCACGTGCTCTCCACTCTCTCATCTGGGCCCTTGAGCCCAGATCTAAGAGTCTGACTCCAAAATACATGCCGAAGGGGCTTCCCTGGTGGTCCAGTGGCTAAACTTTGTGCTCCCAATGCAGGGGGCCTGCTCGGGGAACCCCACATGCCACAGTGAAGACCTGGTGCAGCCAAATTAAATAAATAAGATTAAACACTTAAAACAACAATGGTTAATTCAAAGATGTCAGGCCACATATGAAACCTTCAAAGTGAAGTTGCTCAGTCGTGTCCGATTCTTTGTACCCCATGGGCTGTAGCCTACCAGGTTCCTCTCTCCATGGGATTTTCCAGGCAACAATCCTGGAGTGGACTGCCATTTCCTCTTCCAAGGGATCTTCCCAACCCAGGGATCAAAGCCGGGTCTCCCGCATTGTAGGACAGACGCTTTATGCTTTACCTTTACCGCTTTACCGTCTGAGCCACCAGGGAAATCCATTAAAACAACAATAACAACAACAAAAAACCAAAATGCAGGCCCTCTTTGACCACCTGCCTCCAGAGCTGACGTCTGAGCTCAAGGTTAATGGATAACCTGGGAGGTGTTGGGCGCTCCTTCTCCGACTACCCCTCAAACCGTGGCCTTCTCTCCTCCACACGACCCATTTTTTTCCATCCAGTCTTTCTCTGCTCTGTCCCCCAAATGGATCCTCTCACTTCTTTCCATCTCTGATCCTGGGGTCCAACTGCCTTGACCACTGCAGTCACGTCCTCACTGGTCTCTGTACTGGGCAAGACTCTTGTCCTCTCTGGTCCATTCTTTGCTGAGCAGCCAGAGGGATCTTTTCTTTTTTAAATAGTGAAAGTGTAGTTGCTCAGTCGTGTCCAAGTTTGACTTAAAAAAAAATTGTTTTTAAAATTTATTTAATTTTGGCTGTGCTGGGTTCGTTTAAAAAAAAAAAAAAGAAAGAAAGAAAAACAGCCCACTCCTCTCTCTCTCTCTTTTTTTTCTGTAGTGCCCAGGCTTCCCTAGTTGCATCACGGGGTTTAGTGATGGTATGTGGGAATCTTAGTTCCCCAGCCAGGAATTGAACCCAGGTCCCCTGCACAGGGAGTGGAGAGTGTTATCCACTGGACCACCAAGGAAGGCCCCCCAAGGAATCTTTTCAAAACACACACTGGTCAGCCCTTGCCTCTGCTTAAATTCTTGCAGTGAGGAAAAAAACGAAGCAAAACCCTGCAGTGGTTCCCCAGTATGGTGAGCATACAGGCCTCTTTCCTTGATGAAGCCAAAAAGCCCTGCCTGGTTGACCCTGCCCACTGCTTCAGCCTCATCTCCCACCTTCTCCTCTTGTTCCCTGAGCTCGGGCTACCCTGTTCTTTCCCTGCTGTCCTCCAATATGCCAGGGTGGGCCCCAGGGCCCTTGCATGTGCTGTTTCCGCAGCCTGGAATACTTTTCTTCTGACACATCATAGCACTGGTTCCATTCTTTGGTTTCCTACACACGTTCCCCTTCTCAGAGAGCTCTCTCTGACCCTCTGTCGTGGACACTCAGATTTCCCCCTTGGCAGCAAAGGATTTTCTCCCCCAGCTGTTGAGAAGAGTGTCAGCTGTCAGCCCTCAGCTGTCAGCCCTCTCTGGAAACTGCCTGAGTCGCAGAGAGAGCCCCTGGCTCAAGGTCATGTCCCCTCCTTCCCTAGGCAGCCCACATCCAGTGATAGGTTGACGTGGACGCACAAAAGACCCAGCCCCTGTACCCCAGCTGGGGATCTCTCAGCTTCTAAACGCCCTGTGAGCATGGAGAGGCCTTCCTTAGGCTGAGCCCAACTTCAGCCTCTGCTGCATCCTGCTTCCTTCCCTCATCACCCACCAAGAGGTGTGGATTCCGGGGCACTCCCCATAAATTTCCTTCCTGCAGTCAGAATTTCAGCCCCCAACACCCTCCATAATAATCCCTGCTCGCCACACCACTTCCTTATCCCACTCCTCTGCGTTAGTCTCTGTAGAGGCAGGACTGTGACTCAAAGTGTGTGTTCAAAAAAAAAAAAAAAGTGTGTGTTCAGCGTTTAACATCTGTCTCCCCTACTGGACCCTGGAGCCTGGTGGAGGCTGGGGCTTCACTGTCTTGTTCACGTGTGGCGTAAGGTCTAGTCCCAGGAAGGGAGGCGACGGGAGTGCCCAGGAGGCACAGAGCCTTTGCTCAGGGCTTGTGTGCAGGTGGACCAAGAAGGCTTCTTGGAAGACTGGGACCCGAGAGATGGGTTAGGATTGGACGGAAGAGAAGATTGGGAGTTACTGTAGGAAAGAGGAGAAGAGCTTGGGGTGTGATGGGGAGAATGGTCCGCCTATGATGAGGCCAGCAGGGTGGGTCTTGAAGGCTGGGGTGAAGCATGTGGGTCTTATCCCCAGAGGACTGGGGAGCTACAGCAGGTTCTAGGCAGCGGAAGGGCAGGTGTATGCCTTGGAAAGGGGTCTCTGGCTGCCTTGTATGGGAGACTGGAGGGGCCGGGGCCATCGAGACCAGGCTGGGCACCACAGAAAGGGTTGGAGACAGGGCTGCGGGGGGAGCGGTGAGGGTGAGGAGATCGCTGATGCCAGGGCCCCCCTCCCGCTCCGGAGGCTCTCACAGGCCACACGCAGATCCAGGGTTTTGGAGAGATCCGCATCCTCGGGGGCGTCATAATCCTCCACCCTGCAGCCATAGGTCCCGCTCTGGTTCCGCTGTACCCTCTCCAGCGTCAAGTTCCCCTCAAGACTTGTTTTTAGCACATCCTCCTGCTTGTCCTGGGGGAGACCAGGTGTGAGGAACCCAGTTCAGGAGATGCTCTGGGCTGGCAGGGTCAGGTTAGGTCCGGGGTCACCCAAGCCAGGCATCAAAGTATGTCAAGACTCTCACAAATTGGTGAGCTATCTCACAGATAGATCCTGGGTCACATGCCTTGCTAAGCCAGGGGTCACCCAGGTGAAGGGTCAGAAGTTGGTGCGGACAAGTAGATCGCAGAGGTCAGGGGAATGAAGGGGTGGGTTACCTGAAGCCGAAAAAACGTGTACTCCGGGCTGGGACTGCCATCCCCCTGGCACAGCAGCTGGACAGAGTCACCCTCGCGGACCCAGCCCTCGGAGGTGGACTGGCTGCCCAACCAGAACAGCACGCTCTCTGTGGGATCTAAGGGAAAGGGCAGACTCACGGTCAATCAGAGTAAAGGGTAAAAGGCAGGGCTAGGTTAAGGGGGAGAAGAGGCCAGCACTGCAGCAAAGGAAAGGGCTATGGTTGGCCAAAGGTAATTCTTTTTTTCTTCTTTTTTTGACATGCCGTGAGGCATGTGGGATCTTAGTTCCTTGACTAGGGATTGAACCCACACCCCCGGCTTTGGAAGCGTGGTCTTAACCAGGGAAGTTCCATAGAAGTCATATTTTGAGGCTCAAGTTGCACTTGTTCTGAGATCATGGGCTCGAGGTCAGAGGTGGAGAGTACAGGTCAGTGTGTACCTTGGGAAAAGCTCTCTGGCTGCCTTGTATGGGAGACCAGAGGGGCTGGGGGCATCTAGACCAGGACAGGCACCATAGAAAGGGTTGGAGGCAGGGTTGTGGGGGGGTTGACTCCACACTTCCAACGCAGGGGGCGCAGGGTCGATCCCTGGTCATGGAACCACGATCCCACATGCCTCATGGCGTGGCCAAAAAAAAAAAAAGATATGAGCCCTAGCCTTTGGCCAACCTTAGTCCTTTCCTTTGCTACAGTGTGGGTGACAGGTCAGTGTGAGATTTGGGGGGACCCATTTTGCGGTGGAAGCGTGGGGCACAACGGTTAGTCCTGAGACTCCACGAGGTTCAGGGTGTTATGGGGGGGAGTCAGAAGTCAGCATGGGGCTCCTGCTGGCACTTGAGGTCAGAGGTCAGAGGTGAGTACCCACTTCAGCCTGAGGTAGTGGTGGGGGAAGGCCTGGAAGGGGTGGGGCAGGTCACCGGGATTGCCTTGGAGGGTCAGGCCTCGGCGTGAGAGTTCCAGGTGGGGGCGGCCGGGGGCCCGGCTCAGACTCACAGTGCAGGGTGAGGGAGAAGGAAGGGCTGTCCAGGCGGCCGTGCTGGCCGGCAGGCAGGTGGTAGTGCACGGAGCAGTGGAAGCTGGACTCCCGGTCGGGCTTGTGGAGCCTCAGGTAAAGGGTGCTGGTGACAGAGAGCAGGCCGGAGGCCTCCCGGACGGTGCGGGCGGTCATGTAGCCCTCTGTGGGAGAGGGCGGCGGGGAGGCGGTCAGCCAGCCCGGGCGCCGCCCAGCCCCAGCCCCTGAGGTCTAGCTGAGCTCCCTCAGGCGCCACTCACCGGAGTTCACCTCCAGGGGCACGGCCAGGGGCTGCCCATTCCGATACCACACGATCTTGGGGGCTGGGTTCCCGTTGCGGCTGCTGCAAGTGGCTATCTGGGACAGACACAGACCCGCCCCGGGCTGGGAGCCAGGACCCTGGAGTCTGGGGACCAGACCAGACCCAGACACACGAGTCCAGCTCCCAAGCCTCTCCTCCTGGGAGACCCAAGGTCGGAACTCCCGGACCCCTACTCCTGGACTGGGAAGCCCAAGCCCCCAGCCTCTCCCAACCTTGGGCTGTAGGAGCCCAGGACCCCCTCCTCCCCTCAGAATCCTGGAAGCAAGATGCGGCCCAAGGTACCTCCTGGGCAAAGTCATCCATCACAGACAGGGTTCCTTTGTTGGGGGAGACCTCCGGGGCCTCTGGTTTGACTGCGGGAGGGACTTACGGTCAGGAGCTGGTTCCCGGGGTTCTCACCTCCCTGCCCTTTCCCAGGATGTGTGTGTGTTGTGGGAGGGGGGCGGTGGTTGGAGGGGAGGCTCAGACACTCACCAAACACATCGAGCCTGACGGTGGCCTCGGCGGTGCCTGCTGCCCCCGTCTTCACCAGGCACAGGTAGTTGCCCTCGTCGCCCGCCTGGGCCTCAGGCAGCACCAGGCGCCCCCTGGAGTCCAGCTGGTACGGGGGGCTGCGGCCTCGGGAGTTGAGCTCCTTGTTCCGGAGCTTGGACCCATGCAGCTCGGCCAAGGCCAGGCGGTGGGGAGCCCGGGTGTGGTCGCCCTGCTGGGGAAGGCGGGGAGCATCTCAGCGAGAGGCTGCCCGGCCACGGGCCCTCCTCTGCGTCCCCTCTCTCTCTGCCGCCCCGTGGGTCTCCTCTCACGTCCTCTCTCTCTCTGGTTCCTCCGTCCGCCCTCCGGCTCTCCCACCCCTGCTCCCTGTCTGTGGTCACTTCTCCCCTCTCTGGTTCCCTCTTTCGCCATCTCACTGTGTTTCCACCTCTGTCTCCCTTTCCTGCCCTGGGTCTCCTGTTTCTCTTTCTCTTTAGTCCCATCCCCGGGCTCCTGCCTTCTGGGTGTCTGCCTCTGAATGTCCTGTTTCAAGAGCCAAGGGACCTCTTTCATTCTAGCCTCAGCTGTGCCCGACACCAGGGTGCCCTGGAGAGGGGCTTCCTCTTGCTGGGCCTCCATTTCCCCACCTGTAAAATGGAAAGGCAGCTTGGTGGGGCTCCTAGGGGCTTTCGGGCTCGGATGAGGGGATGAACGTTTGCAGCCCCATTACACCCTGACTCTCAGGTCCCGCTCTGTCATGTCCTCGTTCCCAGCTCACAGCACTCACCAGAAACCATTCCAGTGTGAAATAGTCATGGGTCCCCAAGGGGCTACAGTCCAGAGTGACAGACTCCCCCCTCATCACCTCCACCAGGGAGGGCAGAGACAGGCGGACCTCAGCCTTGGAACCTGCAGGAGGGCGACTGAGCTCTTTCCCACTGCCACCAGGAGGCAGAGTTCTCTAGGTCCCCAGTCCTCCTCCCCCAGACCCAGGGGTCCAGGCCCCCAGCCCCTCCTCCCCCAGACCCAGGGGTCCAGGCCCCCAGCCCCTCCTCCCTCAGACCCAGGGGTCCAGCCCACCAGCCCCTCCTCCCCTAGACCCAGGGGTCCAGGCCCCCAGCCCCTCCTCCCTCAGACGCAGGGGTCCAGGCCCCCAGCCCCTCCTCCCTC
>SJYX01023412.1:138802-150909 GCA_006410675.1 Oreotragus oreotragus | reverse complement strand
CTCCCCCAGACCCAGGGGTCCAGGCCCCCAGCCCCTCCTCCCTCAGACCCAGGGGTCCAGGCCCCCAGCCCCTCCTCCCCTAGACCCAGGGGTCCAGGCCCCCAGCCCCTCCTCCCTCAGACGCAGGGGTCCAGGCCCCCAGCCCCTCCTCCCTCAGACCCAGGGGTCCAGGCCCCCAGCCCCTGCTCCCTCAGATTCAGCTCCTCTCTCCCTTCATCTCTCATTTCTGCATCTCTAAGCTTCAGATCCCATCAGCATGTCTCTCCATCTCTCCGTTTCACTTGCAGAACTGAAGACTCCTCCCCTGGGCCAAACAGGGCCCCGGTGGCCTCCATACAATCCGCTTGGGCCCAAATCCTGTGTGTCCTTGCTTGTCCCACTAGACCACATGCCCCTTGAAGGCAGGGCCTTGGCGGGCTCATTCCTTAGCCTCCAGCACTTCACCTGGGGCCTGGCACAACAAGATGGATAATCGTCTCCATCTCAGTCACTGCCTCTGCGTGTGTGTGCATGTGTGTGTGTGCGTGTGCGCCCCTCACCCTGCGTCTCCGTTTCTTAGTTTCACGGTTCTCTGCGCTCCTCTCAGTCTCCGTGTTGCCCAGCCCTGCCCCCCGGGTCTCTCCATCCGGAGCGGGGCGGTGGGGGGGTGGGCGTGGGGGCTGGGGCTGGGCCAGAGCTGANTGTGTGTGCGTGTGCGCCCCTCACCCTGCGTCTCCGTTTCTTAGTTTCACGGTTCTCTGCGCTCCTCTCAGTCTCCGTGTTGCCCAGCCCTGCCCCCCGGGTCTCTCCATCCGGAGCGGGGCGGTGGGGGGGTGGGCGTGGGGGCTGGGGCTGGGCCAGAGCTGAGGCAGGATGGGTGTGTGGGCGCGGTGAAGGGGGACAGGGCTGGGCAGGTTTCAGGAATGTGGGAGGGACAGGCTGGCTCAGACCTGCCCGAGCCCCCTACCCTCGCCTCGGCCCCTCTAACTCTTTGAGAGAGCAGCATCACGTGCCTCACAGCAGGACAGGGTGGAGGGCCCGGATCCTGGGTCCTGAGGGAGAAGGGAGCGGAGGGCCGGGACTCCTGTCCCAGGATCCGGGCAGGTAGAGGTGTTCGCATTAGGAAAGCGAGCTCTTTCAGTCTCTGGGCTGGCAATCTGGCCTGAGCTCTCAGTTCTTAGAATCTCCCTCCCTTCCCCGCCCAGCCTGGCCCAGCTTTGCCCCTGGGGACCCACTGTTCGCCATGCTTGTGCCAGGGCCCTGGATTCCCAGGCACCCACCTCTGGCCCGGGCCTGCCCCATGGGAGGGAGTGTGGGGCCAGGCTGGTGCCCAGGGCTGGGTCCAAGCGGTGGAGACAGCAAGGATGGTCAGAGGGATCTCTCTCTCCTCCAGTTCTCTCTTCCCCCAGCCCCTGAGGGCCTCTACCTCTCCTCCAACCACCACGCAGGTGCGTGGCTTTATCTGGGCCCCCGGGAAGGGGGGCTCTGTCACTTGGAAACACTTGGTTCCGCTGTCACTGCCCAGGGGCTGGGCTCCAGCCCTTTCTGATGGAGCGGGAGGCGAGAGGGGCGGGTCCTTTAGAGCCTGGGCTCTGAATCTGAATGGGGGGAACCCGCAATCGCATGTGACTTGCTGGTTTCTAGCCAGAGGGTCTCTGACCCTCTCAAAACCTGACAACTTTTGACTGGGGAGTTCCGCTTTGGTCTCTTCTGTCCTCGGGGAAAAGGCACTCCGGCCACTGGAGGCCAGGACCTCTGGGTCCGGGGGAGTAGGGGCCAGGCGGGGGTGGGAGCGGGGGCAGATCCCAGCGTCTGAGGGGGCAGGGAGCGGAGCGCCCGCACTCCTGGCTCCAACGGCTTCGCAGATCGCTTCTAAGACACAGCTGAGCCCAGCCCTCTGCCAGGCTGTCGCTAGGTCTCTCACTGGGAGGGGCACCCCATATCCCTCCTTTCCTGGGGTCCCTGGGGTCGGCGAAAGCCCCTCGCCATCTCCCCTCCCCTCCCCGCGCCGCCCAGGCGCGCCCTGCTCTCAGCCCGAGCCATACCTGGGTGCGCCGCCAGCAGGAGCGCGAGCACCAGCAACCGCGGGGCCCTACGCGCCCCAGCCCGCGCGTCCGCGGGCTCCATGTTCAAGGCTGCGGCGGCAGCGGGCGGCGAGCGGCGGGCGGCAGGGGCAAGGACTGAGCCGGGGCTGGGACTCCTCGGCCGCCGGGACTGGAGCGAGGAGGCCCCGCCCCAGGCGGCCCCGCCCCACCCCGCCCTCCCGGTCTCCCCCTCGTCCCCCTCCAGAGCCGGGCGCCAGGCCAGGACCTCCCACTGCCCGGAGCCGACCTCCCAGCGCTCAGCCGGGAGCCAGGCTCCCCGCCCCCAGGCCCCAGGGTGTCAGGCTCCAACTGACCGGCGCCCCTGGCGGGTGACCCGACCAACCAGTTCGGCCGGTGCCCAGAGCGGGGTCCTCCCTGGACCCCCGCGGATCCTCTCCGCCTCATTCTCACTGGCGGGACCCGTTCCCTTCCCGGCCAGTGACGTGGGCTCCCCTCGTCGTTTTCGACCTGCTGGCCCGGGTCCAACCAGTGGACCTGCACCGGCCTCTCCCAGTCCGACCAGCAACCCCCAGCCTCCCCAGTGGCCAGTGCGCTAGGCTGCTTTCCGGTCCGACCAGCGGCCTGGAACCCCCCCGGTTCTAATGTCTAATAGTTCTAATGTCTAATGATCTTCAACACCCAGCTCTGCCCAGGCCTCTGAGATGCTGGCAGGGGCGGGGGCTGTGGGGTCCTCTTCCCTTAGCTCTCCTCCCCAGGGCCCTCCCTCTCTTCCCCCCTTCCAGGGAATCCTAGGAATGCCACCCCCCTTCCTCCCTTTCTCTTCCCTTTACTCCCTTCCAACTTTGCGGGGAGGGGAAGAGAAAAGGGGTTGACAGGTGCGTGGGGGCGGGGAGGAGGCCCAGGCACCTGAGGGGAAAAAAGCAGGAGTCCTGCCATGGGTCACAAGGAAGGGTCACAGGTCAGACTTGGGATCACAGATCAGAGTGTCCAGGGCTCCTTACAAGGCAGGCCTGGCTGGGACGAAATTCCTAGATGCTGGCTGGGGGGTGGGGGTGGGGTGAGATTTCACTGGTTACCCGGGAGAAGCCAGCCCTCAACACTGGCTAGTAAGGGGCAGCTGGTCCTGCTGGGAGACTTTCCCCAGGCCTCTGATCAGATGTGGAGGGTGGATGGGCAGAAGGGGGACCACTGGTCAGGCACCAGGGACATCTTGGATTATAGGTCAGCGCGGGGGTTATTGGTTAGACTGGCCAAAGCTATTTTGTCCATACAGGAGAGCGATGGTTATAGTTGGGAGAGGTGACTTTTTAGCGTTAGCTCCCCTTCTCCAGGAAGCCCTCCGTGCTCTCCTCGGCTGAGTCAAGTGCCCACCTCTGGGCTCCCCCACCCAGCCCTGCCCATTCTGGGTCAGCTCTGTCTGNCCCTAAATGGCCGCAGCCGCAGTGCTCCCCACATCTGACTAGGCAAGGCTTTGGACAGAGACTGGGATTCGTTTGCTGGGGGTTGCCTCAGATATGAGGTGGTACCTCCCTTTCCTTCACAGATGGGGAAAGAGAGGTCCCCAGAGGGGACGCGTCAGGACTGTAACAGGTGGTCTCAGAACCGACTTTCATCGTGCACTAACATCTTAGAGGCTGGGGGCCTCTTCCCTGCGCGTGTTCCCCACACAGCGCGGAAGGGTCAGTGGGGCGCCCAAGGTCAAGTCCAAGTCCTCAGAACCCATCCCCGCAGGCGGCAGCTGGCCAAGCTGGCCCTTATCTTCAGCTACATGCACGCAGAGCTGGCCGCCCTCTTCCCCGGCGGCAGGTACTGCGGCCACACGTACCAGCTCACCGAGGTCTCCGCCCACACTTTCTGGAGGGAGCGCTTCGGAGCCCGGTGAGTGAGCGCCCACCCCAGGACCCACAGCGGCTAGAGCCCCATCCTGCCCCTGACCAGGGGCCCAGGATCCAGGCCCCAGCCCCTCCTCCCCCAGACCCAGGATCCAGGCCCCAGCCCCTCCTCCCCCAGACCCAGGAGTCCAGCCCCCGCTTCTTCCCAGGAGTGTTCCCATGCTAGGCTCCCAGAGGCTTCACCTGCNCACCCTGAGCCAGAACCACCTAAAACCGTTACTGTTGCACACAAATGAGTTTCTGTGTTGGACTTGCCTGGTGGCACAGTGGATAAGAATCCGCCTGCCAGTGCAAGGAACATAGGTTCGATCCCTGGTCCTGGAACATTCCACATGCCTCGGGGCAACTAAGCCCCTGGGCCACAGCTATTGAGCCTGTGCTCTAGATCCCACAAGCCGCAACTCCTGAGCCCACGTGCTGCAAGCACTGAAGACTGTGTGCCTAGACCCCGGGCCCCGCAACAAGAGAAGCCACTGCAGAGAGAAGCCCGGGCCCCAGGATGAAGAGGAGCCCCTGGTGGCCACAGTTAGAGCAAGCCTGCGCAAAGCAGTGAAGACCCAGCGCGGCCTTAAATAAATAAATAAATAAAATTATATTAAATGAAAGTTCCGGTGTGATTTGTTCCGTGCAACAGCTAGCCTGTTCTGGGGTGGCAGAGGCAGAGAGATGACCAATATCTAGTGGTCACTGAGGCCCCAGCGTATCCCCTTCAGACACGTTCTGTGGTGTGATCGTGGCTGGGTTATGGTTGGAGGCCAGCTGCCCGTTGTGTTCCCTCGATCACTTTCCGATCCTGATTCTCTAATCACTTCTGGGAATCTGTGAGTGATCCCGAGTCCTCTCAATCAATTCCCTTCCTGCCCCAGAGGAGGCTTCTGTTCCTTGTAACTAAATCTGTGACGCATGCTTCCCCGTTCTGTTTACACTGAATTACCTTTTAACTCATCTTTTCAGATGCAGCTTAGATGTTCCCTCCTTCTAGAAGCCCTCCCTGACCTTCGCAACTGAATCAGCTGTTTGCTCCGGGTTCCTGCAGCCCTCTACGTTGCCCTCCTTGCCTGGCCTGGGACTGAGCACAGGGTGGGGGCTGCCGGGATGGCAACTGGTTTAAGCTTAGGCAGAGGGAGGCTTGGGTTCCTTCAGGATTAGTGATGCGGTGGAGAGACATGTCCATTGCCACTTTGGAAGAAGGATCCCGCGAGGAAAGGAGGAGAGAGAGATGAGAATGGACCGTGGGAAGACTAGGTGTGTCACTCTCAAGGAAACGCGGGGGCTTTTTGTCTAAGGGAGTTAGAACTTGGGTATCTGGGTTTGAGGGTTTCCCTGATAGCTCAGTTGGTAAAAAACCCACCTGCAGTGCAGGAGACCCCGGTTCAATTCCTGGATCAGGAAGATCCACTGGAGAAGGGCTAGGCTACCCACTCCAGTATTCTTGTTTCCCTTGTGGCTCAGCTGATAAAGAAAGTGAAGTGAAAGTCTCTCATGAGAGGCCTGGGTTTGATCCCTGGGTTGGGAAGATCCCCGGAGAAGGGAAAGGCTACCCACTCCAGTATTGTGACCTGGAGATTTCCATGGACTGTATGTGTAGTCCATGGGGTCACAGAGTTGGACACGGCTGAGTGACTTTCACTTTCACTGCACTGGTAGCTCAGTGGTAAAGAATCTGCCTGCCAAGCAGGAGGCTCGGGTTCGATCTCTGGGTCAGGGATGATCCCCTGGAGAAGGAAATGGCAACTCACTCCCATATCCTTGCCTGGGAGAAATCCCATGGACAGAGGAGCCTGGCAGGCTCAGTCCACGGGGTTGCAGAGTCGGACATGACTTAGCAGTTAGCAGCAGCAGCATCTGGGTCTGGGTCCAGGATTTTTTTTTTTTTTGCCATGATGAGGAAAGGCAGTCTGATGCTTGATTCTCTGAGAATTCCCAAGTTCTAAGTCCTGAGGGCTGGACTCCTGGGTCTGAGAGGGGAGGGGTCTGGGTGTCTAGACTCCTGGATCCAGAGGAGGTGGATCCTCCAGTCTTGACTCTGGGAACCCCAGATGCTTGTGTTAGGCAGGTGGGCATTAGGCCTCGGGCACCGCCGCCTCTGCCAAGCTGCCCCCTAGTGGCTGCCACACTCTTCCACACACCAGAGGACAGACTGGGCAGTTTATTTTGCATCGTAAACCCCTTCCAGCTCCTGGGGCTTCCTTCACGAAGCACATCTTGGTGCCCTGTGGGGCGGAAAGAAAGGCGGTTTAGATAGTATCACAGCAAGATGGGGTGGGGTGAGCAGGGCCAGGCTGAGGGCAGGAACCTGGGTGGGAAGGGAGCCTCACCTGGCATCCAGGCCTTCACGGATCCCTCAGGGGCAGATGGAAGGGGAGACTTTCGCTTTAGGAGTTTCTGCAATGGCAAGAGTTTAAAGGCAATGTTGATTTCCTAGCACCAATGTTCCCCTTCGGCCCCCATCCCCTCTTCCCTGAGACCCCGGAGTCCCAGCCCCAGCTGCCCTCTGCACTCACCCTCGGGCTCCCTCCCTGGCCTGGGGGCTGGAGGTGACTTCCCACTGCGCTGAAGCCTCAGCCCAGAATCTTGGCAAGGGAAGAGGAGCTCGAAGTCTGGGAAGGGTCGGAGGTGCCTGCAGGGGAGGAGATTAAGAAATTTCACAGATAAGCTTCAGCAGTGCTTCATCTCACAGGCCTGGACAGGGGTAACATGGTGATGGAGGGAGCAGGGCTGTGGAGCAGGGGGCAGCATGGTAGGGTATTGTCCCTAGTCCATGCTGTTTTGTTCCCGTAACACCTCTGGCTTGAGTAGAAAAAATTATTGTCTATCCATACATCCACCCATCCATTCACCTATCCATCCATACCTCCACCCATCCATCCATCCATTCACCCGTCTAGCCATCCATCCACCCACCCATCTATCCATCCACCCTTCCATCCATCTGTCCATCCAGCCAGCCAGCCAGATATCTACCCATCCAGCCATTCCCCCTTCTGTCCCCTCATCCATCCATCTGTCCGACTGTCCATCCATCCATCTGTTCATGCATCCATCTACCCAGCAATCTACCTATTCATTTGTTTATTCATCCATCCATCCCACAAATTTCCTGAGTAGTTACAGTGTGTCAGCCGCTGTTGTGGGCTCTGAAGAGACAGTAGGAACTAGACAGACAAAAATCTCTGTCCTCATGGAGCCAACAGTCTATTAAGGAAGAGGTTTAACATGAGTCATCAGTGCATGAACAAAGAAATATCCCAGACAGTTGTGCGTCCTTCGAAAGCCTGAAAGTGGATGGGTTGAGGAGGGAGGTGATCAGACCTGAGGGTGACTGGGGAGAGCTTCTTGGAGGAGGGGGAGACGGAGCAGAAGTCTGAGTGCAAGAAGGATATGAGCAGACGTGTTGCAACGGGGGTGGGCTTGCTGGTTTTGTTAGAACAGCAAGGAGTCCGTTGATGCTGGAAAGGAGTTGAGGGGGTGCTGGGAGGTCAGAGCAGTGGGGAGGGGCCCAATCCCCAGGCCTTATGGGCTGATGGAGAGGACGGTGGCTTTAATTCTTGGAGTCCTGAGGTCTTGGGGGCTTCTGAGAGGTGAGGGAGGGGATCTGATTCAGGTTACAAATGCCCAATCTTGCTGACTTCCTCACAACCCCTGGGGTCCATGCCATGCTTGTCCCCATATACTCCACGTGTAGGCAGTGAGGATGGGAGAGGTCCCCAGTGGCTGCAGCAAGATACCTGGGTCCCTTTGAATGACTGTTTCAACCCCTGAAGGGGGATTTCTCTGCTGGAGAACAGCATTGTGAGGGAGCATGCCCAGTCAGGGGCTTCATCATACCCACATGGCAGGGACTGGCATCACGCCCATTTCACAGACAAGAAAAACAAGGATGGATTCTGGAGTTTGAAGCCGGGGGCCTGGGTTCCAGTCCTGACTCTCACATCCTTGAGCTGGGTGGCCTTCAGATCTTGGAGCCTCTGTGTACCCCTCTATGTAATAGGGGTCATAATAGCAACTACCTTATCAGGTTGTCATGGCAACTAAAGGACTCCATTAAAAAGCAGCACCAGGGAGGGACTTCCCTGGTGGCACAATGGATAGGAATAGGCCTGCCAATGCAGGGGACAAGGGTTCGATCCCTGGCCTGGGAAGACTCCACAAGCCTCCGAGCAACTAAGCCCTTGTGCCACTGCTAGAGATGCCTGAGGAGCCCAGGCACCTTGATTGCAAGTAGCCCCCACTGGTCTCAGCTAGAGAAGGCCCACGCAAAGCAGTGGAGACCTGGTGCAGCAAAAACGGAACAAAGCCAAACAGTGCCAGGAACTTCCCTGGCAGTCCAGCGGTTAAGACTTTGCACTTCCCCTGCACGGGGCTCGGGTTTGATCCCTGGTCAGGGAACAAAGATCCCGCATGCTGCATGGCATGGCCAAAAAAAAAAAAAAGTAGCCCTAGGCCTGTAGCGAGAGTTATACACACACATATGAGCTATTTTCATTATGACAGTCACCTTGCTGGGACCGGGGCTCCCTCCTGCAGCATGTTTCAAGCAATGAAGGGAGAAGACTGGAATTTGAACTGGGAAGGGTCTGGGCAGAGGAGGAAAGAGTCTGCCGGGCGGAGGGCACAGCCTCGGTGACGGTGAGACCATCTGGCCAGAGGGGCCCATTGCCCTGTGTCCCTTTCATCGCCCGCTGGGAGCCGGCTGAGTGCCTCTCACTGTTCCCATTTGGTTTTGGCTGCAGGTCGAGATCTGTTTTTAGCTTCCCTGGCTGGTGTCACCGCCCGCCTCCCCTCCTCCCCGGCCCCCCCTCTCCCCGGCTGGTTCTCCTGTTTTCTGTGGTCGAATAATGTTCCCGGACTTCCTGAGCTGTTTGTTTGAAGACTGCCCGGTATCGATTGGATCTGGTGTGTATTCAGCCTGAAGTCTAACAGAGACCTCCCCTTACCCCCCGCCCCCACTCCAGGAAGCTAGGATTTGGAAAATGCTTGGGTGAAGAGTTTAGGGGGAAAAAAGCAAGGTGGGGGCTTGCTAAGAAAATAAACAGATTTTTTTGTTTGTTTGTTTAAGGGTTTTCTCTTCTTTTAGGCTGTGTGTTTGGGCAGGTGCAGTCTCCTCTCTGAGTTTTTTTTTTTTTTTTCTTCGGGAAAATGAGGAGAGGAACATTTTCGACTTCCTAGGGCTATGGGGAAGGCTCATTCCACTGGCTCATTCAGTGTCTGTTTCTTGAGCACCTACTGTGTGTCAGGCACAGTTCACATAACAGAGAATGAGGCAAAGTCCTAACCTTTGGGAAGATGACAACCTGCTGATGGTGACGGAAAAGAATGGATTATATGCTCTGCCAGCCTGGTGAGAGGACGGGGAGAATTCAGACAGGCAGGGGCTTGGGGGGACGGGAGGGTGGGGGTGAGGGGCACTCTTTTCCTTCTTGGCCACACCTCGTAGCATGTGGAACGTCCCAGACCAGAGATTGAACCCGTGCTCCCTGAAGTGGAAGCTGGAGTCTTTACCACTGGACCACCAGGGAAACCCCAGAAAGTGAAAGTGTTAGTCCTCCGATGTGTCCAGCTCTTTGCGACCCCGTGGACTGTAGCCCACCAGGCTCCTCTGTCTGTGGGATTTTCCAGACAAGAATACTGGCGTGGGTAGCCATTCCCTTCTCCGGGGGGATCTTCCCAACCCAGGGATCGAACCCAGGTCTCCTTCATTGCAGGCAGATTCTTCACTGTCTGAGCCACCAGGGCAGTCCAGGGAAGCCCCACGGGGGGCGCTATTTTCAATAGGTGGTCAGGGAAGGTCTCCCTAAGGAGGGGATGGGAAAGTGAGCCTTGGCAAAGGAGATCCAAGCAGAGGGAACAGCTGGTGCAAAGGGCCTGGGGTAGGCATGCCTGGGATGCTGCTAGAGGAGCCAGAAAGCCAGTGAGGTGGGGTGAGTAAGGGAGAGAAGAAGGAAAGAGGCCCTAGAGGTATGGATGCCAGATGGCACCTATAAATGGGTGCAAAGAATGGGTGCCTGGCCTGCACCCCTAGGCATCCAGCCAGACTGGGGACCCTCGGGGTGAACAGGAGCCACCTGCCCACCCCAGACCAGCGCCCCACTCACCACCTCCAGCTGGCCTTTGCTGCTGGGGCTCCTGGGGCACAGATCCAGCCGAGGGGGCAGGGGAGGACCTGAAGCGACCATCTAAGGGAGACAGAGGGTGGGGAGGGTGTGTGAGCCGTCATTTTCTGGTCACCTACATGTGCCCCTGCCAGGAGGCCCAGCATTCAAGTGCTGTGTAGGCTTTGGAGGTAGAATGGAAAATGAGACAAAGTCCTACACTCGGGAGGGTTATACTAGAGAAAGTCATAGCCCCAGACCTTAGGGGAGGTGAAAGTTTGTGTCCTTGGGACCCCAGAAGCCTGTTACCAGCTCCCTCCTCTCTCAGACCCAGGGGTCCAGACCCCCAGCCCCTCCTTCCTCAGACTCAGGATCCAGACCCCCAGCCCCTCCTCCCTCAGACCCTAGGGATTCCCGTTCCAGCTCCTGCCTGGCCCTGCTCACCTGCTCCAGCTCCTCCTCGTCACTGCTGTGCTCTGGATCCTCCACAGTGGCACTGACTTGGAACTGATGGATACTCACAGCCTCTTGGCCCTTGATCTCGCAGCGGCAGAAAGGGCAGGTCTGGCTGTCTGAGCACTGGGGGAGATGGAGAGGGAAACGATCAGGGTCTCCCTGTTCCCACCACGTCCCCTGGGACAGCAGGGGCCTTTATCCCCCACCGAGTGATGTGGGGAGGGCAGAGGGAGGGAAACGGAGAGAGAGAGAAGGAGGAAGAGAGAAAGATGGAGAGAGAGCTGTAGGATGGGAAGGAGGGGGCTGCCTGAGGTCAGGAGGAGCCCAGGGAAGGACAGGGTGCTATGTGGGTCTCAGCCTCGTGGTAGAGATGCTGTGGGGTAGGAATGTCTGCGGAAGACTCCTGAGAGTCTCTTGAACTGCAAGGAAATCAGACCAGTCAAGCCTAAAGGAAATCAACCCTGAATATTCATGGGAAGGACCGATGCTGAAGCTCCAATACTTTGGCTACCTGACGCTAAGAGCCGACTCATTGGAAAAGACCCTGATGCTGCGAAAGATTGGGCAGGGGAGAAGAGGGTGACAGAGGATGAGATGGTTAAATAGCATCACTGACTCTATCAAATGGATATGAGTTTGAGCAAACTCCAGGAGATGGTGAAAGTCAGGGAAACCTGGTGTGCTGCAGTCCATAGAGTCACGAAGAGTCAGACANGAAAGATTGGGCAGGGGAGAAGAGGGTGACAGAGGATGAGATGGTTAAATAGCATCACTGACTCTATCAAATGGATATGAGTTTGAGCAAACTCCAGGAGATGGTGAAAGTCAGGGAAACCTGGTGTGCTGCAGTCCATAGAGTCACGAAGAGTCAGACACAACTGAGCGACTGGGCAACAAAAGGAATGCCGGAGACACTTGCCTGGCCTAACGTATTCATGGTGGGGGCCCCCAGAGACACCCCCTGCCACCACCACTGGGGCCGGTGTTGTGGCTGGACCGGCCCTTCGGTTCTTAAGAAAGCCGGGCGCATCTCAGCATCAACCACCAGGGACTTTGAAGAACAAGACTTCCTACTCACAGGTCCTGGAGGGTAGAGGGCAGAGGAGGCAGACCTGGGGCTCTGCCTCTACTGGGGGTGGAGTGGGGTGCCTAGGCCTTCGGGTGTTTACTGTTGACGGGCAAATTTATAGCAGGGACTGGAAGAGAGAAGCGGGACACTCCATGCTCAGTTACCTAGGGCTTTCTCAGGGGAAACTTCAAGGCTCAGACTTGATAGGCCCTTATCTAGTTGTTTTGCTAGTTGCTGAGTCCGGAAGAGGGATGTCTTTATTACGATAATCTCCCCAATCAAAAGCTTAAGACCAAACACTTACATCACAAAGAAAAAGCTGTGTATTAGGCACCCTTTACCCACAGGGGCTCCCTTTACCCAGAGGCCTGAATCCTCCCTTGGGAGGTCACTAGCCTCAGAAGGAAGATAAGGCTCAAAGAGGTAAAGCCTCTGGTCCAGATCACACAGCGAGGGACTGCTAATGCTCAGGGATGTTAAATGTGGCCAGTCCCGCAGATACCACTGTCTTCCACTGGGGCCAATGCAGCATTTTCCATGAATAATGTAACTGGAGACGGAGAAACAGAGGCGA
>SJYX01023412.1:110547-126181 GCA_006410675.1 Oreotragus oreotragus | reverse complement strand
GGGGGGGTGGTGCGTGATGAGGATTCTTATCCATCTTATGAGCACATAAGATGCCAGGCACAACCTGGTGTACAGTCGGCATTCAGGGCATGCTAATTAGTTACTGTTCTTATTATTTTCTATTAATAGCCTCCAGGTCTGTCGGATTCTTGATGCCTTTTATAGGGAAACCCTTGATAGTTTCTAAGCACCCTCCCTTCCCACAGTCTGTAGTGCAGTCACTATTCACATGTGACTGGTCCAACTTGAAATGTGTTCTAAATGTGAAATACACACTAGGTTTCAGAAACTTAGCGCAAAAGTGAAAGTGAAAGTCGCTCAGTCATGTCCAGCTCTTTTCCACCCCATGGATAATACAGTCCATGGAATTCTCTAGGCCAGAATAGTGGAGTGGGTATCCTTTCCCTGGTAGCTTAGCTGGTAAAGAATCCACCTGCAATGCGGGACACCTGGGTTTGATCCCTGGGTTAGGGAGATCCTCTGGAGAAGGGAAACGCTACCCACTCCAGTATTCTGGCCTGGAGAATTCCATGAGCCATAGAGTCCATGAGGTTGCAAAGAGTTGGACACGACTGAGTGACTTTCACTAGTGCAAAAGGAAAAAAAAAAGAATGTGAATTATTGCATTAAGCATCACCTTATATTTATTGATTATAAGTTGAGCTCATAATATTTTGGATATAATGAATTTTTAAAAGTTTCTGAAATTCATTTCACCTGCTTTAAAAAACTTTTTGTAATATGTCTACTGGAAAATGAAAAACTACATATGTCGCTTCCATTAGATTTTTGTGGAAAGTCCTGGTCTAGAATCTCCATCAAAGAGTTGCTAGGACCTCATGACTCTAGAAAATCGACTGAGCCACTCACTGAGTCCCTAAGCTTCCTAGTTTCTAGAACCTACTGAATCTAGAACAGTGGGCTACCCTTCTAAGGAGCTTTTAGAAATTTGCTTGAGGCTAGATTGTGGGGGACCATCCCCTCCAGTAAGATTTTACCCATCCCCTACTTAACTTTCCATTTGTGAAGATGGAAAATCCGGTTACAGTGATCTGAGCTTAGAGTCCAATTCCATTTTACATAAGCTTTTCTTTTCTTGGCTTGCAGGATCTTAGGTCCCTGGCTCTGCAGTGAAAGCAGAGTCCTAACCCTACATAAGCATTTTTTGCACATTGAAAATCGATTCTGAATTTTCCAGAAATTCACTATCCTATGTGTCAAGGGAAGTCTCTTTCATTCAGCAATGGATGATCCCCAGGTACAAGTGTACAAGAACCAGTCAATTCTGCCTTCCAGAGTAACTGTAACAGTGCCTTGGCATTTTCATTCCAAATATAAATAATTTTATTATAAAGAACATTCCTTTGATCATTCCCTTATACTAGAAGTTAGGCATTATAGTGTGTGTGTGTGTGTGTGTGTGTGTTTTTAAAGAATTATGACTAGGTAGGTTATTCACCCGATGTATGTCATTTCAGGATAGATTTAAAGAGACACCACGAAATACTTTCTCTAAAGAAAGGGCTTGGGGGCCTGTTGGGGTTGAGAGCTACTGTTCCAACCCCTGTTCTGGCTCTAGATCTCAAAAGTCTGGCCCTGTCACTCAACAGCCCTTTCTTGGAAATTCAGAGCAGGCAGCCTGCAGACAAAAGGAAAAAAAAAAAAAAAAAGCCATAGGTCCTGAGCTAGCCACCCAACGAACTAAAGACGGGCTAAGGCTAAAGACAGGCTCTGAGAGTGTCCCAGGCAGGGTTGGTGATCGGGGCTTCAGAGCTCTTTCTCCAGTGCTCCCCATGCAGGAAGCTTCCTGGGGTCCGCACGTTCCGTAATGTGTCTAAATCCTCAGGGCGAACAGCTCGCTTCTGAGCCAAGAAAGAAGGGGACATGGTGAGCTCAGGGTCTCCATGCCCCAAAACGGAAAAAAACCTGGGAGGCTTAGTTTCCCAGGTTCTTTCACGGAGAAGGGCTTGCGATCGGGGCTCCCGAGTCGGAGGGAGGAGGATGCTCGGAGCCTGAGGGAGCCCCACTGACGATCTCAACCTTGTCCCGGCGCAAGGGCTCACCTGAGTCTGGAGCCCTCCCGGAAGAGCTCGTCGTTGGCAATCTTTCGGCCCGGGGGTGGCAGCAGCGCCGCCACCTGCCTGCTCTTGGCCTCCAGGTTAGCCAGATAGACCACCAGAAAGTCCCACGCCCCCCCGGGACCCTCAGGGACGCCTCCGCCGGCGTCCCGCCGGGCTTGCGCCACCTGGCTCAGCAGCTGCGCGGTGCGGGGCAGCAGGTCCCGAAGGGAGGGGGGACTCGAGGAGAGCCGGGGGTCCCCGCATTGCTCTTCCAGGCGCTGCAGCAGCCTCACCGCGCGGCCGAAAGCGCGGGATTCTCCCCACTGTCGTCCCCGCAGGGCCGCCGCAGCCATGGGTCCCTCTGATGCCGGAGGAGGGACGGGGCCCGCGGAGAAAGGCCCGGCACCGCCCAGCCCCAGGTAGGGGCGGGGCGAGGCGGAAGAGGTAAGGGCGGGCCCTGGAGAACCGGGGAGGTGACTGCCGGCACCCGTGTGCCCCAAGGGGGCGGGGGCTGGGGGCTCTGGCACCTGGATTCCTTAGAGAGGGGGTTTCTCACGTCCAACCCCGAAAGGAAAGCCGGATGGGGTGGCTTTCGTGGGTGGCGACAGAACTTCCTGGGTGTGTGGGAACCGCTGGTCCGATGCCTGGGCCCTTTCTGGGGAGGGGTGGGGGACTGGGTCCCAAGTTAGCAATGGAGGAGGGGTTGAGGGAAATCTAGGACTTTTGTAGGGGGCGAGGGTGGGGCTGGGAGTTTAGCTACCCAGACCGTGAAGGGGAGAGGTGTTGGGAGGTAGCTTTCCCGGGTCGTGGGTCCGTTTGGGTCGTTAGAGCTGAACCTTCTAGGAGGAAACGTTAGGGAAATAGTGCGACCCATCTGTCCCAGAGAAGAAACACAGCGTGCCCAGATCCGTGGGTCCCCTAAGAGCAGGAGTTGGGAGGAGGGTGTCTGAGGGAGCAGGAATCTGGTGACATAATTCCTGGGTCCCCATAAGCAGGGGCCTGAGAGAAGTCAGGCTGGAATTGAGACACTCAGATTTCCAAAGGAGGTGGTGGAGGCCTCTGGCTCCCCAGGGGGTGAGGCGGGAAGATGGGGCTCCTGACTGCAGCAGCTGCCCAGAGCCGGGCTGGAGAGAAGCTGCTACCCAGCCAGGGCTGCGCGCTGGGCGGCCACGCTGGGCCCTGGTGGGTCGGACCGTCCCTCCGTCCCTCAAGGGATCAGGCCACGCCCCCTGGCTTCCTGGCCACGCCCCAGCCAGGAAACTGGCCTACTTGTGATTACAAATATGCCCATACGTAGCGAATTTCTTCCCTGGTGGCTCAGACGGTAAAGAATCTGCCTGCAGTGCGGGAGACCTGGGTTCGATCCCTGAGTTTGGAAGAGCCCCTGGAAGAGGGCATGGAAACCTGTTCCAGTATTCTTGCCTGGAGAATCCCCACGGACTGAGAAGCCTGGAGGCCTACAGTCCATGGTGTCGCATAGAGTCGGACACGACTGAAGCGACTACGCACACAGCACAGAGAATTTCTAATCAGAGAATAATAGTAATGATAATAATAGATCAAACCAGTCAATCCTAAAGGAAATCAACCCTGAAAATTCGTTGGAAGAACTGATGCTGAAGCTCCAATACTTTGGTCACCTGATGCAAAGAGCTGACTCATTAGAAAAGACCCTGATGCTGGGACGAATTGAAGGCAGGAGGAGAAGGGGACCACAGAGGACGAGATGGTTGAGTGGCATCACTGACTCAGTGGACATGAGTTTGAGCAAGCTCCGGGAGATGGTGAAGGACAGGGAGGCCTGGCGTGCTGCAGTTCGTGGGGTCGCAAAGAGTCAGAAACCACCGAGTGACTGAACAGCAACAAGAAGGCATTTATTTAACACTCTGTCGAGTCCTGTGTGTCAGGCTTTACATTTTCTCACTGAATTCTCAGAAACTGAGGTAGGGAGAAGGTTTAGGGTGAGATCTGAGGCCCCCATCGCACCCTACTTCCCTCCTCAGCCCCCATTCCTTATCTCTTAGAACCTGAGAAACCTTAATTTGTGGAATCTTTGAATTTTCATCTCAAACTAAATGAAGACTGGGTCTTTGTAGTCAGGACGGAAGGGTCCACCTCCCAGCTCCTTGAGTTCCTGCTCTCTCTCAGCCTCAGTTTCCACCTCCAGGAAGCAGGGTGACAACCCACTGGCCTGGCAAAAATTCAAAATTTTGACCATGCCAAGTGTTGACCAGGAGTTGATGGAAGTGTAAATGGACAAATCAGGTTTGAGAGTGATTTGACAGGATCTGACAAAGCCTTGGCAGGGCAAGTCCATTGCCAGCTCCGTCCTTCAGAGCCATGGCTTGTAAACACTTTTGCTCACATTGAGACATTATATACCTGAAACAGTTCCACGGGGCAGGCCTTACCCCATCTATGCACATGCACTCTCGTATCTTCTAGTTAATTTCATTTCATTAAAGGGAAAATTGTGTTTGCAACCCATTAAATTGATTTCACAACCCACTAATGGATCTGGTTGGGCAGGTTGAAAAATACTGCCCTAAAAAACTCCAGGAGACAGGTTCAGGGATATTAATTGCAGCCTTGTCGGAAATGGAGAAAACTGAAGACAAGGCGAGTTTCATTATGAGGAGAAGGAATGAATACATTGTGGTATCCTTCCACAAAGGATACATTGTGGTATCCTTCCACAAAGCAGTTCAGATGAATGAAATGGACTCACATTCCAATAGTGTGAATCGTAAAAACGTAATGATGAATGTTACTGGGTTGAATAGTCCCCCTCCCTCATTTGTGTCCACCAAAACCTATGAATGGAGCTAGAAAATGAGGTTTTGTAGGCTTTAACCAAGTTTAGAGGAGGTGTGCCATACATCCAGTCTTCCCAGGTGGCCCAGTGGTAAAGAATCCACCTGCCCATGCAGGAGACGCAAGAGATGCGAGTTCCATCCCTGGGTCGGGAAGATCCCCTGGAGGAGGAAATGGCAACCTACTCCAGAATTCTTGCTTGGAAAATCTCATAGACAGAGGAGCCTGGTGGGCTATAGTCCACTGGGTCACAAAGAATTGAAAACTACTGAGCGACTGAATATACACACACTACGTCCAGTATGACTGGAAACTGGGACGCAAAAACAGGTATACTGCCTGGGAGAAAGCCATGTGACAATGGAGGCAGCGGTTGGAGTGATGCATATATAAGCCAAGGATTGTTGGCAGAAGCCAGAAGCTAGGAAAAGGTAAGGAAGGACACTCCCCTAGAGCCTTCAGAGAGAGCCGAGCCCTGCCAGCACATTGATCTGGGGCTTCTGGTCCCCAGGATGGTGAGAGAAAGGGGTTGTTTTAAGCCACTCAGTTCGTGGTTCTTTGTTACAGCAGCAACAGGAAACTAATACAATGACTTTAGGAAAAAAAAAAACAGCAAGTACAGAGGAGTTAGTACAACACAATGTTATTCATGTGTGTGTGCTCAGTCATGTCCCACTCTTTTTGCGACCCCGTGGACTAGCCCTCCAGGCTCCTCTGTCCGTGGGATTTTGTAAGCAAGAATACTGTAGTGGGTGGCCATTCCCTCCTTTTTTATACCAAGTAAGAAAAATTGCAAAACCAGTACACTATATTACCTGGGGAATGGATTGTTGGTGATAATAGTATGAAATCATGAGTGGTAACGTTGAGCATGAAATGTAAGACACAGCAAAGGGAAAAGATGGACTCCGAGGATATCGTTAATGCTTTAGAAATATCTGTGGATCACATATGGCAAACTGGTTAAGAGTTCATGTAGCTGCAAAGCGGATACAAACGAATTGATGATAAGAAAAGATACTGAAAAAGACATGATCAGTTAGGGAAACAAAATCGAAACCACAAGGAGATCTGACTTCACACCTGCCAGAAAGGCTGTAATAAAAAATACAGATACTAGGATTTCCCTGGTGGTCCAGTGATTAAGATTCTGTGCTTCCAATGCATGGGGCATAGGTGACATCCTTGGTCTGGGGACTAAGATCCCACAAGCTGTGCAGCGCTTCCTCCTCCAAAGACAGACAATAACAAGTATTGGAGAGGCTGTGAAGAAACTGGAAGCCTCAGGCACTGCTAGTGAGGATGTAAAATGTTGCAGCTGCTGCAGAAAATAGTTTGGTAGCTCTTCAAAATGTTAAACATGGTCATCACATGGTCCAGGAGTTCCATGCCTATCTCGACCTATCGCAGAGAATTAAAAACATACATCCAGGAGCTTCCTGGTGGCTCAGTGGTAAAGAATCTGCCTGCCAATGCAGGGGACACAGGTTTGATCCTTGATCTGGGAAGATCCCACATGCCCTGGAGCAAGAAAGCCCGTGTACCACAACTATTGAGCCTGAAAAACCCGTGTAGCAGGGAAGACCCAGCATAGCCAAAAAGAAAGAGATAACATTTAAAAACATATATCCACACAAAGATTTTTGGAAACAACTTAAATGTCTGTCAGATGAGAACGGATAAATGGGTAAATTGAATGCCATACTCCTATACAATGGAATATCATTTGACCATTAAAAGGAATGGATGAACCTCAGAAACATTACGCTAAAGTAAAAAGAAGCCAGTCATAAAAGACCACACGTTGTATAGTTTGATTTATATAAAATGTCCAGAATAGGCACATCTACAGAGACAGAAAGTATATTAGGGATTGCCTGGGGCTGAAGCAAGGGAGTTAGAGGGAAATAGGGAGTGATTTCATGCAAAGATGGGCACAATAAAGGACAGAAATGGTATGGACCTAACAGAAGCAGAAGATATTAAGAAGAGGTGGCAAGAATACACAGAAGAATGATACAAAAAAGATCTTCACGACCCAGATAATCACAATGGTGTGATCACCAACCTAGAGCCAGACATTCTGGAATGCAAAGTCAAGTGGGCCTTAGGAAGCATCACCAGGAACAAAGCTAGTGCAGGTGATAGAATTCCAGTTGAGCTACTTCAAATCCTGAAAGACGATGCTGTGACAGTGCCGCATTTAATATGCCGGCAAATTTGGAAAACTTAGCAGTGGCCACAGGACTGGAAAAGGTCAGTTTTCATTCCAATCCCAAAGAAAGGCAATGCTAAAGAATGCTCAAACTACCGCACAATTGCACTCATCTCACACGCTAGCAAAGTAATGCTCGAAATTCTCCAAGCCAGGCTTCAACAGTTCATGAACCGTGAACTTCCAGATGTTCAAGCTGGATTTAGAAAAGGCAGAGGAACCAAAGATCAAATTGCCAACATCCGCTGGATCATCAAAAAAGCAAGAGATTTCCAGAAAAACATCTACTTCTGCTTTATTGACTACGCGAAAGCTTTTGATTGGGTGGACCACAACAAACTCTGGAAAATTCTGAAAGAGATGAGAATACCAGACCACCTGACTCGCTTCTTGAGAAATCTGTATGCAGGTCAGGAAGCAACAGTTAGAACTAGACATGGAACAGCAGACTGGTTCCAAATAGGGAAAGGAGTACATCAAGGCTATATATTGTCACCCTGCTTATTTAACTTGTATGCAGAGTACATCATGAGAAATGCTGGGATGGATGAAGCACAAGCTGGACTCAAGATTGCCAGGAGAAATATCAATAACCTCAGATATGCAGATGACACCACCCTCATGGCAGAAAGTGAAGAAGAACTAAAGAGCCTCTTGATGAAATTGAAAGAAGAGAGTGGAAAAGTTGGCTTAAAACTCAACATTCAGAAAACTAAGATCATGACATCTAGTCCCACCACATCTATTCATGGCAAATAGATGGGGAAACAGTGGAAACAGTGACAGACTATTTTCTTGGGGTCCAAAATCACTGCAGATGGTGAATGGATCCATGAAAGTCGGACACTTGCTCTTTGGAAGAAAAGTTATGACCAATCTAGACAGCATATTAAAAAGCAGGACTTTACTTTGCCAACAAAGATCCATCTAGTCAAAGCTATAGTTTTTCCAGTATTCATGTATGGATATGAGAGTTGGACCATAAAGAAAGCTGAGCACCGAAGAATGAATGCTTTTGACATGTGGTTTTGAGAAGACTCTTTGAGAGTCCCTTCGACTGCAGGGAGATCCAACCAGTCCATCCTAAAGGAAATCAGTCTTGAATATTCATTGGAAGGACTGATGCTGAAGGTGAAGCTCCAATACTTTGGCCACCTAATGTGAAGAACTGACTTATTTGAAAAGACCCTGATGCTGGGAAAGATTGAGGGCAGGAGGAGAAGGGGAGGACAGAGGACGAGATGGTTGGATGGCATCACCGACTCGATGTACACCAGTATGAGTAAGCTCCGGGAGATGGTGATGGACAGGGAGGCCTGGCGTGCTGCAGTCCATGGGGTCGCAAGGAGTTGAACACGATTGAGCGACTGAACAGTTTTTGTAAGTGGAGGCCACACAACAGGGTAGCCACAAGAGGGCGCTCTATGCACAGATTTATCTCCTCCCTTGGGAATTCAGTTTCTCAGGCCCTATTGGTAGACTCTGGCCACATCTCTGAGAATCTGTCCACACCCAAGGATTTGGCCGGCCCCTCATTCTGGCCGCGCCTGAAACTTTGGCCACGCCCCCAGGGCCTTGACCACATCCCTAGACCTTAAACACACCCTAAAACCCAGGTCACACCCCAAAGCGACTGTCTGAAGCAGCAAGTTCACTTTTCCGACTCCCCGAGGTCTGAGCACAGATGCGTGCACAGACTTATCCTCTTAGAAACGTAGAGCCTTAAAACCATGACTTTTAATTTGCAGACTCTTCTCTGTTGCGAAATCATTTAAAACTTACAGAAAAGTCGCAAGAATAGGACAAAGACGTCTTGTATACCTTTCACCCAGATTCACCAGTTGTCGGTTTGCCAGTTTGCTTTATTATTTGCTCTCCTTTCCTCGAACAGTTTGAGTAAATTTTAGATTTTATACCTTTTTGCTTAGAATCTAAGGACATTCTCTTACACAGTCACCGTATGGTTATCAACAGCAGGACATTCAACAGTGATCCAATACTAACATCTAACAACACAGTTTATATTCAAATCGCCAGTTGTTTCCAAACTATCCTTCACAGCAATCTATTTTTTTCAGTCCAGTATTCAATCTGAGATCACAAGCTGCATTTAGTTGTTTTTTTTTTTTTAAATGTGGACCATTTTTAAAGTCTTTTTTGAATTTGTTACAATATTGCTTCTGTTTTATGTTTTGGTTTTTCGGCCACATGCCATGTGGGATACCAGCTCCACCCCCAGGGATGGAACCCACACCCGCTGCACTGGAAGGCGAAGTCTTAGCCGCTGGACTGCCAGGGAAGTTCATGCCCTTAGTTTTGATGTCTTTTTTAGTGTCCTTCAGTCTGGTACAATCACTCAGCCTATCTTTGTGTTTCATGATCTTGACATTTTGGATCAATTGCAGGCCACTTCTTAGTTCTTCTGTAACAATGTCTAGGATTGGGTTTGTCTGACATTTCCTTGTGATCAGATTCTGGTGGCAGGTCTATTATAAAAATGATGCTGTGTCCTTCTCTGAGCATCATATCAGAAGGTACACGGTATTGGTGGTGGCACTCTTGATGATGAATTCCATCGCTTGGTGAAGGTAAATCATGGAATCCCGGACTCATCGCCACACCAAGTCAGAGTCTCCCCTTTCTGGGCCTCAGTCTCCCTTTCTGTTAAATGGAGGTCTGCTCACATACCTGGAGCTCACACCTATACTCTCAGCAAATCCTTATCAACCAGCTGATGCACTGTTTAGTTCTAATGCTCTTAAAAGCATTTGAGGGGAATAGCACCCATATTTAAGATTTGGAAGATTTCTTGCACGCACTTGGAGCTTCCCAGGTGGTGCTGGTGGTGCAGAATCCACCTGCCAATGCAGGAGACAAGGGTTCGATTGCTGGGTCGGGAAGATCTGCTGGAGAGGGAAATGGCAACGCACTCCAGTATTCTTGCTTGGGAAAATCCACAGACAGAGGAGCCTGGCAGTTACAGTCCATGGGGCTGCAAAGAGTCGGACACAACCGCGTGACTGGGCGCAGCACAAAGAGCAGTGGAGGCACTTGGAGGTGATACTCTCTGACCGAGCGTGCGGGCTTACCCAGGGTGGTGATTACAAGTGAAACTTTGCAGCAGGAGTGGGGCTCGTGGAGAACTGCTTCGGAAGTATGACTTCTAGCTCAAGACTGCAAGGACTTTCACAGATGAGAACGGTCTTGGTGGCACTGGTTGAGGGAGGTGTGTTTAATTCTGGGAGGGCTGGTGTAGGGGTGGGGGCTGGAGACCCTCTCTATGACCCTCCTGTCTACCTCCTAGGAGTCTGCCTTTCTTCAGGGGAAGGGGGCTGGGTGTGGAAGGACACGTGCCCAGTCCCAAGGTCAGGAGGCTGAGTGGGGATTTCCATTCGTGGAGAAGCCAGATCCTTTGTTTTAGAGAAGTAGCTTGCCAAAGTCAGGGGCTGGGTTCAGCTTTTGAACCCAGAGATAGTTTCCCACACACGAAGAGGCACATCACCCACCGTCTGGACCCACAGATACAAGGAGATCCTGACACACATTCCAGGCCAAAGATGAGGCTGGTACCTCTCCTCTCATCAAACCATCATCAACCCATTGGCCCTGAGAAGTGGACATTATTCCCATTTTACAGTTGAGGACGTGGAGGCTCAGGGCTGTGAAAGTCACCCAATCCAGGTCACACAGCTAGGGAGCAGAAGGGCAGGACTTGAACCCAGTTCTGACTCCAGGGCCTGTGCTCTCAATCACACACCTGCTCTCCTTTCCACACACAGGTGCCCACGCACACACTTGAAATAATGGACACAACCACACACTACCTTCCTGTGAGTCAAGAGGGCCCAGGGACTGTGAACGTGGGTTTAGGAGGCAGCAGACCTGGCCTTGGACAGGCAGGTTGCTCTCTGTGAGTCTCAGTTTTCCCATCTGGAATATGGGCACCATTGTGGTCAATGTAGGACTTCCCAGGTGGTGCTCGTGGTAAAGAACCCACCTGCCTGTACACGAGGCGTAAGAGACAGGGGTTCGGTCCCTGGATTAGGAGGATCCCTTGGAGGAGGGAATGGCAACCCACTCCAGTATTCCTGCCTGGAGAATCCCACGGGCAGAGGAACCTGGCGGGCTACAGTCCACAGGGTCTCAAAGAGTCAGATGTGAGTGACGCGACTTAGCAGGCATGGTCAATACGTCGCTGCTAATATTTGCCCCCCCGTTGGCCACACAGTGGGACAAGGGATCAGATGCAGCCATGAAGAATCATGTGGTAAAGAACCCACCTGCCTGTACACGAGGCGTAAGAGACAGGGGTTCGGTCCCTGGATTAGGAGGATCCCTTGGAGGAGGGAATGGCAACCCACTCCAGTATTTCTGCCTGGAGAATCCCACGGGCAGAGGAACCTGGCGGGCTACAGTCCACAGGGTCTCAAAGAGTCAGATGTGAGTGACGCGACTTAGCAGGCATGGTCAATACGTCGCTGCTAATATTTGCCCCCACGTTGGCCACACAGTGGGACAAGGGATCAGATGCAGCCATGAAGAATCAGACACCGTAGTGCATTCTGCCATCATTTCTCAGGGGTCTGCTCCGTGCCAGGCAGTGTGCTGGCTGCTGCGGGTCAGGCAGCAAGAGGACACTGCCCTCCCAGAGCTCACTGTCTGCTGGAGAGACCAGTCATTGCACATGACCTTGCTCATGTGGTGGGATTATCACAAGGGAAGTTCTCACATGCAGCTGCTTACAGCGCCCAAAAGTCCCCCTGTGTAGTGGGTTGAGCCGTGCATGCGTGTGTGTGTGTGCTCAATTGTGTCTCTTTGCAACCCCACGGACCGCAGCCTGTCAGGCTCTTCTGTCCACAGGATTCTACAGGCAAGAATACCGGAGTGGGTTGCCATTCCCTTCTCCAGCGGAATTTTCTGCATCTCCCGCATTGACAGGCGGATTCTTTACCACTAGCACTACCTGAGAAGCCCTGGGTTGAATGGTGGCCTCCCCCAAGGAAACATTCCGAACACCCCAAAAATTGTGAATATGATCTTTTTTTGGAAAAAGGGTTTTTGCAGATGCACTTCAGGTTAGGATGTCAAGAATGAGATCATGCCGGATGGGGTCTGTGTGGGTCCTAAGGCCAATGAAAATGGTCCTTATAAGAGACAGAAAAGACACAGATACACAGAGAAGGAGGCCACGTGAAGAGGGAGGTAGAGATGGGAGTGATGCGGCCACAAGCCAAGGAATGCCAGCTGCCACTGGAAGCTGGAAGAGACAAGGCTGGATTCTCTCCAAGAGGCTTTGGAGGGAGTGTGGCCTATTGACACCTTGATTTTGAACTTCTGGCCTCCAGAACTGTTAGAGAATAAATTTATTTATTATTTGTATGTTAGCTTACTTGGCTGCAGCATGTGGGATCTTAGCTGTAGCATGCAGACTCTTAGTTGTGGCATGTGGGCTCTACTGTCCTGACCAAGGATTGAACCCAGGCCCCCTGCATTGGGAGTGCAGAGTCATAGCCACTGGACTACCAAGGAAGTTCCCAAGCAAATCCCTTTATCGAGTCTCTTATCCATATACCTTTTGCTCGTAATGTTGTTTCTCGACTGAAGCCAAGGAGTTGGCTGAATAAAACTCCCAATGATATCCACGTCCTAACCCCTGGGAATCTGTGACTGTTCCTTTATATGGCAAAAAGGATTTGGCAGATGTGAGGAAGTTAATGGTCTTGAGCAGGGAGGTTATCCTGGATTATCTGGGTGGACCCCAGGGAATCAGAGGGACCTCATAAGAGGGAGATAGGAGATCTGAGTAGATGTGCAAATGGAAGACAGAAATTGCTCTGATACAAGGACGGGGCCATGAGCCAAGGAATGTAGGCGGCCTCTGTGGGCTGGATGATGCAAGGGGACAGATTCTCCTCTCTGGCTTCCAGAGGGAAGCAGCTCTCCTGGCACTTTGACTTGGTGAGGCTGATTTTGGACTGCTGACCTCCAGAACTGTAGGAGGATGAAGTTGTGCTGTTTTAAGGTACTGAATTTGTGGTGCTTTGTTAGAGTGGTAACAGGGAATGAATGCAAACCCTGACTGACACTTAAGAAAGGTATCCACAGAGTCAAAAATATATCTGGGGACTTCCCAGGGTGGGGGAGCCAGTGGTTAAGAATCTGCCTTCCAATGCAGTGGGCGAAGTTTCAATCCCTGGTCGGGGAATTAGGATCTCACATGCCCCACAGTAAGGCCTATATAAATATGTGTGTGTGTGTATAATTACATACACATATGTATATATGTATATGTGTGTGTACATGTGCTAAGTTGCTTCAGTTGTATTCAACTCTGTGACCCTATGGATTGTAACCCAGCAGGCTCCTCTGTCTATGGGATTCTCTAGCAAGAATACTGGAGTGGATTGCCATGTCCTCCTCCAGATCTTCCTGATCGAACCTGTGTCTCTTATGGCCCCTGCACCAGCAGGGCAGGTTCCTTAACCACTAGTGCCACCTGGGAAGCCCATATATGTATATATATATATATATACATATATACCTATGTGTGTGTGTGTATATATATATGTATGTATGTTGGGGGGGTGCCCTGGAGCCACTGAATAAATGTGATACACAAAGCAAAGTGGTCACACAGAAACAATCACACAGTAACTGCAGGTCTCAGTGTTAAGAGCACTCATGCATTGGAGACCCAGAGACAGCTGGAATTAAGTTTACAACAGGTCAACACAGTCAGCTGTGGTACCACAGGGACCATACAAACCGCAGAGTCCTTCAGAGACACACACGCACCCCCCCAAGGTTACTATGGAATCCAATAGGGTCCTCTGGAAAGATATCACACTTCACATCACTCTCCAAAAACAATGGCACAGTGACACAACAATGTTTACAACACACCCGGAAGTCCCAGCATCGCCCACACCTGTCATTGTCAGTCTGAGACTCACTTTGAGTCAGCTGGATATGGCATCCAGGTGTGTGCGTGTGCACACAAACACACACACACACTTCCTCCCAACCTCCTCATGTAAGAGACCCAGCAAAGCCAGGGATATGGTACAAAAATAGTTTATTACAAAAGAAATCCAACCAAAATGCCTAATAATTTACATGGATATCAGTGCCTGGAGTCAGCCCATCTCTCCCTCCTCACTGAAGTGGGTAGAGTGCAGAAGGGAGAGCTGTTCCTTGGTTCCACCAGCTCTGGGAGAGGAGAAGGAAATGAACGTTTGGGGGCAGTTCCAGACGAAAGACTGGGAGACCAGGATGCCTGAGAAAAATGGGGGTAAGAGTCCTGGGTTGGGGGCGGGGCTGAGATGGAGGAATATCCGTGCTGAGAAGAGGGGAGTTATGGGTAAATATATGTGCCTCTGTGCAAATCCTGATCCAGAAGATTGGGGGGGGGCAGAGTGAGATCTTCACAGTTTCCAGGAGGGCTGACCCCACAGGGTAGCGAGGTCCCTCCTCACGAGTCCAAGATCTGCCCCCCCATTCCTCTCAGCTACCTCCTGGAGCTGGGGAGGGGGGCACCGGCCGGCCAGGGGCTCGGAGGACCCCGGCATAGGGCAGGAAGCTCGGTGGAGATGAGGGAGGAAGGAAGAAACTGGGGGGAGCCAGGGGGAATCCAGAAGGGTCCTTGGGGGGAGACTGGGAGGGCGAGGAGGGTGGTGATGCTGACAGAAGGCCTGCGGGAAGAGAAGAGAGACGAGGGGGTGAGGGCGGCCAGAGCCAGGGAGGAGGAGGCTGGGGGTCCCGGCCCCTGGGTTCCGTGAGCTGGGGGGCTGGCCTGGGGGCTGGCTTCTCACCATTGGAGCTGAGGCGGCTGCTGCTCTCAGGGGACGTGGTGGTGCTCCGGTCCGGGGAGGGCTCCGGCTGGGATGCCGGAGCAGGCCGTGTGGCCTTGCCTCTCAGGATGTCGATGACCTGTGGGACGCTGCATGATCACCTCCCGGCCCACACAACCCTGCCTCTCTCCATTTCTCCCGGTTCCCGAGTCTCCTAGCTCAGGGAGCCTCGCCTCTCTCTCAGGACGTGCAAGAGGGCAAGTCACTTCCTTTCTTCGGGCCTCAGTCTCTCCTCTGCCTAGAACTCACACCCACGCGTCATGCTGCACCGCCTCGCCTCCACGCCCTGGCACTTAGGCGCACACGCACATTGCCGCATCCCTTGCACACACGTGCCACTCATCTGTCCCATCCTTGCAGACCGGCGCTCGGGCACAGAACCGCCCCCCCCCCGCAACTCTCGCCAACTCCTGCAACACCCCCACCGCCACCAGCGCGCACACTCACCCGGCGGCTGCGCGCCACCATGAGTGGCGTGTCGTTGTGGCAGTTCTTGAGGCCGCTGTCTGCGCCGCTGCGGACCAGCGTGCGCACAAGCGGGAGGAGCCCGCGGCCGGACGCCGAGTGCAGCGCTGAGCTGCCGGAGTACATCTGCGCGTTCACGTTGGCGCCGTGCTGCGGGCGGGAGGCGCGGGTCAGGACCACCGCCTGGGTGGAAGGGGGTGGGGCCCGGGGGCGGGGGCAGCATAAGGGGC
>SJYX01023412.1:93790-108418 GCA_006410675.1 Oreotragus oreotragus | reverse complement strand
TCCGACCCCACCCCCCGGCCCAAGCGCGCTCACCACCGCGTCGATGTCCGCGCCATGCTCCAACAAGAGCAGCACCGCTTCTTGGCACTCGGTGTTCACGGCCACGTGCAGGGCGGTGAGCCCTGAAGGAGCGGGAGACTCAGTTAAACGTAGGCCTGGGGTTTTGCAGCCTCAGAAGGACTCCAGGTCCTACCAGACAGCCCCCACCCAGCGCGCGGGTAGGTGCTCACCATCGTAATTGCGCGCCTCCAGGTCCATGGTGCCTCCGGCCGCGCTGTCCAGCAGGGCCCGCAGGCAGGCGGGGCTGCGGTGCTCGCACGCCAGGTGGGCTGCCGTCTGGCCGTGGCGGTCCAGTGCCATGGGGCTGGCACCGGCCATCACCAGGAGCCGGACCACGGACGGCAAGGTGGTGATCACAGCCAGGTGTAGCGGTGTCTGGGGAAGAGAGACTGTAAGGGATTCCTGTTTCCTGCCCTGCGACCCAGTCCTGCCTCCCTCAGAGTCTCCGAGTCCTGACCCCCAGCAGTAGTCTGAACCAGAAATCTGAGCACCTCCTCCCTCAGATTCAAGCGTCAGGGCCCCCAGCTCTTCTTCCTCTAGGACTCAGGTCCTCAGCCTCACCTGCCGGAGGTTGTTGTAGATATCCAGTTCCCGGCCGCCATGCTGGAAGAGGTTGACGAGGCGATGCACAGCTGGCAGATTGCCCTGCACCACGGCAATGTGGAGTGGCCTGGGGGTGGAGAATCACAGGCATGAGAGTGATCACCTCTCACCCCTGTACGCTTAGCAGTGCTAACTCCAAAATGCGCAGGATGCTTTAGAAATAACGCGGGTATCCAACCACTGCTCCCCATTCCCTCCATCTTGGTTAAGACACCATCAGCTCCCTCGTGGAGTGTCCCCTCTTTATTGGCCTCTCTACTTCCACAGTGCCCTGCTGTCTGCCCCCCACATAGCAGCTAGAGAGACCCTTTTAGGACCTAAGTCAGATCATGCCCCTTTTCTGCACGGAATTCTCAAAGTCCTCACCATGACCCAGAGGCCCAGGGGTGATCTTGTCTCTCTCTCTTCGATTTCCTTTTGATGTCATCTCTGTTCGCTCTCCTCAGTTCACCCCGGCCACTAGCCTCCTTGCTCACCCTCGAACATACCAAGCATGCTTGCCTCCTAGGCCTTTGCACTGGCTGTTCCCTCTGCCAGGAACAGTATCTCCCCCGCCCCCATATCTTTGGGGCTAACTCCCCTCACTGGGGCCTCTGCTAAAATGGTACGGCAGCGGCTCCCCCCACCCCCAGGCTTTATTTTCCTCCACATCATCACCTGACATCTTATACTTTGTTTCCTGTCTGAATCTCCCTCGATAGAATGTCAGCTCCACCAGGTAAAGCATTTTTCCAGTGCCTATGACAGTGGTTGGTGCTGAGAAAGTGCTCCACAAACACCCTGAATAAACGAGGCCCTCTCAAGGCTCCCTGACCATCCTTGAAGCTGGGGACCATGTGCTCACCCCGTTCCAGGCCACAGTTTTCTCATCTGTGGAATGGGTTGGGGATGAACTGGATGGTCGCCATCCGTGGTGACTGGAGATCACGTTCAGCCTCCAACCCAAGAGTAGGTACATGGGGCAAGTTTTGTCCAGAAGGGAGATGACGGCACAGGTGGGACAAACAGGGATGACGGTCGTTGCTTGGGAGGCCTGACTGCGCAACCCAGATCCCCACTTTAGGACTGAAGGACTCCATTTCCTCAGTTTCTGGGAAGGCTGTCAAGTCTCGGCTCTCTCCGGGAATTACCCTCCGCTGAAAAGGGCTGCTTGCCCAGGTCATGGGGGTGGGTAGACGCCACCCAGTGGCGTCCGCTGACTGGTCCGTGTGGGCATAGAAGGCCCAGCCTTCTGGCCCCAACTCTCTGAAAGGCTGCTCCAGCTGCCATATTCCCTGTGGGATCCCCGAGGCCCAGCTGAAACTACAGAGCACCTCGAATTCCCCCTCTGCCCGGTCCTGCTGTCTCCATCCCCTCGGGCACTGAGCTGGAGAACCCTTTAAGCCTCCTGCCAGCTTCTCAGGGCCCCGAAGCTGGAAGAGCCATTCAGAGCTGAGGACAGTCTGGGATGACTGTAGGGGGGTGGGGGGGGGCGCTGGCGCTGAGTCCATAAGGCTGGCTGAAGCTACACAGGCCCCACAACCTCTATTTAAAGGCCACTTACTGGGGGCAACTTCCTTCTCACCCGCCGCTGCTTGCTGCCAAACCTGGGCCAGGCTAAGAGAGGTGAACGGCGGTCCTCCCCACGGCGGAACAGACTTCCAGAATCCACCTCCTAGATGCTGGGGGCAGAGAAGTTCTGCCGCTCCTGAGGGCTTTGCGGGGGCTGAGCCAGGGTTGTAAACCTCTCTTGCCCTGAAGCGTGGGCAAAGTCACGTGGCCCTTTACAGCCTCGGGTTTCTCCTCGGTAAAGTATCTCCCGCGATAGCTCCCAGCTCCCAGGAAGATTCTGCAGGTGAAACGCTGAACCCGGATACTGAACCGGGAGAGCCACGTTTGAAAAAGAAATCTCGGGGAAGGGGTCGGACCTGGGCAGGGGTCCCCGGGGAAAGGCTCCGTCCCCTCCCCGCATCTCTCAGGACGCCCCGCCTGGGTCCCCTTCGGGGCGGGCGGGGTTAAGCGAGGGCAGAGGGAGAAATGATTTCAGAGAAACCGTCCAGGCCTGAGTTCCCATAAACGCGCGGGCCGCAGGGGGTGGGGCGGGGCTGGAGGAAGTGGGGACGGGAGGGGCGGCCCAGCCCTCCGACTTCCAGTAACAGGTCTGCTGGGCGGGGCTCCGCTTCCTGCTCCCTGGGGAGGGAAGCCTGGCCCTTCGGGGATCTACCCTGGCACCCCGGCACCCCAACTTCCATCCTCGAATGAGGCGGAGAGGGGAGCCCGACCCAAAGAGCTCTCTCTAGTTACCTTGGGGGTAAGAAAGGACCCCAATTGCTCCAGCCAGGGGACCCCGGCTAGAACTCCATGCCTCAGGGTTCAGACTCCAGCTGCCTCTCTGTCCCCCACATCCTGGCATGCATCCTCCTGCGACCCTGGCATACGATGCCCTAACTCTTGGCGGGTACAGACTGTCCCCATCGCGCCAAGTTTTAGGCTCCCCCGGCTGCCCTGCCGCCCGGCGCCTTACCCGCTCAGCGGTCAAGGCATGTAGTACCCCAACTTCTGCCCTCCGGGACTCAGAACGCGTCCCCTCTCCTCTCCCCCGTCCCCCCACCTTGTGGAAACTCAGACTTCCAGCTCCCCACTGCCAGACCTTTGGGAGGGGGTGGGTGATTGCAAATGCCCTGAGATCTTACTGCCCTGAATACCTCGAAGTCCAGCCTCCCAACCGTAGCATTGCCCCTTTGGGGATCCAGACCTAGCGTGTCCCCCCACTCCCGCCCCCGCCCGGCCCGCTGCCCATTCCGGTAAAGCCTCGGCCCCAGCGGAAGGGGTTAAGGTTAGAGGGAGCGCCAGGAGGGGGAGGCTGCGAGTGAGTGACGGGTGCTGACGTGGGGAAGGCAGAGCAGCTGGGCTGCGGTCAAGTTCTGCGGGAAGGGATTTCCCCCACCAGGCAGCTGAGGCAGAAGTGTTTGCTTTGGGGGAGAGGGGGGAGGGCGGGGAGGGAGGCTGGGGCGTGGGGCTGGAGAGTGGTGTGCCAGATCTTCTGCACCCGGCTTTCACAGGCTGCAAACAAACCACCCCTGGGGACAGAGACAAATTGAATCGATTTCACAGATGACCCCACAGGTACCCAGAGGCGGCGGGAACTAGTTTTACCGAGGCCTTTGTGTATAAATATATTTATCTTTATATATACATATATATAAAGATACATTTATAACTCAGACACTTTGTCTTGCTTGTGTTTGCAAGGATAGTCCACAACCACCCTGGGAGCTCTGTTCCAACAAAATCCACTCCCATGTACTGAACACCGACTGTGTGCCAGGGCCCTGTTCTATGTACTGTAAGTCCTGTACGTCACTGCATTGAATCCGCATTGTGATCATGAGGCCTGATTTCCAGATAGGGAAACTGAGGCTTGGGGATGTGAAGTCACCCAGGGGCCAGTGGTGGAGACCCCCCCTGCCACTTTCCTTGCATCTCCCCCTGTGGTTTCCAGAGTCCCCAAGCCCATTCCTAGATAATTGCTTTATTGAAATCATTTCTTTTCTGCCTCATAGAGACCTTCATCTTGTGGTTCTTGTTTGTACAGGGGGAAACTGAGGCAGAGAGGTGTGAGAAAGTGACCAGCTGAGATTCCATCCAAGGTTGGTAGAATTACCACAACCATGGTGATGAAGTGTGTTTTTGAGTGCTAGGCCTGGGCTAAATGCTCCCATGCAGGATTTCTCGGTGGCTTCATGCAGCTCAGAAGCCTGTCCTTCAAACAGTAGATTATAAAACCATGAGATTTGCGAAATCAGCTTAAAGAATTGTCAAATTAATTTAGTGGGCTATGACCAGGAAACAGCGACATGACTAGAATAGAAAACCCCGAAGTAGCTCCCATGTTGTAAGCATGAGTGCTGTTTTGTTCTGTGCAATTTTTATTTCAAGTTTATATGTGTGTGTGTGCTTAGCAAAAGGTAAAAATGATAATAATAACATTAATTAATACAGATTGAGCACTTTCAATCTGCAAGGCTCTGTGCAAGGAGCTTAACATGTATAATTCATATAATAAGTCAATCTGTAAAATGTCTTTCTCATTTTTGGCTTTTGGTAAAAACTTTTAAAGCCCACTGGTTCAAAAACAGTCCTGGGAGGTAAGGGTTCTCAGGGTGCCCATTTTTCAAAAGAGGAAACTGAGGCTCAGAAAGGGAAAAGGGCTTTCTCAAAGTTGCATAGACGGGGAGACAGGATTCTAACTCAGTGCAGGTAACTTGAAAACTTGTGCTGAGTGCCCCTGTGTTGCAATGGGTGGGTGAGGTGGGAGGAGAGTTGGCCTCCCCACCCTTCTACTCCCCTCCATGAATGGGGGACTGTCACTCACGTATCTCCATCCTCATCAGCTCGCGTGGCCATGGCGATGTCAGCTGACAGGGGGTGTTCCATGGAGCACACCATGGGGTACAGAGGTGTAGGCAAGTTCAGCAGAGGAAAGGGGGAACTCATGGTCGGGGAGGGGTACAGGGACAGTAAAGGTCCTGGTAAGAGAAAGGACATGCATGAGGCCAAGCCCACAGATCATCAGCCTGCCCCCCAGCTACAGGCCTTCATTCTGTGTCACCTGCCCTTTTCCCTTGGTCCCTTCTGCATCTCCTCCTGAGCCCTCAAGGCCCAAGACAAACTCCCCTACCACGGCCCTCCTCTGCGCTCCTGCAGCTCCCCTCGCCAGCCCTGGACATTGTCACTTATCTTTATTTCTGTCTGACCCCTCATCTTCTACTAGGCAAAGATTCTGCACTATCACCCAGCATGGGGACCTCAGGACCAGTTTGCTGAGTGAATTTGTGGCTGAGGAAGGTAAGGGTGGATGAAGCACCAGGTGTAGGGGGTGGGATGAATGTGTACAGAGTTTGGGGAGAGGGCGTAGTGCCAGAATCCAGCATAGATCAAACTGCTGGAAGGCACCGAGGTAGCTGGCAAATCTACATCTACCCATCACTCAGATGGGGAAAACTGAGGCTCAGGTTTTCATGGGGGAATGGGAAAGGGGAGAAAGCAGTGACAGGCCTCCTGATGGAGGGCCTGAAGCTGTACCCTGAGGGGATGAAAGGTGCAGAGACCGGGCAAAGTTCTGGAGGCCCAAGGCCTGGGATTCTCTGCGACTCTGGGGGTCACGCGGAGATTGTGACACAGGCACAGCTGTGGGAGAGGCTGCCCCCTCCTGGATATCAGGGACGGAGACAGGATGGGAAGAATAGTGCCTGTTCTGTCATCTCCTGGTTCTTGGGGGCTCCATTCCTGAAATCCTAAATTTCCTGGTCCTTGTATGTTCAATGCCAGGCCTTGGTGCCCTCAGGCCTTCTGCCCAGAGACCCCCAAATCCTCCCTGGCCCTATATCCGTGAGGCCCAGAACTCCCCAGTCCTGCCCCCCAGTTCTTAGAATCCTCAGTCCCCAAATCCCCCCTAAGGCCTCCTGACCTCATGACACGGGAGAGACACCGATCACTTGCAAGCACACAGAAGTGGGTGCTTAGAGCCCCAGGCCTCTGTCCTGCTGACTCTTAGGACCCCTGGTACTGGGATCGGTTTCCTTGGGTTTTTGTGATCCCAGATACTGGGGTGCTCAGTACTCCCACTCTGTTCCCATCTTTTCCCGACATCTGGGTTCCCGGGATTTTGACAAATGGGGATCCTTAATATGTCTCCTTAGAACCCCAGCCTCTGTTCCCCTCACTCCCTTTGACCCCACATAAAGTTCAAGGATCCCCAAACCCCCAGCTTCTTGGGTCCTGCTGCTGATTCCTTATAACCCTATATATCTGGGTTCTTAAGAGTTTATAATTCTGTGTTCCTGGGGCTTGGCTCCCTGAGACCCGATATCTGGACTGCTAGGCACTGGTCTCAGATCTCAGGACTTCGGACACCCAGCTTCCTAGAGCTCTGGTGTCCCAAGGTGCTGGCTTTCTGAAGCTCCCATATCTGCATCCCTGGGACCTCAGCCTCTGCCCGCAACTCCCCAGGAACCCCCTCTCTGTGTCCTTGGGACCTTGGCTTTTGTCCCTCGGCTCCCGAGGCCCCCCTGTGTTAAGGTCGGAGTTCTGCCGCCTGACTCGGGTGGTGACCCTCTGCACTGACTGCCTGCCCCCCACCCGGCCATGACCTGCGGAAGCCACTCACCTTGGTAGTAAATTGCTTCTGGTCGCGCCAGGCCGTGAGGGGGCGCGGGCACAGCCGGTGTGTCGGAGCCACCGCGGAGGGGATCCGGGGGGACGGCGGGGCCCGCAGCGCCGCGCGGGGCGGCGGGCTCCGGGGAGGGCGCGCGCAGAGGGCGCTTGCGGAGCGGCAGCGCGGCGCCCGGGGGTCCAGTGGCCTTGGGCCGGGTGCGCAGGTCCACGGGCCCCTCGTCCATGGTCCCCGCGGGGCATCGGGGCATGGGGCCGCCGGGGACGGCGGCCGAGCGGGCGGCCGGAGCGCGGCTGGGCTTGGCGGCACGGGAGGGTGGTTGCGCTGAGCGCCGGGACTTCCCCTGCCGCCGGCTGAACTGAAGGGACTTTTGTCGGCCCGGGCGGTGCGGGCCGCCCGCCTCCCCGCCCCCGGCCCCCCCGGGGCCACCCGTCCGCCCCAGGGGTTTCCTGGACCCGCCGCCGCTCCCGCCGTCCCGCGGTGCCGCCCGCCGATCGCCCCGCCCGCGCCGCGCCCCACGCCCGCCCCCTCTCGGCCCCACGGCGCCCGGGGCGCCTGGGCCTCGGCGGGGGGCGGGGGCGGGCAGGGGTTGGGAAGGAGGCGGGGTCGCGGGGTCCCCACCCCTGCGGCTGCGGGCCTCAGGCTGCGTGTGTGTGTGTGTGTGTGTGTGTGCGTGTGTGTGTGTGTGTCTTTCTGGCTGTAGGTCTCTATCTATGTATCTCAGTCTGGAACTGTCCCTGACTCGAGGGTCTGGATAGATGTCTCTCTATCTCTGTGTCTCTCTCTGTTCTCACTGTCTCTGTCTCCATCGTCTCTGGGCATCCCTTTCCGTGTGTCTGTCTCTCGAGCGCTGTCTGCTTCTCAGCCTCTTCCTCTCCCCCCGACCCCACCTCCCCAGGGAGGCAGTTCCCAGAGGCCCTTGGGGTCTCGAGGACGTGGGTTCGATTCCAGACTCCCACTTCCTCGCTGGGTGACCTTGACCAGGCACTTCCCTTCTCTGAGTCGTTTCCTCCTTTGTGGGAGCGAGAAGACGCACCCAGGGCAGGGACTACCCTCGGCGGGCGCCCGGGCACGATCCCTCTGCCTGCCCTGCCCCCATCTCTGCCTCCTCCTTGTGCCTGCTCAGTTGGGGTGTGAACTTCGCTGGGGGCGTGGGGGCGGGGGGATGTTCGGTGGGGAGTGCACAGAGAAACCGTGAGCGTGTCTCTCCTCTCGGGGTTCCATGACCCAGCCTAAGCCTCCGGGCACAGGGTGGGTGCCCCCGAAATCCTCTATACACAGAGAAACAGATGTGGCAAAAGGGGTCCAGAGGTCGTGAGAGGCCAGGTAAGAGGGAGACGGGGAGACAGCAAGAGCCGTAGGGTCACAAGATCAGAGTCCCAGCGGCCAAAGCCCGGGTCCAGAAGACGCGGGGCCGGCGGGCGTCCCTTCTGCCCCCGCGTCCCCCTCCCATCCTGGGCGGGGTTGGTGGGTGGGGAACAGGCCAGGCTGGTTGGGGGCATGACTCAGAGGCAGGCTGGAGCTGGGGGCGGCGGGGCCAGGGGGCGGGAAGGACGGAGGCGGGCCTCTCCCATGACCCCGCCCTTGCCGCCCTTCTCCCCGCCCCGGGGAGGGGCCCCAGCCGCTCGGGGCTTTCCCGGATTTCCCTGGAGGCGGGGCTGTCGCTGGGGTTGAGTCCCGGTCACTGGCTTACGGGAGGTGGAGCGGAAGACTTGGGGGACCTAAAGGGGCGAGGGAATGAGCGCTGCACCCCGGGTCTGTCCAGGCGGCACGCAGGGTTTTCCTGGTTTTGTGTGTCTCCCCGGGTCTCTGGATCTCCTTCCCTGGTCTGCGTCCCTCAGCCTCCAGTCCCGCCTTGTCGCCTTGTCTCTCCATCTCTGTCTGCATCTCAGTCTCCCTATCCTGGGACCCTGAAAATGGGTGTAAGGCCCCCGGTTCTCAGGAAGGGACTTCGCCCAAGACTGGGACTCCACCCCAGTGGTGTCAGGAGCAGCTGTGGGCAGACAAAAGCCTCACTCTCTTCCCTGCTTCTCTCCTTTCTGCCTCTCTGGGTCTCCCCCTCGGTGCCCTGTAAAGGGAGAGCGTCTGGGGGCAACTGGGTTCAAGTCCCACTTCCACCCCTTGCTGACAGCGGACCTTAGGTCATTTCTCTTGAGCCTCAGTTTGTTATTCTGGAAAAAGAGGCTGAAATCAACCCTTGCCCCCAGAGTTGTGGGGGCTACAGGGGAAGAGGTGAGGGAATTAGGTTGGGAAGTCTGGCGTTCCCACCCACTCAGCCCTCGCCTCTGGTGACTCTCCAACACAGGGGAAGGATGGGGTGAAGAGCACTGCCCTGCTGTACAGAGAGCAGCTGAGCCTGGGAGAAGCGAGGCTTGTCAAGGTGATGACCCCAGGAGGTAGGGTTGGAAGGATGCCCAAGGTCCTCCCATGCCCTGGCTCCCTTGCTGCAGGTGGGGCAATGACTCTGGGCCCAGACGGGACTGGGGAGGAGTTGTCTGCTTTCGGCCTAGGGGGGGCTTAGAGGGCCTGAAAGAGAGGATGCTGCTGGTTCTGAATCTGAGGGTGGAGGAGGGATGAAAAAGTCTGAGGGAGGAGGATACGAAGGAGGAAGACAGGTCCAAGAGGGAAGTAGGTGGTCTGAGGGAGAAAGTGAGGGTCTGAGGGGGGAGTTGAGGGTCTGAGGGGGAAGGTGAGGGTCTGAGGGAGAGAGAAGAACTAAGTGAGGCCAGTGGCTCTGAGAGAGGAGGAGAAAGTGAAGGGTGGGGGAAGAAGGGTTTGAGGGAAGATGAGATCTGAAGAGGCTGTGAGTGTGGAGGCAAATTCTGAAGGAGAAGATCTGATGGTCTCAGGGTGGCGACCATGGTCTGAGGGAGGGGGATCAGTTGGAGGGGGGCCTCCTTGGGGCAGAGGGAGGAATGCTTGGGGAACCAGCAGGGACTGAGGGGAGGGAAGAGAAGGGAGGCCTGGAGTCAGCCCCGCCCCGCAGCTGTCTCTAATTTCCCAGAATCTGCTGCTGCTCAGGAAAGTCCCAGCTCCCACAGCCGCCTCCTCTTGTGTCGGGAATGGAGGATGCGGAACCAGGATGGCTCCCCCCTCCTTTCCCCCCTTGCTCCCTGAACCCTTGTCGGGGAGGACTAGGGTCTCCCCTCTCTGGGCCATGAGCTCTGGAGGGTCCCCCCCACCACCCGCAGGGGCGGCCCCTGGATGAGTCCCAGAAACTTCCCAGATGAGGCTGGGAAGTTCTGTTTGGTGTCTAACCACTTTCCCCACTCAGGCCAACCTTTGTACCTGGGCACACTGCCTCCTACTGCCTCTTCTCCTCTCGTCCTTCAAACCTCTCTGGGGAAGGAAGGGCCACGATTATACCTGCTCACGGTCCCAAGAAGGAAGTGAAGTCCCACAGCTAGAAGGCTGTGATTCTGGGCCAGCTTTCCTGCCCTTGGGGGCCTCCATTTCTCCTAAAAGGAGAAGATTGGGCTGGTCAGACCCTAAGTTCCTATTGGCGTAATTCCTGGCCTTTGTCCTCTTTGCTTCTGACTGAGGAGTCCTGTCTCCAGCTTTCATGAGCTTTGTGACCTGCAGTAGTTACTGAACCTTATGGAGGCTTAGTTTCCTCATTTATGCTGCTAAGTTGCTTCAGTCGTGTCCGACTCTGTGCGACCCCCCAGATGGCAGCCCACTAGGCTCCCCCGTCCCTGGGATTCTCCAGGGAAGAACACTGGAGTGGGTCGCCATTTCCTTCTCCAATGGGTGAAAGTGAAAAGTGAAAGTGAAGTCGCTCAGTCGTGTCTGACTCTTAGTGACCCCAAAGAATGTAGCCCACCAGGCTCCTCCGTCCATGGGATTTTCCAGGCAAGAGTACTGGAGTGGGGTGCCATTGCCTTCTCCGTTCCTCATTTATAAAACAGACTAAATCAAGAAAACATGATTCCATTCTGTAGGTCCTGAACTATAGAAAGTGCTTGATACAATGTAGCTGCTATTATTATTCTTCCCATTATAACCATTCTTCCTGTTATAGGAATAATACCAATTCTTATTAATCCATTAACCCAAATTTTCAATGGCAGGACTAATTTTATTGATTCAACATGCTGGGTTTGAGCCCTAGTTCTGCTGCATGTTAGCTGTGTGACCTTGGATAGGAGGCTTTCCCCCTCTGGGCCTTCCTTGTGACTTTATGGTTGGGAATGATGACAGCTTCTGCCTCCCAGGATTTCTGGGCAGATCGACACCAGGTGTGCAGAGTGAATGGCTGACTGCATGAATGAAGGGTATCCACGCTTCATGTTGTGTGCCTTCACCACCAGGCCAGGCCTTTGATTATTTGTAATTTTTTAATTAATTAATTAATTTGACTGCACTGGGTCTTAGTGTGTGGTTCGCAGGATCTTTGATCGTCACTGTGTCATGCGGGCTTTTTTTTTTTTTATTATAGTTGCAGCATGTGATGTCTCACTTGTGGCATGCGGGATCTCGATCCCTTGCCAGGGATCGAACCCTGGGTCCCTGGCATTGGGAGTTCCGAGTCTTGGAGTCTTAGCCACTGGACCACCAGGGAAACCCCCAGGCCAGGCCTTTCTTGTCATGCTTTCCACCCAGAGATGAGACTAGATAGGCCCATTTGCTCTGCCCGAGCTCCTACTTAGGAACAGGCTAACTTTATTTTCTTAACACCCGGTAAGGAAAATTCAGTGTAAATTGCCATTTCAAAGGGAAAGAAAGGGACACAGAGCAGGGAAGTCACTGTCTAGGGGAACATGATGAGAGATGGGTGGGGGAAGCACGATTTTAAACCAGGTCTCTGAGGCCCAGCATCTTGATTGCTGCACCACAGACCTGCAGGGGATGCTCATTAGTCCCAGAGACCGTCGGACACCCCTCTCGGCTCTCATCCTAGCCACTTCCTATGAAGGAATCATTTAGATGGGGAAACTAGGGCACAAGAGAGGCAAGGTCACATGCCTGAGTCTGCGCTCTTGCTCCGGTGCTCTTCTGCAGGCCAGGGAGGGTGGAGCAGATGGAGAGAAGATTGCCTTGCGTCAGGGCTGAGTTAGATTTAAGAGAGGCTTCGGAAGAGCAAGTGAATTTTGCAGACAAGAGGGAAACAGAGATGCTGAGCTGGGATGGGAAGGGACTTGCCCAAGGTCACATAGCCTCCCAGTCACACAGTTTTGAGATGCAAGTCCCTCCTGGGTCAGCAGACAGCTCCTGGGCTCCACCCCACCCCCAGGGGTGAATGCAGGCCAGCTTCCTGGAGGCTGGCCTGCACCTCCTGCTTCCTCCCCACCCTGGGGCCTTGGCAACTGCTGGAATCCTTGGCACCAGGCTGCATAGCCCACTTGGGGCTTGGGCCAAGACTTAATCTTCCCCTTTTTCCCTCCTGCTGGGTCTGCACGCATGCCGACGCTGAGTCAGAAGATTGCAACATTCTCCCCAGGCGAGTTTGAAGACTGGACAGCCTCCCCCCGGCCCCCAATTCACTGCAGGGGAGATGCAGTGGGAGGGGTTTGTGGATATCAGCATCTGCCCTGGGGGGATGGTTGTGGGAGTGGGGTTCTGGGTCAGGTGTAAGGCAGAGCCGCCCCAGCGAGTTGATGGTGGACTAACAGGAGGTATGCTGCAGGGCCTCAGTGTCCTCATCTGTAAACGAGGCTTATGCTTTAATTGAGGGTCTTCAAAGCCCAGCTCTGCCACTTAGCAGCTGTGTGACCTTGGGCAAGTGACTCACCCTCTCTGAACCTCAGTTTCCTCATCTATGACACGGGGTGAAACCAGTGCATGTCTCACAGGATTGCAGCGAGGGTCAAAGGCATTAACACATGTTGGCGCAGGCTGGCGTGGAGTAGGTTCTCAGTAAATGGAAGCTGTTATTTTCAAATGATTGTTATTATTAATATAGGGTTTGGGAGAGCTGCCACAGAGGCACACTGCTTAGATACCTTTTGAAGAAAGGACTTGTGGCCCAGCTGCCAGGCGTGTAGATGTCTGACAGTTGGCTCCTTCAGGGTCTGCCTCAGGTTGCCAGCTGGGGGTTCTGGCCATTGACAGAGCCAGGTTGGGTCAGAGGTCTGGCCATTTTCTGTCCACTGTGGGATTCCTCATGGGCAGTGTGCTTCCAGAGCTGCCCCTGGGGCTATCCTGGCCCACTGGTCCCCTACCCACTCCCGCTTCCCCCTCACCCCCTTTCCCACATGCTGCTCTCCATAAACCTTTTGCCCTCCTAACTCTAGGCCACCTGATGCGAAGAACTGACTCATTGGAAAAGACCCTGATGCTGGGAAAGATTGAAGGCAGGAGGAGAAGGGGATGACAGAGGATGAGATGGTTGGATGACATCACTGACTCTATGAACGTGGGTTTGAGCAGACTCCGGGAGATGGTGAAGGACAGGGAAGCCTGGTGTGCTGCAGTCCATGGGGTTGCAAAGAGTTGGACACAACTTAGCGACTGAACAACAGCAGCTCTAAGTATCTGCTTTCTGGGGGACCCCGTAGCGACAATGGGTTTTGCAGTTAAGATGACCTGAGTGTGAGTATCAGCTCTGCCTGTGGCAGAGTGGCATCTGATCTCTCTGGGTGTCAGTATCCCCCTCTGAGTTATCATGGTGGTGATAATATGATGGCTGAGTGGATCCAGTGAATTTTCCTAGGGCCTTTGGCACAGTTACTGATGTCATCCTCACTTGTAAGGAGTGAGACAAATCGAATCTGGGTCTACCTTCTACTCTGCCAGTTTCCAACCCTGTGGCCGCTGCCAAGTGCTTTGCCCTCTGAGCCTGGTCTAGTCGTCCTCGGGGTCCTGCCCTCCTCCATCAGACTAGCTCACAGAGTGGTGTCGCTTGGACCAGCCGTCTTACTGGGAACACTTAATGAGACTGAATCTTGTCCCCAGCATTGAAGTGCGTGGGTGCTAAGTCGCCTCTGTCATGTCCCACTCTGCGATGCTATGGATTGTAGCCTGCTAGGCTCCTTGTCCAAGCATTAAGTTCCCCAGGAGGAAACTGGGTGTCTGCCTCCCCCATCAGTCTAGACTCTTCCCCAGATGAGGACCCTCCCCTCAGTGAACTGGGAGCCACCCCCCACCTTCTCGAGCCCTCCTCCCCAGGGCAGAGCACAGAGGCCACCTCAGACGAAGGGACAGCACCTTCCCTGAAAAGCTGGCCTTTTCCCTGGAAGTCGGTGCCTCCCCAGCCCGAGGCCACAACCTCCTCAGCAGCCACCGGGGCTTAGAAACACAGATGCGAAAGTCCCCCAGGCTCCTGGGAAAGCAGGTCAGGCCAGACCCTCCCTTCCTCATTTGAGCGGGGGCCACGCTGGACTCACCTTCCCTGGCTCCATTCGCCAGTCCCAGTCGGGGCCACCCCTGCCCTGCCGCACTTTCCCACAAGAGTGAGGACCCGGAGGGCGTGTCTCGGCTGCCCTGCCCCGAGGAATCGGGTCGCTGGCTGCACCGCAGCCTCTCAGCTGCGCAGCCCCGGCAGGCTCAGTTTCCACATCAGAAAGCCTGGGGGTGGCGCCAGGCGTCCTCCAAAGGTTGCGCCCCTGGACCCCTGGCTCTGGGCTGGCTGGGGAGAAGTGGGGTGCCCGGGACCTCTTACTGCCAGGCTCCGCGGGAGGTGGGGGTGGGGTTGGCTTGCGGCCGTACCAACCTCTGAACTCGTCCCCTCGGGCCTCCTGTGGTCACACGGTCCCAGAACCCTCGCTCACTGCTGGGAAAGTCAAATGGTATCTTGTGTTTCAGATCCCAGATTCTCTTCTTGTGGCTTCCCACAGCCATCTCCTGCCGCGCCCCCCCGCCCCCCTCCCCTC